>OX381705.1:37671380-38138604 GCA_947462335.1 Harmothoe impar | reverse complement strand
CCCCCCCCCCCCCCCCCCCCCCCCCCCCCCCGTGTGACTCAGTGCAGTAGACAGTCTGAGCCTTGTTCACATCGGTGTTCTTTGCAATGAGTAATACCTAAGGCCATACCTATTTCTAAATACTGAATGCTATTAGACAGTCAGGGCGTCACGTCAGGAAATACTATGTAGTCATTTCGCTCTTTTATGTATGGTATTCAAGAGAGAGAACTCCTAATACATGTGTACTTCACAGGTATGTGGCCTCGTAACATACTTTTGGCCTATCTGTCCTGCTACAAGGATATGTAGGGACATCAACCACCCACCCACCCCCACGACCTGCACACGAGGTAACAAAACATATAATGACCAGCAGCCAACCGTGGCCCCAGACTACCCCCCACCCCCCACCCCTCATGCCTTCCACATTCCCTGAACGCCACCCCCGTCCTCCTGCACGGGAGGCCAGCTCCATATAAGGACACGCCAGCAGCAGCCCTGGGCCTACTCAGTAACCAACACTACCACACCAAACATACACCTGTATAAGGCCTACATAGTTCTACCAGCTTACTCATACCTAATTACCTGCATCGAGACAAGTTCATGAAACATGCTAAAACTAAAAGGACGTGTCTAAATACTAGCAGTGTGTTCAATAATTAAAGTGGCATAATCACCGAGCGTATCCCACTCACAATTCTAGTACTGTTCTACTTCTAGTCTACTATATGACTAAGTGCGAGTGGTGAGAATACCCCTTTAGGTCTTGTCTTGGGCATCAAAGAAAAGATAGTCCTTTCTGTTACTAAAACGGGTCTCCAAAAGACCATTGGAATACAATGACAATGCACTGGGTAGAAAAATAGGAAGGGAGTGGGCGTTTGTTTATGTGCACAGGCTAAGGTCGCTCTGGTAGGGGATCTACAGACCTCAAGTAGAGCACCGGGTTCCAATGCATTGCTTAAATGTGTCCTCCAGTGACCTGGAGATCTACTCAACCGGTCACTTGTTTCTTCATGGATTATTCCAAATTCCCTTAACCGGAGCAGCACCTCACATGACTAGTCACTTTACAAAACTGACAACATTTCTAACCAGAGCACAGGGGCGCTTCAAAAAGTATGTCACGCCCCAAGGAGGGGGGGGATTTATCAGATTTGTTTGAAACCATACATTTAATAAATGCCGCATAAATAAGCAATATCTTCAGGCTAAAAACCTTTTCTTTAAAATACGGTTGTATTTTGTTTGGGATACAAGTATCAATAAAATGCTTTGTTTAGCCACAAAAAGATTGACGTGTGATTGAAATCACAGATGACTCAGGGTCAAGGTAATTAAGTGATTGAATTTATTTATTTATTAAAAACTTGAAGCTGTAAATCTCACATCCCCTACCCCACACCCCCCTACCCCCCATTTCCCAACCCCACATCTCCCTACTCCACATTCCCTTACCCCACGTCCTCCTACCCCACATTCCCCTACCCCACATCCCCTACCCCACATCCCCTACCCAACATTACCCACTACCACTGAGTACCAGTATCCACTGACCCTGTGCAAACTAGTATCTGTCCACACATTTATATAATTCAAGATAATTCAAGATAGGTGAAGAGAATTAGCCAAAAAAGGTCTTACAAAAAAGGTCTCGCCTAGTATTACAAGATACCTCCCATTGACTTAGCACTGGAGTTGTGTGGACCGTAATGGAGACAAAAGTCGAATCTAGTAGTACTTAAGAGTTTAATTTTTCTCTCCAACTTTTTGGTCAGATTTTGTGACTTTTATTACATTCAATATTTTGATTGGCTGCAACATGATATTTGTAATATTTCTTGGTGTAGCATGTAGATGAATGTCCCATCTTTTAATATCCACCCTTTTTTTGCTGGTGGCTGTAGTAGACCTACAACTCCTAGTCCTTTCCACTACAAGTAGGTCAACCTTTCTGCTTAATGGACCCCAGTCCCATGCAATAATTGCAGAAGGTAACACAAGATCCTCTCACTATCCAAGCAGAAGATGCCTCTTAAAGAGTCGCTCCTCTGCTTGGATACATGATGGAAAAAAAACATGTTCACAGAGATGTAGATGTAGACTTGTAGTGAAAGTAGACCTGACCATCGAGGCAGATTATGTTAACTCACCAAGTGAAGCTAGCATGTCGTGCAAGTCCTCTTTGTCGATAAATCCATCTCTGTTTTGGTCTATCATGTTGAAGGCCTCCTTGAACTCCTGTATTTGTGCTTGGTCGAACATAGCGAAGACATTGGAAGTGGCACGCTGTGCCCTCTTCTTTGTCCCCTTCCCCTTGGCCTTCCGACTGGACATTGTGAAAGTCTGTGTTTAAACTGAAAAACATCACAGGTTGTGTCAAAATAAGTGCACTTACCGGTACTTTTAAAAATATAATTATCAGACATTATGTAAAGTCCACATCCAACTACGGTAAATTCACGAATATACCCCCCCCCCTCTCACACACACACACACATAACATATTAACTTGCACCTCTAAATCAGGAAAATCCTATACACTGCACCTATCAAAGGTCGGAAATTGGCTTTTTATTACTGTTCCATAGCAACATGAAAATACCCTCGTATTATCCGCCCACTAAACATCAGTGTTTACAAATATCTTGAGATCAGGACAAGATTGAGATCAGGACAAGATTGAGACCAATTTCAGAATCAGTGTTGCCACTTTTTGGCGACAGCTTCTCAGCCCTGTAATAGTATAGCCTGCGATACCCACGGCCGAAGCTCACTGCTGTGGGTGTCTGAAAAATTCTGGAAATTTAGCCCAAATGCGAGGTTGGTTTGATTCGTACTCCCCTGGGCTTAACAAACGGTTCTCTGAGCTGAAATTCCACAGGGGAATTCTTACAACTTTCCTCTACCTTGCTACGTTTTTAGACTTTGAGATTCATTTATAATGTCTACACATTAGACTCACTAAATTAGAGCACTTTGGAGAAAGTGCCTATGCATAATTACCCTTTTGAAGGGTTCGCCTCACCCAATTGAGGCCGTAAGTAGTATGAATGGCCAATCATGGCCTGCCTTGATTGAGTGTAAATTTCTACATGTTTGATTGACATAACTTATGTCCTTATGTCAAGGACAACCAGTAGAAAATTGACACTTCTCTCCGTAACTCTCAAGAGTCAGACATCCCCTTGCGCCCTATTGAGTTACAACCAGGGGTAGACACTAACGCTGACCCTGGAGTCCGTAGTTTGGGGTCCGGGCCCAGAGTTTTCTCAGTAATTACCTGGCTTCCTATGGGCCCGGGTGGCCCACAGCCACACAGTGTGGGCCACAGGAGTGAATGACTCAATGAGAAGATTGTAGGTTTTGTTTGTTTGTGTAGTTTAAACATCCCATGGCTTTGCAGAGGAGACTTACTCAAGGTTCATTCCAACACCAAATAGACATGGTCACGATGGTGTGAGAGGGACAGGTCTATGAATATGATAATGTTACACTATAACTTAAGTCTACCACAGCATGGGATACTAAAGCTCTGTTGACAGGTATAGTCTAGTATAGATGAATATGAAAGTGAACTTGTGAAGTCGCAGTGCCGGTGGGTGTGTCTTGGGGTTTTCCAGGGCCGTTTTCCATGGGCCCAAGCCTGACCCTAGCCTAGGCAGTAACCTACAGTAGTGTTACAGTAGGCTAAATTGAATTTTCAATATCACTCAGTCATGTCACCGGCAGTAGCAGTAATACATACGTATTAATGTAAGGTACAAATGTAGCCTCAAGACCTAATTGTCTGAATCCGTCCGTGCCTGACTGGTCTTCCTGCATCAGTGACTCACTCCAATGGCTTCCCACAGCACAGGGTGACAGGCACGGACCACAGTTCCAGTCAGTATGTTTGGTATGTGGGTCAACAACCACCTGCCCTGAAATCTTAGGTGGTTTAGATCTAGTCGATTCTGACCAAATTACGGAACGTAATACGGAATGCGACCATCAACGTCAACTCTGAATATTTTGGAAGCCAATACAAAATGCCATAGTTGCTTAAGAGGAGCACAGGTGATAACTATATCAAGATTCTTACCCTGTTGACAACGAAACGTCCACCTCCTGTATCAGTTACCGGATGTTAAAGTACTTTTCCTGGTTGAGCATGAGAAAGAGATAGACATCATCCCCGCTGGAAGGCCGGTACGACATTGTGCTATTTGCTAATTGCCAATTACCATTTGCTGGTTGCCAATTGCCATTTGCCGGTTTGAGGGTGCCATTTGCTCGTTTGAGGTTGCCAACTGCCATAAAATGTTGCCAATTGCTTAATATGGTAGTCATAGTATGGAAGGCCGGTGCGACATTGTGCCATTTGTTAAGGTGTCACGGTAGGCCTACTAATTGGCACAGTGATGTTCCGACATTTTCCTCTTTTTCACTATCAAGTTGCTCCAAATGCAGTTCAAAATTTGATGGCGTTCATAAATGACGCCTTAAACAAGAGCTGACGTCATTTCCGATCTTTTAAAAATATCCATCAATATCGGAATCAGATTAGATTTTGCGCTAGTTGCCATGGAAAAAGCATAGTCTGAATATGATCAATTTTTCAAGTGCCCCACCGACCTGTGACCTTGACTTTGACCTCTTAGCGTGACCCCTTGGTTACCATGGATACCAAAAACTTTTATACACTTTTTTTAAACCAAGCATTGCCCATCTTCTGGTATGCCTATTATTACTCCCAGTCAAAAATAAGGTCTCCTAGCATTGATCATATCCACCACAAGTCCGTTTTTAGTAGGGACTATTTGGATTAGTACCGTGACACCTTAATTGTCATTTGCCATTTGCCGTTGGCTAATTGCCATTTGCTGAATGTAGATATTTGCTAATTGCCATTTGCTGAATGTAGATATTTGCTAATTGCCATTTGCCATTTGCTGTTTGCCAGTTGCCATTTGTAAGCTACTAGCTAGTAATCAGTTGCTATTAATTGCCAGTCTCAGCTTACACTTACAGTTAGGTCTAGGGTCAGACTATGTCTAGGCCTACAGTAGGCCTACATACCTAGAAACCATTATCATAATCATCATTGTAAGGGATTTATCCAAAATAAAGCATATATATTTAATTCAAGCTAGCCTTTCTAGCCTAAAATATACTACATAAAGGGTATTTAGTGGTACTATTTAGGTACCGGTACTATGCCTCCTAAAGGTCAGGCTCTATGTGGCTCTAGAGGGGTCAAAAGCGACCTGGCGACCTGGGCTGTTTTCCAGGCGACCTGCCGACCTTATACAATAGGCCTAATATAAGCGACCTGGCGACTTTTGGACAAATTTGGCTATAGCATAATGGGTCTTAAAAAGCGACTTTGTGACCTGGGGCCGTTAATTTCGGCGACTTTACGACCCCAGGGGGGGACCTCTCTGCACCCCCCTCTATCTATGTAGGCCCTAATCATATTTTCTTGTATTATATGACGCCTAGAGATGGCTCCTCAGAGTCTGGACCAAAAAATTGTAGGTAATATCATGGCAATAAACCATTACATAACCAAAAAAAAAGAAAAGATGGACAGCCTAGACTTAGTAGGCCTATCCTTAGCCACTCTCGTACCCCTACTAAGCCTCCCGATCCTCTCACGTCAGTAGGGCTACTGGGCGACCCCCATTCATTTCGGGGGGGAAATTTTCAAAAGGGTGGCCTGCATTGAAAACATTACCTATGGCCTTCATTTGAAAAATATTTAGATAGATTTAGGGCTCACCTATGCGGCCTGCACCAATTTAGATGTGAATATAGCCGTTTTATAAGCATCATTAGCTCATTTCTAAACTCCATCAGGCTCAAAAAGTAGTGGCGGCCAATTTGACGTCCATATGACGTACCATGTTGTCATGGTGATATATAGCAAGTGCCCGCAAAACTTAGATACGGTGCAGTCAGTCTGTAAATTCCTCCGGATACAGACTGATACTCATTCTAGCCTATCCTAGGAACTGCTGACCTCAGAATAGGCAACTGGCAATTTTGCCATAGTAGCAAATGGCAATTCTAACTGTGAAGTAGCTATATGGCAACATGACAGCTGTCAACTGACAAAATTTTCATTGACAAATGGCATATGGCAATTGACAAAATGGCAATCAGCAAATGGCGATTGACAAATGGCAATATTGCCGATTGATGACCACATTGAGCAATTGGCAACCTTTTCTGGCAATTGGCACCCTCAAACCAGCAAATGGCAATTGGCAACCAGCAAATGGCAATCAGCAATTAGCAAATAGCACAATGTCGCACCGGCCTTCCATAATATGATCATGTAGGGCCTACATAATCCCATGTAGGCCTAGGCCTAGACTAAAACAACCCTAAAATTGCACCAATGAACTACCAAATAGCAACTATTAAACAACCGACAAATAGCAACTGGCATAAACAACCACCTATACAAATGGCAAATGGCAATCTACAAGTGCCAACTGACAACTAGAGTAACTGACAACCAGCAATTGGCAAATGGCTGGCAAATGACAAATGGCAAATGGCAATTAGCAAATGGCACACTGTCGCACCGGCCTTCCATAGTATGCAGCTACCTTTGCGGTCGGGTACCAGCAAATGAAGATGGCGGCCTCCTAGGCCAAAACTTTTGCGCGCTTTGTTTTGATTCAATCTGGCAGGTAAAACATATTTTAAATTCAGCATGGCGCAGCCTTCAGTTGAGGATCGTATCCAGGAAGTGGTTGACCAGCTTCTGGTAAGTAATTACGAGTACCATGGCAGTACCATTCGAATTTATGTACAAATTTCCAGTGATCTGCCACTTCGTTCGCCGGCTTGGCTTGGTTCTGCCACACGAGTAGACTACTACTAGGCGAAAATGGATGATTCGCACTACTGTCTGTTCGCACTACTGTCTGTTCGCACTACTAGATGATTCGCCCTAGTCGATTTACCCTACTTTCTGGATGATCCGCACTAGTGCGCCCTACGGCGCATAAGCTTTCTAAAACTGAAAGAATTTTTGAAATATTCCAATTAGAACCAAAGTTAATATATTCCCCAATCCAACACCCATCTTTCAAAAATTTCTTGGGAGTAATTAACGTCTTACGATACCCACAAAGCCATCAGAGAACACCTATCTAAAGTTTGAATACCAAGTTTTCTTGGTACATACAATATGTGTTGGTACAGAACACACCAATCTATATTTTTGGAGCAAGATGCACAAGCGATATAAAACCTCTCTGATCCCTAGAGTGTTTGTGAGAAACTATTCAAAAATTATTTTTTTTATTTTACAATTTTCATATTATAAGTATTTTACTGTGAGAACTATGAAGGCCCATTAAACCCAAAATAGCGCATTGTTCTTGCTAAGCCTACTAGTTAGGCTAAGGAGTGTGACAGTGTCACATTGAAAAGATTCCTATCAATATCCCTGAAAATATATTCTTTTTGAACAGTGGCAGCAGAGTAGGAAAAGAAAAAAGAAAAGAAGATAAAAATGGGGGTTGGGGGGCAGAGCCCCCCCATAATTAATACACATTGACAAGTCACAAGGCTGTCCTACTATTCCAAATATGTGTATTGATGACATCCCTACCCCCCGGGGAGTAGGGGTCGACACCCCGGGGAGCAGTAGGGTGAATCATCCAACCCCATACTCCTGCCCTGGGGTAGTGCGAATGGTCCAGCAAGTAGTGCGAATCATCCAGGAGGTGTAGTGCGAATCATCTAGGGCGAACTGACAGTGGTGCGAATCGTCCATAATCCCTCCTAGCGATGACAGTCCGAATACCAGTTGTTTCAGGACCGTGGCTGTTTCGGCCCCAGTCATTTCAGCCCCACGGCCGTTTCAGACCCATGGTCGTTTCAGACCCATGGCCAGGTCATTTCAGACCCCAAAAAATTCCAAAAAGATTCAATATTATTAGCTTCTGCAGTGACAGTACCATTACTGACAAGGTAATAAATCAAATCAGAAAATTCCAATTCATTCACTGAGTGATCACATGAGCCTGATGAGGTCTTTTTAACCCTGTCTTTTGTTTCAAATATGGGGGGCTGTGCCCCCCAACCCCCTAGCTTTATTTCCCTTTTCTTTCTTTACTTTGCAGCTGGTTTTTGTTTAAAAAAAAC
This sequence comes from Harmothoe impar, assembly GCA_947462335.1. Lineage (NCBI taxonomy): Eukaryota > Metazoa > Annelida > Polychaeta > Phyllodocida > Polynoidae > Harmothoe > Harmothoe impar. Next base: position 38,130,471 of record OX381705.1, on the reverse strand, counting down.
CTTTCTTTCTTTCTTTCTTTCTTTCTTTCTTCTTTCTTTCTTTCTTTCTTTCTTTCTTTCTTTCTTTCTTTTTTCTTCTTTCTTTCTTTCTTTCTTTCTTTCTTTCTTTCTTTCTTCCTTCCTTCCTTCCTTCCTTCCTTCCTCCTTCCTTCCTTCCTTCCTTCCTTCCTTCCTTCCTTCCTTCCTTCCTTCCTTCCTTCCTTCCTTCCTTCCTTCCTTCCTTCCCTTCCTTCCTTCCTTCCTTCCTTCCTTCCTTCCTTCCTTCCCTTCCTTCCTTCCTTCCTTCCTTCCCTTCCTTCCTTCCTTCCTTCCTTCCTTCCTTCCTTCCTTCCTTCCTTCCTTCCTTCCTTCCTTCCTTCCTTCCTTCCTTCCTTCCTTCCTTCCTTCCTTACCTCCTTCCTTCCTTCCTTCCTTCCTTCCTTCCTTCCTTTCTTCTTTCCTTCTTTCCTTCTTTCCTTCTTTCCTTCTTTCCTTCTTTCCTTCTTTCCTTCTTTCCTTCTTTCTTTCTTTCTGGTTAGACTATGTCTAAAATAACGCTATGTGAAAGGTTAGAACCAAACTACCCCAGTCCAGATCTGCTGATACGCTGGACTGAGGAGATAGAAAAAGTAAAGCGGTGAAGAAGCTGTAGTGGGTGACCCCACTCCCCTCTCTAGTGGCAGAGGGCAGGACTCTTTGCTGCAACCTGCGTTGGGGGGGCCCCGGGGGGACAGGGGGGTCTGACAGGCGCAAAATTATATTGTAATGATGGGGGGGGGTAGTATATTAGATTATACGGTGCAAAATAATATGAAATGTATCATTGGTGTTATCCTTAGTCATATATCTTTGAATCATAGTATTGCAAGAATGTATGTCTTTACTTTTGTTATGTCTGGTGCTAAGAAATATTACATGTAAGGTTTTGTGTATATAGTTTAAGAGTATATAGGTTAGCTTTATATCTGGTGTAATTAATGTAATGCAAAGATTACGTTTCTCTATATTTTTATTATGTCTGATACTGTAGAAATAGTCAAGGAAATGCTCTTGTTTTATATACTTTTATGCACTTTTTTGTACCGTTATATTTTAAGTTATATTTTTAGTATAGTAGCGCTATTTCTTGCAGGGTATAGAGGTGAACAATTATCATTGACTATGATTGATACTTTTGAACACTAAAATCGCTAGAACTTGTGCGTGCCATATATGATCATTAAGAAACAGCGTATAGCTGGAAAGTATGATGGACTCATCACGACTGTAATCACAAGAATACGCCAGTAGCTATACCTATTCATATGAGGCACAGATGGACCACGCTAAAACAATATGCAGACAGGCCTACATTGTAGGCCAAGCCCATGGACGATACGCCATAGTAGTATAAGCAGCTATGACTATATTAGGTTGGCCAAAAATCTATTGATGAAATACAATCAAATTTCTACCCACTCACTCATGGTACTGTACAGTGTGATATATTGAAATGGGCCTATTACTTCTAGTTGTAAACTGGCAGTCAAGGTACCATAACCAAATACGTGTGATAGGCCCAAGGGTCACGGTAAAGTAACTGACAAGAGTTACCACATTCAATTAACACTATACCCCAAGTCTGTATGTACCTCAGGCCAAATTGTACCAAGCCATTCTTTGTGTATAAATCGCTATACGTGTACTAAGCCATTATTTGTGTATAAATCGTTATACATGGACGTATAGGTGTCAGGCTAATACTCAGATAAAAAACCTATCATAATGCCTGTAGTGGTATAGTATAAAAACCAGTACGTCCAGATTTTAAAGCAGTAATCGCCATGTATACACACGCATGATATATTCCATAAATTCATTAAAAAATTAAAATGCCATTTCTGTATAAATTGTTAAAATTTGATGAAAAGTGATAATGTAATACTCAGATGCAAAGTTATCATATTACCAGTAGGAAAATATTAGAATAAGGGTGTATATATGGAGGCGCCTGCCCCCCCCCCCCCCCCCCCCCATTCATCATTACACCAGTGTCACGCCCGCGGGTGACTATGTGGTCTGCTATTCATGGTGGATATTGTTAATGTCACACTGTGTTGTATAGCCTATTGTTAATGGGCTACCCCGCCTATTGTCAATGGGCAGGGGACTATTTTTTCAGACGGTAGGCCCTTCAAGGAATAAGCTACCCTAGGCCCAAGTGTGCACAAGGGATGACACGGTGTACCAGTAGAATAAGAACAGTTGTGTTACTTCCAGTTCAGTGTTACGACCATGTTAACAATATGATAGGCTGTATGGCGGGATGATTATAGACAAATAATATTGATATATGGCTACTACCAAACAAAGAGTAAAACACGACATCCAAAAGTCTATTGTTAATGGACGTACAAGATGCCTTACAAAGGGTTGTGATAGAAAAAGGGTAGTGTATAGCCATGGACTAAGGTTGAATATTAACTCATTAAACGAACTGGTCTATTGTTAATGGACGGGGGCGCTGTATAATAAGAAGAGGTGGTAGAATATTAACAGAAAATATATAGATCATGTGAAATAAATTGTGTTCTTCAGACAAGTGAGTTTTGAAATAAACTGTTACATTGAGAACTCTGAGTTTTTGACACATTGATAAAACGGGTGGTACATCCCCAACCCTGCCCACCCCTAGACTTAACAGAACCTGGGGGTATGGGGGGTGTGCACAGTGGTGCTGTTGTCAAGTCACAAACTACACCAAGGCCCCACGCCTCCACTATTTGCAACAGGATGACAGCAAACCAGGTCGCAGGACGTAAAGCTGACAATTTAAATGTAGGGAAAAGGGGTCCTAATCCTGAGAGGAGGGGCTCACAGAACCTTTTATATGTTGTATGTGTAGGGTGTGAAGTCAGTAACCGGGCTACGTGGCAACAAGACGAAGAGAAGAAGACGGAGAGAGGGGGAAGTAGCGTCGAGATGGAGAACACGGGACAGGGGGGGGGGGAGGGGATAGCAGCAGTAACCTCAAATGGATGAGTCGAATATAAAAGGGTTCAAGCTGATCTACTGGAACGCCCAGAGTATGAAAAACAAGAGTGAGTCGCTGAGGTACTTCACCTATACAAGAAAGCCACACGTCATAGCTTTTTTGGAGACATGGCTAAAACCATGGACCCCTGACAGCTATTACGAGTTCAATGGGTACAGTATGCACTGGCAGGACAGGATAGTTGATAGGGCAGGAGGGGTGAGTATATACGTTAAAGATACAATCCCGCAAATGAGACTGAAAGCGCCGGAATGCAATGTGATGACAAAAGACTGTGAACTACTGGCGGTCACGATACATAGGAAGGAGTGCAGACCTGAAGTGGTGATAAGCCTGTACAGACCCCACAGAGGCAGTGAGGATGCATTCAGACAACACCTACAGCAGGCTCTTCACCTCGTGACCAGGCACTACCTGGGGGCGACTCTGTATGTGGGGGGCGACTTCAACATGAACTTAGCCCCGGCAGTGCATCACAGCACGGTCATGCATCAGCTAGCCCACACGTACCAGCTGAAACCACTCATCACTGAACCCACCAGGCCGCTACATAACGATGTCAACACACTGGACCAGATCTACACAGGGCCGGATAACATCATGGCAGCGGGACTGGCGCTGCCAACACTGACGAACACGCTGGTTAGAAGAGCGAAAGGGGTATACATAGGGGAGAAGCTGAGAGCACACAAGAAAGACCCAAAGAAGTTTTGGGAGAGTCTACAGAAATTATTGCCAGCCAAAAAGAAGAAAAGACAGCCAATCCACCTTCTATCAGATGATGAACCAATACCAACAGAAGAGGTCTCTACAGTCATAAACAAGTATTTTGCCAACATTGGGGCGACGCTGGCGAGTAAGCTCCCAACGGAGGGGGAGGAGCCGAGGCCAATAAATGTACCGCAGGTAGAGACGAGATTCAGGATAAAAGCAGTAACTCAGAACCAAGTATGGAAAGAGATAAAGAAAATCGATATCACAAAGTCGTCTGGAATAGAAACTATATCAGCCAGACTGCTCAGAGACAGCCTACTTATACTGCTAGCAGAATTCACAGCTATAGTAAACAACTCGCTGGCAGAAGGGGAGTTCCCAAGCAGGTGGAAGACGGCTAAGGTGGTCCCAGCCCCGAAGGTGACAGCCCCGACCTCGCCGTCTGAGGCCCATCTCACTCCTGCCGGTCCCGGGCAAGGTTGTGGAGAGGCTAGTGCATACACAACTGTGTGCCTACATGGAGGAGAATGGACTATTGCATAAAGCGCAGTCGGGCTTCAGAGAAAACCATTGTACACTCGACGCAGTGTTTCTGGTGAATACGGAAGCTTACGAGGCACAAGTAAAGGGACAGCACACAGGGGTCATATACCTAGACTTCTCGAAGGCATTCGATACATTAGATCATAAGCAGCTGCTAGAGAGACTGCCCGAACTGGGGGTAACCAGAATCGCCCAGGACTGGTTTGAGAGCTACCTGACAGGACGGAGACAAAGGACGATCTGCAACAATGTCTTGTCAGGATGGGAGGAGGTAACGTATGGTGTGCCCCAAGGATCTATCTTGGGGCCACTGCTGTTTCTAATGTATGTGAACAATATCCCGAATCTACCAGTGACGTCCAAAATCAGGCTGTATGCAGACGACACCATGCTAGTGTACAGCGCAAGAGATGTCGTAGAAATAAACCGAGTAATGCAGAAAGACCTTGAGACGCTAGAGAGTTGGCGTAATGCGAAAAAGCTGACAATAAACCCGGCCAAGTCAAAAACAATGCTAATATCCTGTACACTAGAGCAAGAGGAGCTACAAATCCGCTTGAGGAACACGGTACTCCACAGCACAGACACATATACATACCTTGGTATTGTGATGGACAGTAATCTGTCATATGAAGCGCAGTATAGTAAAATGGCGCAGGCGGTAGACTATAAGACGTGGATGTTTAAATACATAAGACCATTTGTAGACGTGGGGACGGCAGTGCTGATATACAAGACTATGCTGTTACCTTACATGGACTACGGATCTGTGTTCCTTACTAGTATAACAATGGCACATAGCGGGGCACCTACAGGTGCTGCAGAACAACGCGCTGAGACTGTGCTTCAGTATAAGAAATCCCCAGGAAGCTCATGTGAAGGATCTGCATGCCAGAGCAAAACTGCTACCACTGGAGTTACGTAGGATTTACCTACAAAACACGACATGCCATAGGTTGCTCTACACAGGCAATCTGGACACCCTCCCGTGTACAGGTACTAGAGCCACAGGTGCCCCGGTTATTAGACAAAAACACCCTAAACAAAACTTTCTGCTCCATAACCCCACTTACCAAGCGTTCGCAAGGTGGAACTGTCTTCAACCAGACGTCCGGTGGACAAAAAGCGTTCAAAAAACAAATCCTGAGTAAATTAGTGAAATATTTCTACGAAAGGTGGAGAAAAGATCAATCACATCTCCTGTATCAGGGTACTGACATCAGGGTACTAGATGAGTAGGAACTCTATTGTTAATGGAGTTTCCACTGTTTATATTAACGAAGAGTAGACAGCTCTGTATACGACTGGCATAACTATTGTTAATGGTAAAACTGGTCAATAGAATAGGGTATAAGAAAGAATATGTGAACCGATCTCCTGGGTAGGGTGCTAACAACAGTACGGTTACAGGGATATTTCTAGGGCCGCACAGCGCGCAATACACGCATTTAAATGCAAAATGGCGCATTAAAATCCCCAATTATGCGCCCATTGGCGCACAAGACATCATGGTATACTAAAAGTTAAAAAATATATTCCCAAAAATATGTGTCAGAATTTACAGATAGGGGGTATAGCATATCATTGGAAAGCTAAAAACAGCGGTAATTTGGTCATCTAAATCTCAAATAGATATACTGAGCACCTGAATTTTCCTAGATATGAAATGAATAATCCCTCCTCCTTTTGAATTTTTTTTTATTGATTGCCTTCCATTAGCACCTCTAGCCTTCATACCATGTATCATATGTTGATCTTAACTCTTACCCTGATCTTGCATGGTACCCATGGGTTAGGACAACATGTGGTAAAGTTTCGATGGTTTGATTAAAAAAAGAGAAAGGGTAAATGTCTTTTTTTAGATTGGTAAATTTCCCTTTGATTGCTTTCATCTAATGAGATTTTGTTCCACAGTGGTCTAGATATGATTCAAGGTGAAGATTTTATAGTAAAATTATCATTTCCAAGAAAATATAGTTAATGGCCCATTGATTTTGAAAATGGCGCATTATTTTTCCTATAGATGCGCCATTGGCCCACTGCATAAAATCCTAGAAATATCCCTGCGGTTACAAACTGACAAATGTATGTCCTGTTTAGTCCTGTAGCGCTGACGCTTTATATACTTGGTTCAATAGACTATTTGGTTAATAGGTGTGTGGAACTGACATTTACACTGAAAGAGACAAACGAACATACTGGTTGTTACACACATGACCAAACTTGGTCGACGCGGGGAGATCTAGGCTAGGGCTATAGGCCCTAGACTGACAACCTGTCCCAGGATAAAATAAAACTTTGAATTAAAAAAAAAAAAAAAAATTTATTGTATTCTTCAAGATCTATCATAACTACAATAAAAAAAATTGTCAGCTTCCGAATGTACTTCCGAAATATCTTAGTTGGACGTACCCAACCAATGATCGCATAGAATCTGATAGGTGCTCTATGAGAAGCATAGGTCGACATCGGTGACTAAAATATCTACACGATCATTGACTCAGGGTCTCCCCTGAGTCTAGTGAGACGATTCTGGACACCTCTTTTCCTTGAAAAAATGAAATTGCTCCCATTTGGTCAATATTTCACTCTTTGCATCTTGCATGGTGTCATTAGATCACTTTCCACAATATCTATCTAATGGTGTATTTGTTTTTTACAAATTCCAACTGTAACCCCCTAAAAAACGAAAAATAATATTAGGCAGTAATTGCTGGTAATTTGCTTCAGCATAGAGCTCTATGGGAGCGTGTAGATAACCGATAACCCCAAATTTGGATAGTTCGTGACAACCAATGCTATCTCTATGGGAGGGGTAGGTGAGACGCTATTTTTCAGACATCTATCAAACACTTAAGTACTAGAGGTAATTTACAGGGGAGGTTACTTGATATTATTTGTGTAACAGATCAGTGTTGTGATAACCCTGATTCACTTTGCACTGATAATGCACGTATCGCAACAAAAACTATATGGAAATGTGAGTACCCCCCTCCCCCTCTCTCTACCGGGGTAATTATTTACAATATGGACATGGGAGCTTTTTATTCAGTGTGTGTCGGACATAGACGTGAGAGGACAAAAGACATAGATAGCCAATATCTGGGGACATGAAAATTAGAATTTGGGCTCAAGTACCCCCCAAAAAAAAGTCAATGTACACATTTTTTTCGAGTATACCCTTTTTTTGCGCGGCTTGCCTCATTCGGTGTGACTTTCTTAGGGCACCTGCGTCATGCGACCTATAGGTTGTGTGGTGCAGGCCTATAGGTAGTTGTCAGTTCCTGACTTGTGATGCACAATTTGGGTATGCTATCCGAAACGGTCCAGCCAGGATATAATAGGGGGAGCAATGGATTGATATGGATAGTGGACTAGGGTAAACCAAAGGTGCTGAATCCATTTCTGTTATGTGTACGATGATATCTAGGTCAGAAAAAGGTCAAAATCAAGGTCAAAGGTCACATCTTTAAGAATCCCATTAATACAAGAGTGCACCCTTTCTCTTTCTTACTATGATAAATGATACATTTCCCTTCACACCTCTACCTGACCCTGAGTCTAGTGTGATCTCAATCACACGTTCAATCTTTTCCTGTCTGCTACTGAAATATACTGCTTCTGAAATGTTTGCACCTGATCTGTCCTTGCTTCCGAAAGTACCAGTCAGTTGTTGTTCCTGGGTCTGAAATGACTGTGCCATGGGTCTGAAACAACCATGGGCTGAAACGACCATGGGTCTGAAACGACTGGGTCTGAAACGACCATGGGTCTGAAACAACTGGGGCTGAAACAGCCACGGTCCTGAAACAACTGGTTACCGACAGTCCACTGCACGGGTGTTGTGTATTGTATCTGCCACTATACTAAACATGTATTTGTAAAATTCTAAAAAAATTCCAATACATACCGGCTACCCTTCTCGATTTTGAGAAACAATTTTTGGCCCTGGCCTTGATAATTTCGAGCTGAAATTCAGTTGCCATTACTGTTTAATACACTGTTGGTATGTTACAAAAAAATTCAAATGCATTATCTCTTCCTGCCTTTATGACAGTCGTGGGGAGAGACATGTTAGAATACATAATCTTTTGGAATTTTGCTTTTATCACTATTATTAAGGAAATTAGAGCAGTTTGAATGGAGCAAGGTTGGCCATTTTTTCGTCGTTATCTTAAACTTTACAAAGAAGGACTGCCTGTGACCTTTTAATCAATTTATGCTCATGTACCCCTTAAAAGTATATATTGCCTGAAAGGCAGTATCATTGCGGACACATTGCAGGTTGTCCGAGGTTGATATGACAACAAGAACAGAAATTATGAATTTTTAAAGAAAAAAAAGTTGGGAAAATCATCAATTCTAATTCAGTGTAATTGATTAGAAATATTTCCAGATCTTATAAACCTATGTTCGCATCACTAGATCTGCAAATCACATGTTCAATCTTTATTATTCCTTTGTAGAAGTGTAGAATATATTATTGACTCAGGGTAACTTAGTAATACTAAACGACCCAACCAAGGTTTAAGACGTTTTTGTTACATAGGAGAATGTCTGTCATTCAGCCTGTATGACAGACAGAGATGAGATAACAAAGAAGACAGATGGACAAGGTCAGAGGACAGATGTTTCCTTCGAAAAATAATTTTAAATGTCTTTCCTTCTTGCTGTAATTCGCCTGCGATCTTTAGGTAGTGATTTCTCTCTTTTCCTTAAACTCTTAAGTACTCTTAAATTGCTACCCTCTAAATGAAAGGTACATAGGCTCCAGTGTTAAAGCAAAGATAGAAATGAGAACTTTTGCCAATCTGTCCCATATTTCTCTCTTCACACGCAGAAATGCCATCTTCTACACTCGAAATACCCTCAAACACACAATAATAACTATCTTAAACGCTTAAATTAAATTTAAATGAAAGAATTCAACACAGAGCATCCCTAGGCTGGATTACCTGCCCTGGCAAGTCCCACTGTTGTTCTCATTGTAGGCCATGAATAGAACTGCAATACATATACAGTTAAGCCAGCTTAGTGACAAGAGGAAAAAAACAAGTGACATAACATAGGGTACTTATTGAAATCCACATGGGACAGGAGAGGCTGTTAAAGGCAACATGGAAGATGAGGATATAATGGACAGGTGACATGGCCATTTCTTTAAATCGACATGCGACATTGGGACCCCGCCATCTATACCCCCATCACTTACATCACTGACAAATATTTTAGTTCCTCTAGCGACCGTCCCCCAAAGGGTGGCGCCACTGCAACTTCTCGTGCACTCGAGAACTGCGCGAGACAACACGAGAGTTGCCAGCGACAGCGTCAGGATGAAAGGAGCGTCCAGAGCAGTTCAAAACTGTACCACCCATATCGTCGCCGTTTATCGTCCGATTGACTGGCTTTTTGATAGGGACAGAACTGTTGTCCACACCCACCTGCACACCCACACCCACCTGCTCACCCACACCCACCTGCTGGCCTGAAATGGAATAACATACATGTATGACACATGACTTTAGGGTACTATTTAACAAGGAATTCATTTCTGATGCCAGAACCGACCAATGAATGATTATAAGGGAGTACTATATCTAAGTGCATGATAAGCTTCAGATTCAGCTTACCCTGAGTCATCTGTGAGGCCACTCACACGCTCAATCTTTTTGTTGTAGATCTGAAAAAATTATTATTTTTGATGTCAGACGGTCGAACAGATGCAAATGTATGTAACGTGTATTGTTAAAGAGGTAATATCCATTATTTCCCATGCAGAAGGTGCAGTCCATCGAAGAGGCATTCGTCGGCTTTCTCATTCCACGAGAAACAATGAAAAAAGAATGCTGCCTCGACCAACTGCGAAAGGTCTGGACCAATCTCCCAAAGGTGTGTATTTGTTACCTCTAGCTTCCGTTTTCTTAATGCTGGTGTCTCACGACATATAGCAAACTTATATTTGCTCTATTTATTAATAAAATTTGAGGTAATGCAAATCCTCAAATGCACAGTAATGAAAACCTATAGTGTGGCCTGTGTAAAATACCCTCCGAATCACAGCCTGAGTGCTTTTAGCTATCCAAAGGTTTTTTAATTTTGTAAATACTCGAATTAGAACTTAGAGCTTATTTTTGCAATTTCTTCAAAACTCTCTACCAATATGCTTTGAAATTACCAATCGGGCCATTCCGTGTTATATAGACAGATTTTAGGATCTTTCACCGCATGACCCCCTCAGATCCTAATAATCTTTCACCTCAAGAAAATGTATGTAGTTCATAACCGTATGCAAAATTATACCATCCAACTGCCGTAACTTTCCAACATTTAGGCCACTGAACATGAAGGTGTTTGGCCCTCAATTTGCAAAATCCCATTTTAGTGTCATCTTCAACATGCAATATTTTCAGAATACAATGAGCTAGATGTCTGGTTTTTGAACGAGTCCTACACATTCATTCACTCTGGGGAAATATTTGAAGGTTTGGATAAAGACTTAATTCAGGGGTGGGCATATCTGAACACCGTGGAGCCAATACAGAACTAGTTGTAGCCAAGACACGTATTGGAAGGATGTGCAAAAAAGGACCTTCTCCGTGGGCATTTTTTACAGCCCTCAACACCCCCCCCCCTAACAAGAACATTTTGGAAGTCTATACTTGAAATGGTGTGTTCTGGTGCATTTTGGCACAAAATCTATTTTTGCCCCATTCTGTAATTGTCCTATTTTCATTGGGACTGGAACATTTTTTTAGAGGGATTCGAAAGGGTTTGGAAAATTTTGAAAATCTTTACCTAAAATGGTGCAATCTGAAGCATTTTGGGAATAGGGTAGGGCACCCAGATATTGGCACTAGAATGGTTAGGTTTGGTTTGGTTTTCAGAAAATTAGGGGTTCTCTCTTGCCTTTTTTTTTCACTTTTTTTTTCACTTTTCATGGGACAGGGCCTATGTGACTCCTCTCCCAATAAATGTGCCACTGGCCAATTTTTAACAAAAGATTGCCCTAGAAGAGGCTTACTCCACCAATATGGACCTAGCAAGGGTCTAGTTTTCATCAAAATGCCCTTGTTTTCACCAAGATGGCCTAAATCTCAAGAAAATAACCATAATGAACATGCCTATTTCAGATTTTTTAAATTGGAAATTTTAAAATATTGAAGTCAAAATAATGTATTTTAGTGCAAATAAAAAAAAAAATTATAACTTTGGTTCTGGTTGGACGATTTACAAAATTCTTTCAGTTTTGGAAAGCTTGAGTTCAGGAGCTTATTGTCGCCAATTTCAAGGCTAGTGTCGCCATTTATTGGCGACATGGCGAGCATAAAAGGTCGTAAATTTTCCAAATGCAACAGAAATTTGAAAAGGTTTGAAAAATCATAGCATCAAAACTGCTACTTAAAATGCCTTGGGAATTTGAATTCCAAATGTTGAGCTCTGGAAGCTCTTACCGTAAAACCTCACGTACAAGCCTAAATCGTGTATAAGCCGCACCCTGACTTAAAGTCGATCCTATAAGCCACACTGGCGATCTGAATGTGGTGACTTTAGGAAGTGATCATTTTTTAACAACAGGGGGGGGGGGGGTGGGCAAAGAAATTTGGACCCCTTGACCGGGGGGGGGGGGGCAAAATAATTTGGACCCCTCTTGGGGGGGGGGTCAAAATAATTTAACCTGTTTTGAGCCAAAAAGCCCGCGCTTTATTATGCATAAAAGGGCCCGCGCGCGAGCCGATTTTCGGCCGTAAGGCGGGGGGGGTAAAAAATGTTGGAGGGGGGTGTAAAAAAGGAGGGGGGTGTAAACAAATTTGCGCGCTCCGCGCGGAAACCCACCATCCCCCCCCTGTTGTTAAAAAATGATCACTCCCTTAGTACTGTACCATAGTGGCAAAAACTTGCGTTTTGCTGGGCAAACCTTATAAGCCAGACTGCTGATCTGATTTGCGGCTTATTCGCTAGGTTTTACGGTAACATGAAAATCAAAGATGCAGTGTCTCCCATGATGTGCAAATCCAATATGGCTGCCTCAAAATGGCCACAATTGGATTTTTGACACTTTTCAATGCCCTATTTTGGTTGGAGGGATAAATAGTACCGGGTAATGCTCTTCATGTGCCTTATGTTTGATGGTAAAATTGTATTGGTCCTATGGCTTCTTCTGGTGAAAATCAGGGGTCGGAAAATAGTAAAAATGTACCAACTTTTTCCAACAATTTAAGTTTTTCATTATTCTGTGAAAGATAGTTACATATACAAAGCCATGGTATAATTTTGCATTCGGTTATGAACTGCATACATCTTCATGTAGGTTGAAGATTATTAGGATCTGAGGGGGTCATGCGGGGACCACTTGTTGAAATAACTTTGCTCATGTTGTCAAGCTTCGGATGCTTGACATTAATCAAAATGTCGAAATACATGTATGGTGTGCTTTTTCATCCTGTGGAGAATCCTGATTGAATATAAATTTAACATGATACAATGTATCAAGTAGAATAACATCAATGATGTAGGCCTTTCTATTAAACATGAACATTTAGTATAATACCTATTCCAGGAGTACCATGACATGGCAATCAAATACTTCGTGATCTGCATCCACAACCAGACAAATGAGAAAAGGGCTAAGTTGCTCTTTGACATGCTTGAGCTCCTCGTTGATAACAACCACGTACCTGCCAAGTAAGTGCATCTTGATACACGGATAGGCTTAAGCCTTGTTTTACAGTGTCTCCAGCAGTGGAAGCGATAAGCAGTGATAAGAGCTTTCACGATGCGTACCTTTTACCCACGTCCTCTGTCTCAAGCTGAATACTTAGCAGTGATCTGATGGGTCTAGACTCAGCCCACTCCCCATGCAGATATTAAACAAGTAGGAAAGTTGTACATCAATTAGATAACTCCCAGTAAATTGTCAATGACATAATCTAGTATTTTGTCTTGTGGAGTACTGTACCCATCATGATAACTCTATTGGGTGCCTATTTCCGAACCACAAAAATATTAGAAGATAATTAACTTATGTTAGTGAGTATATAGACAAAGGTTCACGAGTATGGCTTCACCTCGTGAAATAACCCTCAGTGGGAAACTATATGAGTGCTCCTTTATGCTCTCTCATCTGAAAAAGCTTTTTTATAATGGTTAGATGACCAATTATGATGATTTGACAGGCCATTATTTCGCAGGGGTGTGAATTTCTGTGAAATGCTGCGTTATTTGGTTAAATCAATGGGGCAACTGTATGCACCATGAAATATATCTAGAGTGTTGCTTAAAACCTTACTTCCCTTCAAAGTTGGTCATTGGATTTCGCACACCTTATTTTCGGAAATGGAAATTTATTTTTGGTCAACGGATTTCGCTCGCCTCATTTTTCCAAAAATCAAGAATTTTCTTCTTCTTTTTAAACTAATTAAATAATTTTTGCTGTGGGTTTCCTTAGAACTTTTGTTGGATCGTGCTGATAGTGCTTTTGTTACGCATGAAAGCTATATTTAATGTGCTTGAATATGCATTTACATAAGGCATATTTTCCTCTGACACTCAGATCTGTATGCGAAGCACTACTTACCTGCGATAAACTAACCTGGCGTGCCTCGAAGAAATGGTACTGGACCTTTGAACTGCTACGACGCATCATTGGGGGAGTGGATTACAAGGTACTCATCTGAGATACACATGTATATAAAAAGGTTCTATAAATATCATTTCAATTTAATTCAATTTTAAAGGATTTATTTGGTCAAAAGTAGCAGGAGATACAGTTCATTGATGTCGTGTTTTTACAAGTGTACAATATAGATTTGAATATTCCAAATCTATTAAACCTTCTACAGGTCATCTCTTTACAGTCAATGATATTCAAGTAAAAAGGCTACTTCAAGATCCGAGGATCTGCTTACGTCGGCCGCCTTATAATCATTTCTCATCTCATATGTTATAAGTTATACAATCACAATATAAACATGTAATTATTTAATATACTTTTTATAATTTTCCAATAACATCAACGTTATAAATTAATGTGGAGTATGTAAAAATGTACAAAATTTGCAAGTTGTTGTATTTATAATACAAATACTTATTATTAAATTCTATGATACTGGTATGTACATACTACTGCATACGCTAGATTCAAAAACATATATCCAGGACACAGAATGGAGATACTACCTCTGTAAATTCAGACTAGTTAAATGTCAGTTAAAACTGAGACTGAAAAATAGTGGGAACCCTGTGATGGGCATAACTTCCCTGGAAGTTATTTCCATATAAGTAAGGTCCACGAGTGCTACCTAGTGCCTTACCTCGCCGGTGGTAGAGCGCTTCACTCAGAGAGTCCAGCAAACAGCAAGCAACAAGGACCAAGTTGAATCAAGATTCTTTACTAAATTATTACCAATATTTGTAAAATAGTTATTAATATAGCCAGCTGTCTCCTCAATAGTAGTTGTCATTATCCTCATTTACATTGACCTATTGTAAAGTTAAATTTTTTCCCTTTTTGATGGTAACAATTTTGATATTTCTTTCCAAAAGTTAACTAGGTCATTTTTAAAATCCTCTAATTTTATAAACATGTTTTTTTTCCTGGCATCATTTACAATTTGTCTGTCAAGAGGATTCTTGGTTTTATAAGATCTTGATAGTAACCTGTCCTTTTTAACTCCTCAAGTAAATCTTGAGAAACCCATTCTTCCTCAGGCATTGAACAGATTATCTGAATGCCTGAGGAAGAATGGGTTTCTCAAGATTATCACAGAAAAAGGTCTATCCAGAAATAGAAGGAACATGTGAACCGTTTGTAGATGTGATAAAAAATACAGTTATATAAAGACATTGCATGCTTATCCTGTGGTGAGTTGAAGCTGAAATGCGACAATTTGATTGCAGGGAGTTCGCGATTTGCTTCGAGTGATTCTGGAGAAAGCACGCTCAGTTCCAAGTGGAGAAAATGTTTGTACACTGGACCTGATTGAGGTTGTAATAAAGGTTTGTCATTTACGTTTTTTTTCAACAGAAATCATAAAAATTGAACATCTACCCTTACCGTAAAACCTTGCGTAGAAGCCGCGGCTAGTACGCGAATCAGATCGCCGGTGCGGCTGATAGGATCGGCCCAAACTGGGGGTGCGGCTTATACGCGAGTTTTTCCAAGTTCATATTTCCAATCTAATCATAAAATGGCCTGAATTTGACGGTAGCAGCTGGAGGAAATGCCAGAGGGGGATGAGGGGGGGTGAGTCAATGCCGCATATTCGCACCTCAGCCGTAAGACAATGCAGCCCACTCGCACCTCAGCCGTAAGACTATGCAGCCCACTTGCACCTCAGCCGTAAGACAATGCAACCCACCGCTAATTCCTGCAAGCATTCTCCATGTAACATACCCCAATGGATGATAGTGTGGGGGGGGGGGGGGGACGGAGGTTGACCGCCACATGACTGTACAGTACTATATAGGGAGGGGTGTGGGGGGGGGAGGGGTGTTGGAGTGATGCCTTTCTACAGTACAGCTCTTGAACTAAGAAAGCTGTCACAGCTCATGGAGGCCCCATGGAGGCGATACGGGCCGCCAGGAGGCCGCACAGGGCCACCAGGAGGACCCTGACTCCATGTTGGGCTCATGGACAAAGTTGGGGGTGCGGCTTATACACGAGTTTTTGTCAGGGGTTGTTCAGAGGCCATCTGCGGCTTATAGAATCGGGCCAAAGTCGGGGTGCGGCTTATACGCGAGTTAGGCTTATACGCGAGGTTTTACGGTAGTCGGTCTCATGCTAAAAATATGGTCCGACCAATATACAGGAGGGACAGCATTCCTAAAAAAGATTTTGTTCACCTGGCAGAGATAAGTTGACTCTGAAGAGACCATAAAAACCTGAATTCTACAATGTTATTTATCTAAATTAGTGATATTAATTGGAAAAAAATACCATAAAACAGTTACCTTCAGGAGAGATATTACCGGTAGTACTGTTTTACGCCACCAGACGCACCAGAATCCCAAAGCGAGTAAAAAAATCTAGACCAAAAATGGTTTGGATCACCGTTTATACAGAATGCAACGGTGGATTATTGGTGTTCCATCTTTAGTATCAAAATTCTATATCTATGATGTATTTTTAGGCAGCGATGGTACAAAGGCCAGTTTCTGGTTACCATGGCAGCCATTCCCATATTCAAAATATTGGAAATATCATCAATACCGCAAACCCAAAATAGGCCTTGCAAATTTCTTTCGGAACCAATTTTCTACTATAAGGGTATCCTTGTATTAGGATATTTGACCATAAAAACTAATTTTACATCAAACATTAACCAAGTACATTATTAGAATATAGACAGAGATTGTCCTGACGGGGAATACAATAGGAAAACAAAGCGATCCTTATCAAGCACTAGTCATATACATGTACTTCAAAGTGTTTTTTCATACCTATTAATTCACCAAGAGTACTTATTTCTGTAACAGAACGGTAATAAAATAAGTAAATATGTGAAAATCTTAAAACTGACCATTTTTGAATTTCTCAGGTCAAAATACATAAGAATAAATGTGTCTGGTCCAAGTTTCTTTCAATTTTTGAAAGTTGTGCAGTATAATAGCTATGATTTTCTCTTGTTGACTCAGGGATCCTAGGGCTCCCTAGACGGGTTTGCAGGACAAGGGGCCAAAAGAAAATGTATCAGAGTCCATTTTTGAAAATTTGACTACCAGAAATTCTCACGGGTTATAAGTCGCACCCCAACTTTGGGCCATTTCTATAAGCCGCACCAGCAATCTGATTACAGTGACTTTTTTTTAGTACATTATATTACCAGAAGAAACCCTTGTGTAAGCCACATCTAGACCTTGTAGAAATCCTATAAGGCTAACTGGGATTCTGACTCTCGTACAAGCCGTGGCTTCTACAGAAGAATTTACGGTAACAAAATTGGTTCTATTATCCAAAAAAATCAATATTCAAAAAATAAAGTCCTTTCCTATGCACTCATTTCAAAAATGTTGCTCTAGGCCTTTTCTAACTGCCTAAAAAACTGCCCAAATTAAGACTTACTTTTTGTAAAAAAAAAATTAATTTCTAGGGGAGTGTTCTTCTTTTAAATAAGTTTCGTCTGGTCCAATCGCATACAAGTGAGCATCCCGCATCATTACAGTTACAAAAAGGGAGGGTTCATTATTTATGTCCGGGGTGGGGGTGAGCATTTGAGGGGGGGGGGCAATCTTTCTAAGGGGTATTCAAAGGGGGGGGGGGGATTTTTTTTTTACCCTATTTTTAGGCAATTTTTTTTAGGGGTATTCCTTAAAATGTCCCGAATTTAGTATGTTGAAATGATGCGAATTTTAGTGACAGCCTGTGATATATTATACCAAATTATGTCAATATTTTCAAAATTTTCGAAAATTTTCCTCAAGCCCCCAGCAAATTTCTCACTGCATCACTTTTGAAGCTCAGTCGCCCACCATTTTGAACTTTATTGGCTTTGGCTTTGGATTTGAATGTCCTGCCTCTCTAAGTTTCTTCCCACGCTCCTGCTTTTTGGAAGTGCAGGGACATTAGTTTCATGTTCAAACCAAACGTGGCGCTAGATGGGGGGGGGCGCCGCTATATGTAAGCGGCGCCCCCGCCATCTAGCGCCACGTTTGGTTTGAACATGAAACTACAGGGACATGGAAGTATATTACAGAATTAAAATGGCCAAAGTAACACCTCGGTTCATCATATATAGATAGCTTATCTAGCTCATATTGAATTGTTTGTGGGAACGTATGAATGTATATGTACAGTATAAGCGCCGCTATACGTAAGCGGCGCCCCTGCCATCTAGCGCCACGTTTGGTTTGAACATGAAACTACGGGGACATGGAAGTATATTACAGAATTAAAATGGCCAAAGTAACACCTCGGTTCATCATATATAGATAGCTTATCTAGCTCATATTGAATTGTTTGTGGGAACGTATGAATGTATATGTACAGTATAAGCGCCGGGATTTCGCTGACACAAAAGGGTTCAGACAAACCAACATCAAAATATTATGAGTATTTACAAGATGAGTCAAAGATTAATATGGCTATTTTGTAGTGCAATTTACAATGTCACCTAGCTCCATTATGGAGACATATGTGTCCAACAAGAGATAACTCCTGCAGGCACAAGGGACTACGCCCTGTTAGGGGGTTGACAATATAAGGATAATTTAAGGAGTGTAGGGGTAAGGATATACATGTAGGTTGTTTTATACACAGCTTAGAGAACATCTAGACCAGCTTAAGTTTCCCCTGAAGTATGGCTTTCCTTTTACCTTTTAGGTTGGTTCCTAGAAATTTCTTTTCTTTCTTAAATTTGAACTTAGGCCACTTAAAATCAATTATCAGCTTTGCGGACACTTTTTAGTAAAAAAGGGTGCGGGAGGGCGCTTTTTTATTTTATTTGTTACACTTTTTTCTGGAGGGGCGGGAGGGCCCTTTTTCTAGAAAATTGATAGTTTGCAATTGGAAAGAAGGTCTAAAACCCCTTTTAAATTAGGTTTCTACCCTTTTTATGAGCTGAGATATTGATCATTTTGCAACTTGTCTTAGGATTTTTTTTAGGTGCGGCCATTTTAGGCCTTTTTTTTCTCAAAGGGTGAAAAAAAACACCCATGCGGCCCCTTTTAGAGGATGCGGGCGCTGTCCGCAAAGCTGATAATCAATTTTAAGTGGCCTTATCCCATGATGAGTTGCAGCTGTGGGGGTAGGAAGTTCCCGTTCTTGGCTCCCCTGTAAGCTGGGCTTCTCTTGTAATATTCTTAACGCCTGCATCGGATAGGGAACATAGGAAGGTAGTCCCTCCTGGTTCTTGGTTCACTCTGTAGGGGAGGTAGCTTTAGGGTTCTTTTCAAGAACGTGGTAGAGCTTTTTCTTCTCAGTCGGGGGGGGGGGGGGTAGGCCGTTTCACACAGCAGATGTAGTTTTCTGGTGGATATGGACATGGGATCTCTGATCTTTAGGCAGCACTGGAGTATTCTATTCTGTACTCTGTCTATCATGTCTCTTTATGTCCTGGTTACAACTTGTCATGTAGGAAAGAACAGTAATCATTTGTTTAAATATGATGATGGCTACGTCAGTGGATATTTTGTACCTCAGCTTACCATAGGTTGTAGCATAGGAAGTTAAGTTTTTTAAGAACATCCCTAGCGTGTGCTTCCATTGAGAGGGTTCTGTCCAGTATTACCTTTAGGTAGGTGTATTTCTCTACAAGCTGGAGGGGGTACCCTCTAGAGTGGATGTGTCTTTAGGGCATTTTGCAAAGCTGTTTACCGAGCAGAACCAGCAGAATTTTGTCTTTTTTTTTTTTTAAATAGGTTTATTGACACTTCTCATATAAAATATACGCTCCTCCGAAGATGTCAGATAATATAGTCTTAGACCTACCGTAAATTCCCGCGTACTACCCGCGGGTAGTACGCGAAGCAAACTCAGCTTTCATTTGATACCAGACATGCCTATACAGCGTGCGGGTTATACGAGGGTTTCTATCACTATAGAACAGAACTAAAATATGAATTTTCAGATCCAAAAACGGCATTCTCTTGAGTTAGGGGTGCGGGTTATACGCAAGATGCGGGAATTTACGGTATTTATAGTAAGGCCCCTGCTAGTGCATGCTGTGTAGCCTGGCAAGATCCATTTGTAGCTGGTCCAGCGCTTTCTTGGCATCTTCATTTGTACAGTATAGGACAAGGTCATCCGCGTAGAGCTTCATTCTAGAATTTTTTATACTTTTATGTGCCCCATCTATACAAATTGTGAAGAGGGAGGGACGGGAATTCTTCAAAGTCTAGATGTAGGTGTGGGTTGTATGATAAATTTTCCGGTGGCTGGAGTTGATTGAAATCTTACTTTATAAGGAAGCCAGGTGATCTCTTGATACAAAACAGATGATCTTCTATAAATACAATGAATACTTGTAAGTAGAGACAGTACCCCATGTGTGGTAGGGGACACAGATTGAGGTACTGATTTTGATTGACAGGTTTATATATAGGTAATGTCTCAAACATTTTCAACTTTATTTTGTACATTTTCTTAATACTTAGCATCATCAAACATCATTTTTGAGTAGATTTGGTCAGTTTTTGGGAATAGAGACCACAAAATTTGGGTTCAGCAGGATTTTTTGGTCTAGAAAACCCCTTCTTTTCATTTGGTATCACTCTAATAAAGACTCAAAAGAACCACATAAACCCCACTATTCTCCATAGTTTTCAATAGTGAGCACACAAGTCGCCCACTTTCATGGGGGGGGGGGGGGGGGGGTAGATGGGGCTAGAGGGGGGAGGCTTGTCACACTATGCCCATAGGCGAGGTGCTAAGTCAGACCTCCTACCCTTTACACTTCTTGCTATAAGTGCCAGACTTCAAAAAAGCGCTGGCCTCACATAAGCACTGGAGGTACGGGAGCTTCCAATTCATAAGCGCCAGGGCCCTTAAACCAACCAATTATTGACTCAGTGAGTCGATTCTGAACATTGGTTAAGGGATTTTCAAATTTCCAACTTCACACAATCATATTTCATCTACTATCCATGTCTTATTTTTCTTAAATCGTGGTTTGTTACCTTCATACCTTATCTGTGGCACACAATGCACTGTGCACACAATTTTGCATTTTTTGTTGCAGAAAAATCATGCCAACATTTTTTGCACTTTCTTGAATCAACAAAGCACAGATACTGCCCTCCCATTGAACTCTATGCTGAAGCAGTGTGCACCATTCTAGACAACCCTGCTCCCTGCTATGTTTTGAATTCAATAAAAGTTCTATATACCAATGTGTGGTTTAGTGCACAAGAAAGTGTTTTAGACTAGACAACCCATGTGTGCACGGTCATTGCTCGTTTACAGTGGCAGTATCCTGTATCTGAGGAGTTAATAAATTAACATGCATTGAATCAAGCAGGTACCCAAACCCTGAGACTTTTGTGATTTTTTTTTTTTTTTTTCTTTTTTTTTTTTTGTACATATGTTTGGAGATTTGAACCTATGCTGGGAGAGCAAAAGAAATCTCTCAACAAAGGATGGACCATAATGCAATATTATCTCCATGGTGACTACACACCTTTGATAAAATCATCATCACAAATTGTGGTGATTTCATCAAATGCTGTGGGGACTGTCTAGCAACCAGGGTTAGGTTGTGACTAGCAACGGTCATTCGGTCAAGGTAGCTTCTGCCGTGCACAAGCACAAACTCCGTGCTCCTAAAAGCTGAGTCTTTTGTGATGTCAATCACACAATCGATCTTTTAAGAAAACTAACAAGATTATTTTGGGACCGCAGATTCAGGTTTTAAAGGTATGGGCCTGGGCGACCCATGGCTGAAAACGTTAGTGTAGCCCTGATTATATGTGAGATGTGGATATATGAGAGAATTTACTGCAATTAGCAATTCTCTTTATTTGCTATCAATATCCTGATTGATGTCGAAAAAACAATTTATGTCCCTGTTTATCTTCAATTAGGTTGTGGAATACATACTGGACCGCAATGCCTGCCTCCTACCGAGCTATTTCGCTGTCAATGAAATCACTAAATTATGCTCTGATGACCGCCCTTGGCCGCATTGGGTAAGCCTTCTCTATTTCTCTATTTTTTTCTCCCCAAAAAAACTGGTACCAATCGTCAATTAATTAATTAATTGTTGATAATTAATTTATTTATATTTAAATTTATTTATTTATTCAACAGCAGAAGACTATATAATAAACAACAACAACAAGATCTGAAAAGTTTGAAACGTCGACTCTAAGTAGTACTCCAGCCGTTCTGTATGATAATTAATTAAAAACCCGAGGAGGGTTTTGGGAATATTTTCCACACTTCTCTATTTCTATTATAAATTAATTTAGGGTATGCAGTGACAAGGACGTCAGGTTAATCATTTTTGTAATACTGACATTATGCGACTTCTTTAGTCTTCGTAAGGGATGAAAAAATTCAGGTTTTCCCTGGTTTCAAGTTTCTTTTATGTTGCAAAGACATGTACTGAACTATGGAGGTCCTTTATTCAGGGGCAATAATTTTAATATTTCAATTTATTTTTTAGATTGCTCACTTTCATCCCTGTGTCGTTTAGACTTTCGAAAACACTTTAATTGGCCTATTAAATGTTAGTGCTGTGTTTATTTTACAGAAAATGGGACTGATGCTGAGCGAGTTCGTACAGACATTTAGACAAGCCGCGCAGATGGTCACACTATGTGGTAAGTTTTATATGCAGTATTGTTGACTCAGGGTTATTATTGGCTACGTGGATTGCTCTAGTGTTGTAGTGTTATGTAATGGCGCATAGCCAATGTTTGTTATAGGGGTCTCAGATTTCACTATAGTGCTTCTAAATGCTATAATGCTTTGCACTATAGGGATGAGAGTCATGGATTAGTGTTCTTTGGAATCATATCCAACTTTACCCACAGTTTCAGAGATATAACTTCATATCTAGAGGTATTTCAAGCCATGTTAAGAAAAAAAGTGCCTGAAATAGGCTGATTTCTCTCTTTGGTCCAACTGAATGGGCTTAATGCTATGTTTTCTAATGTACTGAATCAATTTGTAGGTGTGCATCTTTCTTTTTTTCTTGTACTGTATGATACAAATTCCTGCGAAAGATTGGCTATTTCATTTTTGGTTTTAATGGTAGTTAGTGAGCAAAATGTGTATACTATAGAACAAAGAGAGCTACATTTCGGTATGCTTGGCTGTTCATGTGCTAGACTTATAGGTACTCTCGTTCCCAAATCCTTCCGAAGGAAGGCTCTGGTAACTGCCAAATGTTGGGATTTTGCTGTGTCTGGGCAACCCCTGCTGGTAGCTTGGAACCAGCGAACAGGAACAGGAAATGGAACCAGAAAGGCTGATGGTAAATCTACCTAAAACTACCATCATACATTCTGGTTCCATTTCCTGTTCCTGTTTGCTGGTTCCAGCCTACCAGCAGGGGTTGCCCAGACACAGCAAAATCCAAAGTTCAAGGTCATTTGGCTGTTACCAGAGCCTTCCTTCGGAAGGATTTGGGGACGAGAGTAGACTTATAGGCGGCCTTTGAGTGGTCAGGGCGGCCTATTTAACGTCTTTGTACGTTAAGTTGCTCCCAGTGCATTTGTGGCCAAAAATACCCTTAGCATAAGAGTCTACAGCCTAGCTTTTTTCCTTTTGCATTCCAGTACGAAAAATAGCGCGTTGGCTTCGCTTAGGGTCCATATGGGACCCTAAGGGCCATACTGGGGACTTCCCTACGGATCCTTATACCAAAAACCCTGGTCTCACTCCTTGTTAAAGGCCCTGTACCTGAAGCAATGGTGCGCAACCTAGACCGTGATGGCCTTACTCCAAGGCCTAAGTTTGAAAATTTGTTAAATAATTTCCAATAAACACATAGCCCTATACTAATTTAACCCCTTGCATATTTATGTATCATTGGAATGATGGACAAGGCAAGTCTAGTGGCATCTGAAACTCACTGGAGCCCGCCTAAGTTTGTCACACCTAGCTAATAACCCTTTAAGGCCTGCTATTTACACACACACCCCAACACACTTTAGACCTTCTTATACGCACATTGAAATAGTTATGTTGGCCTCAAAGGGTTAACTATATGGTGAATGTCGTCTGCTATTTCCTATGCCGCTCTCTGCTACTTACCAGGCCACCACAAGCCTCACACATACCCCTTTTGTCATTAGAAAGTCGAATGAGTGATCTAATTTTAATACAATACGTTATTTCTCATTTCTGACAGCAGAATCGTAATCCCGAGGAAAAACTGATATACTTTAATAGGTCACATGCCTTATTTGATCAAATTCCAGGCGAGCAGGTGGGTGTGGGCAAGCAGGTGGGTGTGGGCAAGCAGGTGGTTGGGGGCAAGCAGGTGGCTGTGGGCGTCGTCGCACGCCAGCCCGTAAACGCCGCCTTACGTCTCAGGCAAATAGCGAGTCTGTTGGAGCGTAAACTGCAGCGGCATGTATCTTTTTCGCCGTGTCTGTCCGCCACGGGCGGCGTGCGTTGCAGATGATTTTGTCTGTAGGTGAGCAGGTGGCTGTGGGAAAGCAGGTGGCTGCGGGTGAGCAGGTGGCTGTGGGCGTCAGCGCCCGGCAGCGCGTAACCGCTGTTTTACGTCTCGGCCGAAAAAGCGAGTCGATCGGAGCGTCAGCAGCGACACCATCTTCGTTGCAGCTTCGTTTCTGGGTCGACGTGTCGGGTTGGCCGGGGGGTGGCGTGAGCTGCAGATGATTTTGCCTTCAAAACCGATTTTGCCCCCAAAACCGATTTTGAGCCCCGAAACGATTTTGACTCAAAATTTCGAAGTTCTCCTACCCTTCCGAAAATCGGGCCGATCGGAGCGTAAACAGCGAAGATATTCGTGATTTTCGTTTTGTCGGATTATATTGGTACCTATGTGTTCTCCGTTTATCCCGTTCTCCGTTTATCCCGTTCTCCTTTTATCCCATTCTCCGTTTCTCCCGTTCTCCGTTTATCCCGTTCTCCCGTTCTCCATTTCTCCGTTTATCCCGTTCTCCCTTTCCCCGTTTATCCCGTTATCCGTTGATCATTTATCCCGTTATCCGTTTGTCGTTTATAGCGTTCACCATTTATCCCGTTCTCTGTTTATCGCGTTCTCCGTTTATCGCGTTCGCCGTTGATAGCGTTCTCTGTTTATCCCTTTCTCCATTTATCCCGTTCTCCGTTCATCCCCTTCTCCCTTTATCCCGTTCTCTCTTAATCCATTCATCCCCTTCTCCGCTTTCCGTTTGTCCCGTTCTCCCTTTATCCCGTTCTCCTTTCTCCGTTTATCCCGTTCTCCGTTTATCCCGTTCACCGTTTATCCCGTTCACCGTTCTCCCGTTGTCCCATTCTCCCGAAAAGCGAGTCGATCGGAGCGTCAGCAGCGACACCATCTTCGTTGCAGTTTCGCCGTGTCGGTCGGACGCGGGGCGGCGTGTGCTATGTGTCTATGCCTTTGCCGTCGCTCTATATTGAATTTCCCGTTCTCCGCTCTCCCCGCCCCCACTCCCCCCGCTCATGATTCTGTATTTGCGTTCTCCGTTTTCACATTCTCTGTTTTCGTGTTCTCCGTTTTCGCGTTCTCCGTTTTCGCGTTCTTCGGTTTCGCTTTCTTCGTTTTTGCGATCTCCCTTTTCCACTTCTCAATTTATCCCGTTCTCCCTTTATCCTGTTCTCCCTTTATCCCGTTCTCCCTTTACCCCGTTCTCAGTTTATCCCGATCTCTGTGTATCCCGTTCTCCGTTTATCCCCTTCTCCGTTTATCCCCTTCTCCGTTTATCCCTTTCTCCGTTTATTCCTTCATCCCCTTCTCCCTTTATCCCGTTCTCCTGTTCTCCCTTTATCCCGTTCTCCCTTTATCCCGTTCTCCCTTAATCCCGTTCTCCCTTAATCCCGTTCGCCCGTTATCCCGTTCGCCCTTTATCCCCTTCTCTGTTTACCCATTCTCCGTTTATCTCCTTCTCCGTTTATCCCCTTCTCCGTTTATCCCCTTCTCCGTTTATCCCCTTTTCCTGTTCTCCCGTTCTCCCTTTCTCCCGTTCTCTGTTTCTCCCGTTCTCCGTTTATCCCTTTCTCCGTTTATCCCGTTCTCCCTTTCCCCGTTTATCCCGTTATCCCTATATCCCGTTCTCCGTTTCTCCCGTTCTCCGTTTATCCGTTTCTCCCTTTCTCCTGTTTCCCCTTTCTCCGTTCATCCCGTTCTCCGTTTATAGCGTTCTCTGTTTATCCCTTTCTCCATTTATCCCGTTCTCCCTTTCTCCCGTTTTCCCTTCATCCGTTTATCCCCTTCTCTGTTTATCCCCTTCTCCGTTTATCGCTGAACGCAGGGGTAGACACTAACGCTGGCCCGGGAGCCAATGGCCCGTAATTTTGGGTCCGGGCCCGTAGTTTTCTGAATATTTACATTGCTACGGGCCACACCACTCTCTTAAGACCCTCCCTGCCTCCCCTGCAGTGCTCCTGGCCAGCAGAACGGCCCTAGGAAGGCCACGTCGCGCTCCTGAGCCCCTCCCCGCCTCCCCTGCAGTGCTCCCGCCCAGCAGAACGGCCCCCGGGTGGCTTCTTTGGCCCTCCTGGAATCCTCCCAGTGACTCACTGGGAGGATTCCAGGAGGGCCTCAGGTGCCCTGGGGCAGCCGTTCTGCTGGCCGGGAGCACTGCTGGGAGGGCCTGGTCCGATTTCCTGTTTTTTCACCTTTCCTTACTTACATCCCTGTATATTCATCCCAATTTTCAAGTGAATACGACTGTAAACATGGCCATTAAATCAATCACTAAAATGAAGTATAGGCATGTGATATCTCGTTGGAAAGGGGAGATTAAGGCCACAACAGATAGCACGTCCAATAGCAGAAATGTCAAGTTACCCTTCCACCAAAATCACGAGGATGCAATGGTTTTGATCTAGGATTTGCACACCATAGGTGTGGTGACCGGCTTTTGTAAGGGATTAAATCATTGTTTTTAGTGTGGAAGCGGTGTACCATCCTTAAATATTAGTGTACAGAAGTCATGATGCATTCATGCATCACTGTGTTCACTTGAAGTACTGTGCTGTCCTTAAAAATAAAGGGGTAGAGTACAATAGTCATGATGCATGATGTGTAGTTGAAGCAGTATGCCATGCTTAAAGGGGTAGTGTAAAAATAGTCATGATGCATAAATGCATTGCTGTCTAGTTGAAGCAGTATGCCATACTTAAAGGGTTAGTGTTCAAGAGTCCTGATGCATGAGTGTATCACTGTGTAGTTGTAGCAGTGGCTGTCCTTAAAGAGTTAGTGTTCAAGAGTCCTGATGCATGAGTGTATCACTGTAGTTGTAGTAGTGTGCCATCTTTAAAGGGTGAGTGTTCAAGAGTCATGATGCATGAGTGTATCACTGTGTAGTTTAAGCAGTGTGCCATCTTTAAAGGGTTAGTGTTCAAGAGTCCTGATGCATGAGTGTATCACTGTGTAGTTGTAACAGTGGCTGTCCTTAAAGGGTAAGGCAAGTCTAGTGGCATCTGAAAACTCACTGGAGCCCGCCTAAGTTTGTCACACCTAGCTAATAACCCTTTAAGGCCTGCTATTTACACACACACCCCAACACACTTTAGACCTTCTTATATGCACATTGAAATAGTTATGTTGGCCTCAAAGGGTTAACTATATGGTGAATGTCGTCTGCTATTTCCTATGCCGCTCTCTGCTACTTACCAGGCCACCACAAGCCTCACACATACCCCTTTTGTCATTAGAAAGTCGAATGAGTGATCTAATTTTAATACAATACGTTATTTCTCATTTTTGATAGCAGAATCGTAATCCCGAGGAAAAACTGATATACTTTAATAGGTCACATGCCTTATTTGATCAAATTCCAGGCGAGCAGGTGGGTGTGGGCAAGCAGGTGGGTGTGGGCAAGCAGGTGGTTGGGGGCAAGCAGGTGGCTGTGGGCGTCGTCGCACGCCAGCCCGTAAACGCCGCCTTACGTCTCAGGCAAATAGCGAGTCTGTTGGAGCGTAAACTGCAGCGGCATGTATCTTTTTCGCCGTGTCTGTCCGCCACGGGCGGCGTGCGTTGCAGATGATTTTGGCTGTAGGTGAGCAGGTGGCTGTGGCTGTGTTCACTTGAAGTACTGTGCTGTCCTTAAAAATAAAGGGGTAGAGTACAATAGTCATGATGCATGATGTGTAGTTGAAGCAGTATGCCATGCTTAAAGGGGTAGTGTAAAAATAGTCATGATGCATAAATGCATTGCTGTCTAGTTGAAGCAGTATGCCATACTTAAAGGGTTAGTGTTCAAGAGTCCTGATGCATGAGTGTATCACTGTGTAGTTGTAGCAGTGGCTGTCCTTAAAGAGTTAGTGTTCAAGAGTCCTGATGCATGAGTGTATCACTGTGTAGTAGTAGCAGTGTGCCATCTTTAAAGGGTTTGTGTTCAAGAGTCCTGATGCATGAGTGTATCACTGTGTAGTTGTAGCAGTGTGCCATCTTTAAAGGGTTAGTGTTCAAGAGTCCTGATGCATGAGTGTATCACTGCGTAGTTGTAGCAGTGTGTCATCCTTAAATCGTTAGTGTTCAAGAGTCCTGATGCATGAGTGTATCACTGTGTAGTTGTAGCTGTGCTTAAAGAGTTAGTGTTCAGGAGTCCTGATGCATGAGTGTATCACTGTGTAGTTGTAGCAGTGTGCCATCTTTAAAGGGTTAGTGTTCAAGAGTCCTGATGCATGAGTGTATCACTGCGTAGTTGTAGCAGTGTGTCATCCTTAAATCGTTAGTGTTCAAGGGTCCTGATGCATGAGTGTATCACTGTGTAGTTTTAGCAGTGTGTCATCCTTAAAGGGTTAGTGTTCAAGAATCCTGATGCATGAGTGTATCACTGTGTAGTTGTGACAACCAAGGGCATGATGTATTAAGGCATGATGCCGTACCTAAAGGGTTAAAGGGTTAGTGTACAGAACACATGATGCATAATTGAGTTTACGAATGTACTTTCCCTCCTGCTGATAACATGTGAGGCTATGACGGCTTGTGGGAGGAGCGGGCGCTACAGGCGTCAACTGGAGTGATATAATCAGTCCCTATGAGGATTCAAGTGCTACTACTAACTAACTCTGTCCTGAAATGTCAGTTGGAGCCTATGGAGGCTATGTCACAGTCCACTGGCTCTGCCGCTGTGCAGTCTGTACTGTGCCTACGGTTCGCGGTCCCAGGGTTAAGTCAATGGTGCGCTTTTTCTCTCTCTGTGCTTACAGCGGATTCACTCTCCTTCATATAGACCGATCCCATAGCGATGGGGCCGGTCAATAATCATTTTCATGGATCCTAAAATTGTACAGTCTAGCGACAAGGCTAACCAAACCGAGTCACCATGACGCGGTTTTAACAGTGGCAGATGGTCGAGGGTCGCCCGTCCTTGGACACTTTGACGCAAGACTGTGCAACTTTTTCTGCTAGAAAACGTAACAAAAATTGTAACACTAGTGTAAAATTTGGATGGCAGTAATGCATGTATAACTAACTGATCGGAGTGTTGCATTCTTGTACCATGCTGATCCTTCTTAAATCATGAAATGTGTAACATGATATAATGATTGTAACAATTACGAAAACAATACCAAAGATACAGGCTTATTTTGTGACTAGAATGGACTTGGCTGTTGAAATTCCCGGGCCCACAGTTTTACCTCCGGGCCCACAAATTTCTCATGCTAGGGGCCTGGGTGGCCCAAGGTCTAAAATGTTAGTGTCTACCCCTGGTTCATCGTTTATCGTGTTCGCCGTTTATAGCGTTCTCCATTTACCCGGTTCTCCGTTTCTCCCGTTCTTCCTTTCTCCCGTTCTCCCTTTCTCCCGTTCTCCGTTTATCCCGTTCTCCGTTTATCCCGTTATCCCTTTATCCCGTTATCCCTTTATCCCGTTCGTCGTTTATAGCGTTCACAGTTTATCCCGTTCTCCGTTTATCCCTTTCTCCCTTTCTCCCGTTATCCCTTTCTCCTGTTTTCCCTTTCTCCGTTCATCCCGTTCTCCGTTTATAGCGTTCTCTGTTTATCCCTTTCTCCCATTTTCCCTTTCTCCCGTTCTCCCTTCATCCGTTTATCCCCTTTTCTGTTTATCCCGTTCTCCGTTTATCGTGTTCGCCGTTTATAGCTTTCTCCATTTACCCCGTTCTCCATTTATCCCGTTCTCCCTTTCTCCCGTTCTCTCTTAATCCATTCATCCCCTTCTCCACTTTCCGTTTGTCCCGTTCTCCCTTCATCCCGTTCTCCGTTTATCCCGTTCTCCGTTTATCCCGTTCTCCGTTTATCCCGTTCTCCGTTTATCCCGTTCTCTGTTTATCCCGTTTGCCGTTTATAGCATTCACCGTTTATCCCGTTCTCCGTTTATCCCGTTCTCCCTTTCTCCCGTTTATCCCGTTCTCCGTTTATCCTGTTCTCCGTCTATCCCGTTCTCTGTTTATCCCGTTCTCCATATATCCTGTTCTCCCTTTATCCCCTTCTCCGTTTATCCCGTTCTCCATTCATCCCCTTCTACGTCTATCCCCTTCTACGTTTATCCCCGTTCTCCCTTTATCCCTTTATCCCGTTCTCCCATTCTCAATTGCTGGATGTATTATAGTGATAGACACCACGCAGCCAATATTTACATATATCTTATAGTTTGATGGACTGCTATAACGGTAGACCGCTATATTTAACCCTGGGATATAGGACTGGTTTCGCCCTAAAATTAAGATGTTTTTGAAGCACCTTAGATCTTATCTGTAGTTCAATTAAGGTCACTCTGACCAATAGGAGCAAAAGCAACAATTAGTCAACATCGGGGGACAGGTATCTAAGAAATAGATATTTAAATTTTGTCTGCACTTTGTGGATTGTACTAGAAGTTTATAGCTGGTTGCTGGCCGTCGTAGTAGTATCAACAGAGATGCGCACCATGCACATGCGCATTAAGCAGTAGCACACAAACTTGTGTGGCAGATGCACGCTTCGATTCACATCACCCCTTCTAAAGATCGGATTTACCCTTAACAACACCTGTTTTTACTGTGAAAAGTGAACTATAATACTGCTCTCGGTCTATAGCTCTTGCAGCAGTATTTTTTGGCAAACTCAGACTCAATCTGTGGCTAGTAGTTGCGAGACCAGATCCCTGAGCACATTTGAGTTTTTGACCGGCTGACCAAACATGGCACCCGGTACACGCTCTGCTGGCAATGCTGACACTGCTGACTGTGGGTCTCCTGACCCCTCTGAAGATGCATGTCGCATTGAGCGGAGCGGCATGATCAAAGAAGCAATCAGAGATAAGTTTATTCACATGAAAGACAGTCTAGTCCTGAAACAAAAGGGTGCTACCGTGAAACCTCGTGTATAAGCCTAACTCGCGTATAAGCCGCACCCCGAGTTTGGTGTGATCCTATAAGCCGCAAAGGCCATCTGAGAATTGTTAATTTGGTACTGTAGTATACCGTGAACCTCGCGTATAAGCCGCGGCTAGTACGCGAGTCAGATCGGCGGTGCGGCTTATAGGATCGGCCCAGGGTCAGGGTGTGGCTTATACGCGAGTTTTTGCTACTATGGCACAGTACTGAAAGTTACCAAACTCAGATCGCTATTGCGGCTTATAGGATCAGCCCAAACTCTCGGTGCGGCTTACACGCGAGTAAGGCTTATACGCGAGGTTTTACGGTACTTATAAAAACTCTTGTATACGCCGCACCCTATAAAGGCATGTTTGATATCAAAAGAAAGCTGAGTCTGATTCGCGTACAAGCCGCGGCTTATACGCGAGGTTTTACGGTAAGAGGAAGGCCTCGGCAATCATCTTGGACAATGGTGACAGTGACGGCAGCAGTACCGACAATGGCGGCCGCGCTGACCACGCTAGAGGAGGACACCACTACATCGGCCAAGTAGGTGACCGCAGTCAAGATGGCGACTCTGACGAGGAGAACCTTTTCTGGAGTACTACAAGAACTTAGATGAAGTCTTGGAGGAAGGAGAGAAGACCAGTGAAGAACTTCAACAAAAGGTTTTAAGTGTCTTCAAGATGGCCATTGGTCAGCCTTTTGAGAACAGATTTGTCAAAGAAAAGAGAAATCAGTTCCCGTCCCCGGGTAACGCACCCACGCTGGAGCCGCCTCAGCTGAACAATGCTTTGAAGCAGGCCACTACCCAAAATGGCCGACTCATGGGCATGAGGTTGCAGTTAAACATGACAGATGCCATGACTGCTGTAGCTGTAGCGATGTCGGACGCAGACATATCTCAGACAGGATACACTGAAGTTCTCCCTGAGTGAAAAGTCAGTAAACACCGTCTGATTCTGGATCTGTCTGACCTCAATGACTCTGTAGTCTACAGAAATTTCAATATGGACAGCCTACAGACAACAATAGAGTTACAGTAATACAAAAAGATTACTATTTGGCGTCCTTACAATACTCCATCCCTGTAATGGAGGAAGAACAAATGCTCCTTAGGTTTGGATGGGAGGGGGGGGGGGGGAGATGTACCAATACACATGCCTACCCAATGGACTAGCACAGGCTCCCAGAACATTTACTAAAGTACTGAAGACGGTGTTTGCCATGCTGCAAGAGCATGGGCACTCGTGTTTGGCTATATTGACGACACCTTCATTATGGGAGAAACTTAAAAACAACATGAACAAATAGGTAATTACCCGAGGAACTTACCTTGGTTAGTTATGAAGGGGAATTGATGTTCTAACGATGCCTCAGCACCACTAGTTGGGCTGAGGAGGACGAGGGAGAAGACACCGGACCGGAAGTCGTCAGTTTAGAGCGGGAGCATTAAGGGAAAGTTAAATTGGAAGTAACAAATTAATTTAATTAGAATAGTAATTACCTTGATCAGTCTATTTACTATCCTGCTTTTAGGGGAAGGAGGGTGGGCCCTCGTCCTCCTCAGCCCAACTAGTGGTGCTGAGGCATCGTTAGAACATCAATTCCCCTTCATAACTAACCAAGGTAAGTTCCTCGGGTAATTACCTATTCTAACTCTCCCGTCAGCACCACTTTAGTTGTGCTGTCGGAGAACAAGGGAGAATTTCAAAGCCCAATTTTGCTTTCCCGGGTCAGACTCCACTAATTAAATAATAAGCGAAATCTGAATTTAATAACAGAACTTTTATTGTTCACAACAACGAACAATCCTTAACAACTGTAAAACCCTCAGACTCGGGGTATGTGTTTCTAGGAAGTAATGTCTTCACTACTTAACCAGTTTGTAAAAACTGTATGTTTTAGAGTCTTGCTACCCGCAGACTTAACAACATAAAATCAACAATTGTAAAAGTACCTTTGTAAAAATAAAATTCATTTACAGATCTCTTTCTGTGTTAACAACAACATTTGCACCAGCTGTTTCTAGACAGCATCTAACAATTGTTCTCCTAAGCTCTTCTTAGGAGCAACCTGTACCTTCTTCAGATAGTGCCGAGCCATAGTGGCCTCATTCCTCCAAGAGCCATACTTGAGCATCAGATCTGTAGATACCCCAAGTCTAGCTCCCGAGGACACACCTGCACCTCTGAGAGAATGAGCCCCAAACCTTTTTGTGTTGATCCCACTTGCCCTCATGGTCAACACGACCCATCTGGATATGGTGTCTCTCTTCACAGCCCCATATGGGGAAATGTACGATACAAACAATTTCTGTGATGTCCTTTTAGGCGCTGTCCTTTCCACATACCTGCGGAGTGCCCTAACCACACACAAACGGACATCTTTGTGGTAAGGCTTGAAGTTCACTTTCAATAACTTCTCACCAGTTTTGGCTGTCTTCATAGGGAATAGCAGGGTGAATGACACCGACCCGTCATCCCACTCTTCCATGTTTTCAAGAGTTAATGCTAGGGCCATTTGGCCTCGATGTCCTGATATCAGTAACATAAGACACAACACTTTTCTACCCAACCTGCTCAGAGTCATTTTGGAGTTTCTCCCCCATGACCTCAACGTATCAAAAATAAGGCGTACGTCCCAAAAATAGGAGTGTTTTGGTTTGGGAGGGTTTCGCAGGTAGGCAGATCTACACGCCCTAGTTACCCAGTACCTCTTACCCATTGTGTCCTGAGTAGAGGTCTTGGGCAGCACCACAGAGAGAGCACATCTCGCTGCATTCACAGCTCCATACGAGTAGTTTTCATCAGACATAACCCGTATGAAGTCACACACATTCGCTTCAGAATCACCAAACTTATCTATGTTCTTAATGATACAATGGGTAAACCACTTCTTAATGTATTGATTATATACTTTCTGTGTTCCCTTCTTCCAACTTTCAATCAGGAATTTTGCAGTAGCTCGGTTACACTTGAGCTCTGTCATTAACTGAAATTCTAAATTTCTGAAATAATCAAACCCAGTCCTTTGGGGAACCTGTTGGTTACGTCCTGATTTTGCTGGAGGTTGCTTCTTTTTCTCCCGATGTTTATTCCTCGCTTCGCCCTGACTTGTAGCCGAGGGAACCAATGAGCTGTTGGCCATTGCGGGGCAACGATAACGGCCTTCTTGGGGCGATCCGCGTGTATCTTCTTGAGCACTCTTGGCAGTAGTCTGGGTGGAGGAAAAGCATAAACATACCAGTTAGTCCAAACAGTAGTAAACGCATCTACATGTATTGATCCTGGATCAAGTTTGTAGGACATGTACAGTGGACATTTTGCATTCTCTCTTGAGGCAAACAAATCAATCTCAGGTGTGCCAAAAACGCTGCAGATCTTATCAAACAACTTGTCACTCAAGGACCATTCAAGATTGTCAGCAAACACCCTGGAGGCCTTATCTGCTGCATCATTTTGGCAACCCGGAATGAAAGATACCTCAATCCAATGTCCATGTTGCTCTAACCAGTTCCAAATGTCTTTGGCTTCTGCATGACACTCTAGTGATTTGACACCACCCCCTTTATTAACATACGCCTTAGCTGTTGTATTGTCCGTCGTTACATGGACAAATGTAGGCTCATCAGGGAGGAAAGATTGAATCCCAAGTAGAATGGCTCTCAATTCTAGGATATTAATATGAGCCATTTCATCCTCCGTCCATCTCCCATTTGTCTCTACCCCTAGAGATACAGCCCCCCAGCCTCCATGGCTTGCATCAGTCTCAACTACTAGGTCAGGTTCTCCCCTAATTACCCGGTAGGCTTGGCGGGCGTGGTCATGCCACCATAAGATTTCATTTCTGGCTTCCTCTGAAAGGGTCATGGTCTGGGTGTAATCCCTTCCCGTTCTTACTAGGGCAGAATTTTTATTTCTCTCTAACACTTTGATGTGAGCAATTCCATAATCAACAGCTGGTGTATAGGCAGTCATCAACCCCACAAGTTCAGCCACCGATTGAATGGTAGGAAATTCTGTGTCCAGCATGGTCGCAGTAACTTTCTCCATTTTTACAATCTTATCTTCTGGGAGATACACAATCCTATGATGGGAATCCAGCATAAATCCCAAAAACTTCATTGTGGTTGAAGGTATAAGTGAGGATTTACTAGGATGTACCACTAACCCTACACTATCTAGCAGGTAGGCTAATTCCCTGACTGATTCAGCACATCCCTCATACGTTTCATGTATAATGAACACATCATCAATGTACTGGAAACACTCAATTCCCCTCCTGTGGGCTTCAGCAAAGATAGGGGTCAAAATCTTTGTGAAATACCGTGGTCCACACGACAACCCATTAGGGAGAGACGTAAATTGATACAATATTCCCCTCCAATAGAATCTCAAATACTTGCGATCGTCTTCATGGATTTTCAGGGAATAATAAGCGTCTTTCAGGTCAAGTGAAGCGAGATGAGAGTCGGTTTGCATGAGATCCAAAGCTGTGGTCAACCCATGCATCTTGAAATGTTGATACTCCACTAATTTATTTAGTTGAGTCAAATCCAAGATAACACGGACCTCCCCATCAGGCTTGGGCCTTGGGAAAATATTAGAGATCCATTCCCCCCTGGTATGGACCGTCTCCTCAATTACCCCTTTGTTCAACATTTTTCCAATTTGTACATCTATACCTTCAGATTCTACAGTTCCTAGAGAATAGGGAAACGGAACAGATTGTTGTATGGGGTTTTGCACAAAAGGTATTCTCATCGCGCTTACTTGGTCTAAAACCCATCTGTCTCCAGTATAGTCAGACCACTGTGCAACAAAATGAGTAATCTGACCAGCCTGGAAGTTTTCCGGGGTATGGACTAGGTCAGACATATCTAGTACAGGAGTTAATTGAAAATTGGACACACCTTCTGCACCCACCTCTAGTCGTCTTTCCGTTTGTAGCTCTTGTCGTGGGGGTAAGCTCCGTCGAGTGGGCTGTGGTGAGAGAGATCTCGATGGTCCCGACGACCCCCTCTGCCCGCGCCACCCCTGCGTCCTCCTCTGCGACCGCGGGCTGAGGGAGGGGCTCCTCGAAAACCCCCTCTGCCAGTGTGCTGGTTGGGTGGTGCCCCTCGGCCACGACCTCCTCGACCTCTCTGGGGGGCTCGTCCACGTGGCGTTCTAGGTGGGCCCATCAGGTCACGGACTAGTCGATCAGATTTCTTTGCTTGTGCGACAGTTTCTTCAACATTTTCCCCAAACAAATTTGCTCCACTTACATCAGCATCCACCACAGAATGCACAACTCGTCGATCCAGATTGGGGCGTAGGGCCTGTCTCCTACGGCGAACCACTGATGTATTGGCATAGAAAGCCAACTGCATAGCATCAATGGCTGCTTGACCAGTCTCTGCTAATGGTTCATCCTTCTTTCCTCGACTCACCATTAGCTCCAGTATAGGAAGAATTGCCACTATGGAAGCCAGAATCGCTGATTGAGTCAGCTGAAGCTCTTTATCTGCCCTCTTTGTAGCATAATCCACTTCTTCTGAACGATAGAATCCCTGGTCCATTCTAGGTGCAACCAGAGATGCAGCATTTTTCGGTGGGGGGTACTTTGCAACCAACTCTTTAGCTTTAC
This sequence comes from Harmothoe impar, assembly GCA_947462335.1. Taxonomy (NCBI): domain Eukaryota; kingdom Metazoa; phylum Annelida; class Polychaeta; order Phyllodocida; family Polynoidae; genus Harmothoe; species Harmothoe impar. The sequence goes on along the minus strand of OX381705.1, from coordinate 38,093,669 downwards.
TGAGATCCTTGCAATTTCGATGAAAGGTGGACAACAACTTCGCCATACCTGGGGTGACTTCACCAGATACATTTTCTCGTTCAGCTTCTTGGACCGCAGCCTGCGCTGCTGCCGCAAATGGGCTATCATCCCAATTCTCAAATGGGTTAACTTCCTCTTCCTGCTCTTCTTCTGCATTATCAGGCTTCTTGGCTTTCTTGGTTGCCTTAGTTGCAACTGTGCCTGCGGCCTTTCTCTTGGCCGGTTTGGTTGGTTCCTGCCCCTCGTCAGTGTCAACTTGTTCCGCGGCACGTGGTGCAGTTGACACCTGGTCGGAGTGGTGTGACAGCAGTCCAGCTTGTGACACCGACTCTCCCTCCAGGTCATCTTCGTCAAAAAGAAAGCTGGCGGCATAATCAGAATCACCAGGGTTGTTAGGGCCACCCTGACGCCCAGGAGCAGGAGACATAGAATGTGTCATCCTCCTTCTAGCAGGCTGACTGCCTCGGCTGACATGACTAGCCTGGCTGTCAGCGTCAGCGTCAGCAGCCATGTGGCGGCGTCTATTCCGCTGCTGTTCCTCCTGATTGAGGCGTTGACGTCTCTCTTCCAGCTGCTTGCTGTACTCCGCCAAACGTTGTCTCTCTCTACGAAGAAACTCCTGATCACTTACAGTTTCTAGATCATCAGCGGAGATCTGCCAGTCCCTCCAACGTGCACCTTGTCTAGTGGGGGAACGTGGGTGACGGCCCCGGCCAGTGCCCTGCGCCGGCGTGACTCCGGTAGCGGCACTGGCAACACTCCGGGCAGTTTCTTGAGCTGCCCCTTCCATCTCATTTGGCTCATCTACTGCTTCTGAGACTTGACTCAGCCCATCTTCATTATACTCGCCATCCAACGAGCAGTTATCGTTCGAATTGGGCATGTTTGGGCCGTCGCACGTGCGTTTCTTGAACAAACCAAGATGGCGGCTACAGCGGTCCCACGTGTATTCGCAGCAAACTGTGTTTTTCTGCAAAATACAACATAAAAACTGGTTAACACCGCCAACCAGAAACGGAACAAACCTTTATAAAGGGATGATACGCGTTTTTTGGACTCCCACTGGAGTTTGTACTGAAAAAATAAAGATTTTAAACACAAACTCACCGGAGCTCTTTCACTGCGTCTTGTCTGATCCAATGCGCACGCGCAACTGACGACTTCCGGTCCGGTGTCTTCTCCCTTGTTCTCCGACAGCACAACTAAAGTGGTGCTGACGGGAGAGTTAGAACCATAGATAAGCTACAGGACATGCCGGTGGGCTTAGGTTTCAAAATACATATTATAAACAAGAGCATAGTCAAGCCCACCAGAGAATTGGCCTTCCTCGGGTATACCATCAACACCAGTAGGATGACAGTAACACCCACTCAAGTTCAAAGCCGTAGCTGCTGACATCCTTTTCTGATGGCTAGATAATCTGGACAAGGGTTGTAGAACAGTAAGACTACAAGAGCCAGTGACAACTGTTATCACAGACTCCTCATACACTGGGTGGGGGCTGTGTGTGGAGCTGACAGCACCAGAGGTCTATGGTTGTTGGAGGGAAGGACTCTCTATACCAACATCAAAGAGACCAAAGCAGTACTCTTAGGGCTAAAAGTCTATGCTAAAGACTATGTGGGCAAAACCATTCGCTGCTTGTCAGATAACACCACCAGAGCTAGGGGTGGGGGGTCTATCCTGCACGATGCAACCACTTTGAATGACTTTTTTCCTATAATACCTTTCAAAGGTCCTTTGTCTATTGTGAAGCGATCACATGCCCAATCTTTCACACTTCACTTCCTCAGCCAAACCTATTGAAAAGTAATATGTGTGTCCTTTTAGTAGGATAAATATATTAGTGTTTTCTGATAGTCAGTACTTTACTTGTTTTGCAGGGAGATCAAGCTTGCTGCCTGTTGTCGGTCACTCCAGTTCAACAGCCAATGTGTGGAAACTGAATCCGAACACGCTACGCTTCCCATTGAGTGGACCTCTGCCATATGACAAGGTAAGTGAACAGCCTCGGTACAAGGTGGTCTGGGCTCTACCCGCCTCCCGCTGTCACTGCTACCCAGTCCTTCTCTTTATAGCTATTGCGCTGAGCAGATTCACTATCACTGCTTACCATGTTGGTGTCACACAATGTAAAAGTGCCATCTGCACCCTTTGTTCTCCTACTTTAAACCCTGGCATTTTTCTGTTAGACGTGAATAAGCAGCGCCATTTTGGAACAGTACACCGAGTTAAAATATAAAGATATGCATTGCTTAGTGTGGTAAAATAGTGCCATTAGTTTATTTGACTATTGGTAGATTGTTTTATACTAATTTGTTCACAGTTCTTCATTCAGTTAAAACAGGTTTATAACGTAAAATACCTTAGCATTGTTGACTATGGCCTAGGACCCACCTGTGCTTACATTTGGATAGACAATATGTATTTTTATTGCTTCGGCCTGCATTCACTTGCCATATATTTACCATGTAGTTAATTTAGGTATTAAGATTGGGTTTTGCCGCAATTTTATGTTTGCAGACGTTGACTCAGGTAACTGGTTTCAGGCAAAGAAACACCAGTAGATATGCGTATATCCTATGTTCTGCATGATAAACTTACTTTTGTATAGCCTTGTGCTGAGCCTTTAGAATAGTAGACCCATTAATGTTTCGATTCATAAGAAGTTTGTTAGTGTTCTGTTGTTACGTTCCACACCGTAATAGTGATTATGTTCAGTTGTTTTTACTTTTTTTTAAAACTCAGTTTGAAAGAACTGAGAAAGAGATAAGTTGAGTTTTAGAGAAACAAAATAGATTAAAAAAAACAACCATCAAAAATCTGACTTTTAAAAAACCAAGTGAGATGGAAGGCAAAAACGTTATGCAGAAGGTATTGTCACGGCAACATATTTGTAAATCTATTGCACAGAATGCCATGGCCAAACTATAATTGCAGCATAAATATGTATGTATAAATAAGTATGTGCTTATGCTTGTCTATAGTTAGATGTTATGTGTTGTCGTGTGTCTGAAACATAAGCGCTTCTGTTCTAGTTGTGTTAAAAAGTGCCACCATTTCTCTTGTGTGCGAAATGGCCTATGGCAATGTGGCTTGTCTCAGTGTTTGAACATCTGTGAATGGTGCAGTGCGTGAGTTGCATGTGTTCAATATGAGTGTTACTGTATGTATGAAGCAGGAAGCGCAGAGTGTAGGAGAAGTCATTTGCTATAATCTATACTTGGACCGTAAGGCAGTCAGTAAACTATAGTACATGTATGCCACATATTAAAAACGACTTAACAAACAGACCAATTCCAAATAAGCTTATTCACCAAAAGCGTATAATAATCGTTACATACTAAATGCTTATTAGATATGCTTATTTTGCAATATATTTTGGTGAAGCTAGTTCAGCCTTAAACCTTTTATATATGGTTAAAGCAAGGATCTATATAATAATTCAGGCCTATGATTATAGATATATTAATAGCTTTGAAATACATTGCATGTCAAAATGCAATGTAATTAATGTTATAATTACTTCAAAGCCATTTGCTTACACACACTATAGTACCCACTCATAGACTTCACACTTTGCCTAATTCCGCAACGGTTGACATGTGTGAGTTTCTCATGCGCAAGTACTTTGTTTACAGGATATGTATGAGGCACAGACTCAGCTTCTACGATACGTGCTGGAGCAGCCCTACTCCAGGGACATGGTGTGCCAAATGCTGAGCCTCAACAAACAGGTAACACCTCGTCCTGCTTTACACACCTTCCACGTGCCTGGGGCACACCACCTTCATACACAGCTCTCCCCCCCCCCCTAATTCTGAAAATGGGTGGGGGGGGGGGGGGGGGGAGGGAGGTGTGTCCAAAAAATTAAGAGTTGTATGTATGTCCACACCACCTGAATGTAGATGGTTAAATCAACATGGTGTTTTGGGTATGTACCATTTATTCAAACCGTCTTAGTGATCGTGCTTGGTTATCAGGCACTAGTTCTAAGTTGCTACCTAGTGGTTATATATACCACCTAGTAATATAGAAACTATGCATGTCATTAGCATGAGGTTATAAATATATCTCTGACCTTGTAGTCTTGTTACATAGAACTTTAACCAGCATGCTCGTCGCACACTTTCACATGAAAGCTCTTTAGTATCTAGGTATCAATTATTCTTGGTGTAGATGTTGTCCATTTACTTTCTGTAGCGTCAATTGAGTCTTGTGACATATTGTATTTTTGTATTATGCTTTGATTTTTATGTATGGATTTTTATGCATACCGTTACTTTGACTGATTTGCTGGTTTGATCCTATGTTTTCATTCCTTTATTCAAACAGAGAAACAAAAGATTGGCAGAAGGACTAAGTGTCAGTATTTGTGTGGAAGAGTCATGATGGTTGTGTTGTTTCAAGAGCTGTCCCATGTTTCATTGCCTGTTATCATTTTCAGTTTGGGTTGCTGTTTTCTGCTGGACGCGACACCTTAATGTACAGAGTAACACCACGTGTCTTTGTGCCCCCAGTCACTTAAGTCAAGTGTCATGCTTGGTGCGCCTGTCTCTGTAGTATCAGCTGTTAATGATCGGTGACTACTGTGGCCCAGGAGGATCAAAAAGTGAAATTCCATTTCAGAAATGAAAATTGAAATGCACTTTTCATTATGAGAATTCATTTTTCAAAATGAAAATGAAAATTAATATTCACTTTTCAAAGTGAAAATTGAAATGGAAATTCACTCTCACATCTTAACTTCAATTTTACTATCCATTTGCAAGTGAGAAATCACAACTGTCAAGGCGTCAACTGTCAACAACGCACATTTAAATTTTCACTTCGAAAAGTGAATTTTCATTTTCATTTTGAAAAATGAATTCTCAGATTGAAAAGTGAATTTTCATTTCAATTTTCTAAGAATGAATTTTCATTTCAATTTTCATTTCTGAAATGAATTTTTTTTTGACCCTCTTGAGCCACTGTAGTTGACACTTTGTGTATGAGAATACTACAACCAAACCCGATCTGTCTCAGACATTGGATGTCCGTTGGGGGCAGACAGGCCAATCTCTACAGATCTGCGGATTGATTTGGGTACCATCTGGCGCTGGTCATGGGAAAAGACGTAGCTCTGGCCAATGTGAGGAGCTACCCCATATAGTTAATTTAAAGAAAATACGCAATGAAGCTGGTCCTTCAGGCATAATTAAAATTCAACACTATATATCAAGCCAGGTGTGTTACTTCGCCATACAATAATCAGGCGTTGATTAGGGAAACAACATGGCACATGGCTCTATCATGGTGTAATCACAAGACAACCCATGCTAAGGCATCAGTAAAACACTATTAAAATGACCAGTAACATGGCATCGGTCCTCTCACCAACACATTAATGTTGGTCTATTACGTCTTTTGGATGCATACTATGATAGAACTAGCTTCTTACACACACTGGTAGTCTGGTACTTTGTATATACTATCTGTTAAACCGATGTCTGTGGATACAGCAAGGACCCAGCACAACACTGATTGTAGTACATGTAATGTTAAGATCTGAATGTGTGTACGCTTTTGTTACGTTTTGTTACACCAACCCAACTCTCACCATCCCAGAACTAAATCACCACTTGTTTAGATGCCTTTCTGATATCCCAAGTGCAACCTTTGCCAATGCACTAAGATCGTTCGCGGAGTCATTATATGTATGAAAGGATATCAACTATGGCGAAATCTAATAATTTATATAATAGTGATGCAATTGATTTCATGGTGCCGCACAGCAAACAGGGTGCATGTGTCTTGACAAAATGCAGTTTACTGAAATTAATCTATGTTCTTTTCTTATTGCCTTTAACAGAAATTCTACCTTGCGGGCACCATTAAATTTCTACCGCATCTAAAGAGCTTAAAACATTTTGCTTCGGTAAACTTGCGTTGATGGGTGGCGTGGTTCTGTTGGAGTAAAAAGGTTTCTACTACACACCCTGATTATGTCAAGGTTCATATGGTGTGGCGTGCAACAATCCTAGCAAGGTTAAGCCTGGATTCAACTAGATTTATTAACGTGTCAATGTTGGTTTTCTGTTACTGTGACTCTATGTCCTTATTTGGCACATGCCAACATGGACTAACGTTTATATACCCGCAATTTTTATGCACAATTTCTCAAATATTTCAGCTATTTCACATTTTCAGAATCATTAAAATGTGTCAATGAAAGAACTGAGTTGTATTGTACCACGACATGTCTTTACATTTTCTTATTTTTCGATATTCTTCAATTCTCATGTATTTTAATGTTTCAACTGTCTTTTTTCGTCTTCGGGTCAATTTTCTGTCAAACGTCACGCTTGCAAGAACCTCATTTTTTATATGTTATGTTGTATTTAACCCTTTTTTTTTTCTTCCTACTCCCTCCAAAGTTGTTGTCCACGGTATTTCAGCCATGGTTCACTTTGGATTAAAAAGATAATAAGGCGTATTTTGATGACCAAAATGAAGTGCCCTTTCGTCTATGGCCGTTCAGCATTGCGAAACAAAATGGAGAAGTCATTATAACAGATCACTTGAATCCCCACAGCACCACTTCATTTCCTCCCCTGTATTTAATTTACCTGTCATCTTGTGCACAAGAAGTGTGGGCACACGTCTCCAATACACAATTCAGTACCATATCCATCCATTTCTCAATCCAATTCGATTTATTTCGTGTTCGGCAAATAAATTGTTCGCCGATACTCCCAAGCTGGCCCCTGCTCTATTGTTGCATCTGTCCGTCAATCTCTACTGTCCTCACGTGACCCCAGTCCTGACTTCTGATTGGTCGAGAGCAGTATTACGCCCGGGCCGCCGTCATTTTGGCGTCAGTGAAGTGCAAGCAAATGGCGCCCTGCCAAAGTCAAGCCGGGCACGTCTCTACAGACATGAACGGTCAAAACATTTTTTGATAAGAGTTATTTGTATGGAAACAAAGCCCAACCACTAGAAGAGATACTATATTTGGACGCCTGATAGATGATTTAGGTCCAAACCCCCTAGATATTTTGGTTTCGGCCTCGTAACACTTTGGTTCGGCGAGAATAAGTTCTCGGACATCGTATTTCCTTTATTATCGCCCACTGCAACTCATCTCGCAAAGACGAGTCTGTCAGTGTTTAAAGCTAAGCTCTATCATTATTAGTTCAAAAGTTAGCCCTCCACCTCTAATTATTCCCCCCCCCCCCCCGGGAGGCAATTCCATGAATCATGGAATTGCCTCCCGGGGGGTGGGGGGGGGGAAATAATTGATGAATTCGGATTTCGGTGTTGTTAAAAAATGAGCACTCCCTAACTCCTAGAATGGGTAGGACTACCTGTCTCGGGGTTAGGGAGTGCTCATTTTTTAACAACAGGGGGGGGGTGGTGGATTTGGGGGGGGGGGGGGTGAAAAATGTGGACCCCTTGACCGGGGGGGAGGGTTAAAAATTTAGACCCCTCTGGGGGGGGTCAAAAAAATTCAACCTGTTTTGAGGGAAAAAGCCCGTGCGTAACTATGCTACAAAGGGGCACGAACGTGCGCGATTTTCAGCCTGCAGGGGGGTAAACAAATTTCGCACGCTCCGCGTGGAATCTCACCACCCCCCCCCCCCCCCATGTTGTTAAAAAATGAGCACTCCCTTAGCGCGTAGGCGTACCTTCCTGCTTTTGCGGCCCTGACTGAAGGCGTCGAAAATTTTTCACCCCCTCCCTTTGAACTATGATAACGTGCTGGCTTTTTTTGCTTATAAAGGGGCTGAATTTTTTACGCCCCCCCCCCCCCCCCCCCCGTCAAAAGGAGACAGAATTTACTAATAAATGAACACCTAGGGGATTGAAAAAAAGGGAGGGGGGCGGTACTATAGGCAATTTTATCAATGGAGGCCTACTCACTGTAGCCTGGATTATTGAAAAAGGGGGGGGGGGCGCTGGTTCTCTAGGCAATTTTAGCAATGTAGGCCTACTAACTGTAGCCCAGACTATTGAAAAAAAGGCCGGGGGTGCTATAGGCAATTTTATCAATGTAGGCCTACTAACTGTAGCCTAGACTATCGAAAAAATGGAGGGGGGGGGACTGCTATAGGCAATTTTATCAATGTAGGCCTACTAACTGTAGCCTGGATTATTGAAAAAGGGGGGGGGTGGGGGCGCCGGTTCTCGCAATTTTAGCAATGTAGGCCTACTAACTGTAGCCCAGACTATTGAAAAAAAGGGCCGGGGGTGCTATAGGCAATTTTATCAATGTAGGCCTACTAACTGTAACCTAGACTATTAAAAAAAAGGGGGGGGTGCCAAAAACTCTTGAAAGATTGTCTGATTTCCTTGTGTAATATCTAGGGTGTAGAATCCATATTTTGGATCAAAATTGTGATTTGGAAAATTCCAAGATGGCCACCAAAAAAAATCAAGATTGTCCGACTTCCTCGTGTAATACATGGAGTTTAGGGTTATCTAGGGTGTAGAATCCATATTTTGGATCAAAATTGCGATTTGGAAAATTCCAAGATGGCCACCAAAAAATCAAGATTGTCCGACTTCCTTGTGTAATACATGGAGTTTAGGGTTATCTAGGGTGTAGAATCCATATTTTGGATCAAAATTACAATTTGGAAAATTCCAAGATGGCTGCCAAGATGGCCGCCAAAAAATCAAGATTGTCCAATTTCCTTGTGTAATACATGGAGTTTAGGGTTATCTAGGGTGTAGAATCCATATTTTGGATCAAAATTACAATTTGGAAAATTCCAAGATGGCCGCCAAAAACTCAAGATTGTCCGATTTCCTTGTGTAATACATGGAGTTTAGGGTTATCTAGGGTGTAGAATCCATATTTTGGATCAAAATTACAATTTGGAAAATTCCAAGATGGCCACCAAAAAATCAAGATTGTCCGACTTCCTTGTGTAATACATGGAGTTTAGGGTTATCTAGGGTGTAGAATCCATATTTTGGATCAAAATTACAGTTAGGAAAATTCCAAGATGGCTGCCAAGATGGCCGCCAAAAAATCAAGATTGTCCGATTTCCTTGTGTAATACATGGAGTTTAGGGTTATCTAGGGTGTAGAATCCATATTTTGGATCAAAATTACAATTTGGAAAATTCCAAGATGGCTACCAAGATGGCCTATTTTTCAATGACTGTTTGTTACCTTATCTTATTCAAGTGAGAAAAGGAGTACATAGGATAAAATAGACAAGAAAAATATTGCAAAATAAATATATATATCTCTAAATTTAAAACATTGACACGTTCCTTTATGGGTTCATAGAACACACAAATTTTCACTTTCAACATTTCCATGGCAATTGCGCTCTTGTTCTATTGAATATATCTATGCGGATGATTTCTTAGTAAAAATATCAAATACTACATATATTTTGAATATCACAGAAGACTTGTTCACTGTCATTAGTGTCAATATAACAGTGAGCATTCGCCTAAATACGTAAAACTCAATAAAGTGGAAAAAACAATAAAAGGACTTTCGACCGAAATTTGTTTTTGAGTTATGAATGGCTTTTTCAGCGTGAAGATTACCACACATGGGTTATTGTATACAAATGACCGTTATAACCTCCTCGTGTATCCTGCAGGTAAAACAGCGCTGTGCCGTCATGGAGGACCAGCTGGTGGACTTGGTCGTCCTGGCCATGGAGCGGTCAGAGGCAGACGAGGGTGGGGCAGAGGACACAGGCGTCAGTCAGCAGCTGTGGCAGCACCTCTCCAGCCAGCTCATCTTCTTTGTCCTCTTCCAGTTCGCCAGCTTCCCGCATATGGTGCTAGAGCTTTACGAAAAGGTAGGCACAGTTAGTGGTAGTCTTATTTCGGCGTCGGAGAGTGGGAACATCATAGGAACGCACGGGTGCCCCACCCCCTCGCCTACAGTACATGTAGGGAGTGCCCCCCCCCCCCAAGTAGCCTACAGAACATGTAGGGAGTGCCCCCCCCCCCCCAGTAGCCTACAGAACATGTAGGGAGTGCCCCCCCCCCCCCCCCCAGTAGCCTACAGCACATGTAGGGAATGCCCCCCATAGGCTAGAGAACATGTAGGGAGTGCTCTGAGCACCTTTACCATCCACGTGCTGGGAGCAAAACATACAGCTCACCCCCACCCACCCTACTCTCATGTGACACCCTGTAGGTCAGACATGCCATATATGGAATATCTTACCCGTGTCTAAAATAAAGCAGGTCACACTTTGCATTGTTTGGTTCAGAGGCAGCAGTGAGTTGCTCCATACTCCAGAGGGACGGGGATTTTGTTTTCTTGTTCTACTATTTAACATGACCCCATCTTGCCTCAGTGAGGGTCGTGTGGGATTTGGATATAAATATGGATTTCTTAAAGATGTAAGGTGGATTTCAAAGTAAGTTGTGTTTTGTCAAGTAGGTATAACCATTAGTAATTTTAGAATGTGGCTAACAGGCATGTGAGGGGGCTTATCTCGGGGTGAGTAGATTAAAGCAAACACATGTCAGGACCGCAGACGACGACAGTGGAGTGCACGGTGGGTAGCTATCCAAAATAAACTTAGTAGGTCAACAATCGGAAAAGTATTGACCTCAATAAAGGAAATGGTGACAGTGTATACATAAGGTTCACATTTGTTCTCCCATAGATTAGAATAAAGGATTGTCTTAAACATTTTGTCGGTCCATATAAAAAAACGAATCGCTTTTCACTAATGCAAAAATGTATATATATTGGATCCAACTTTTCATTTTCAGCTCAAAGGCCGAAACTTGAGGAAGGGGAGAGACCATCTCATGTGGGTCTTGCTGCAGTTCATTTCTGGCTCCATACAGAAAAACCCGGTAAGTGGTAACCTCATAGCTGTGGTAACCGTGCCTCTACATGGGTAAAAATCGACACGGGCGATACGGCGACACGGCCCTTTTAACAAGAAAAATGTGGCTTTGACCACGGTCGGGTTTGCTGGCGCACCCGAACGTGTTTAGGGCTACTATTACGGCCATCTCCGTGACAAACCATGCCCCATCTCCGTGACAAACCATGCCCCATCTCCGTGACAAACCATGCCCCATCTCCGTGACAAACAATGCCCCATCTCCGTGACAAACTGTGTCCCATCTCCGAGACAAACTGTGTCCCATCTCCGAGGCAAACTGTGTCCCATCTCCGAGGCAAACTGTGTCCCATCTCCGAGGCAAACTGTGTCCCATCTCCGTGACAAACTGTGTCCCATCTCCGTGACAAACTGTGTCCCATCTCCGATACAAACTGTGTCCCATCTCCGAGGCAAACTGTGTCCCAAAATCCCCCATGAATTCCGACCACTGCATAAAGTGCTGGGCGAAGCCTAGCATGAAGCTCACTTCGTGAGCTTCATGCTAGGCTTCGCCTAGGCTCACTTTAAAAAATGTGGCTTTGACCACGGTCGGGTTTGCTGGCAAACCCGACCGTGGTCAAAGCAATGCAACGTCGCTACGCTACAACGTGATGACGTCACAAGGCCTCTTCTGCAAATGAAAATTTAAACTCCCTGCTACTAAAATGTATCAATTCGCCGCTACTAAAATGTATCAATTCACCGCTACTAAAATGTATCAATTCGCCGCTACTAAACTGTATCAATTCGCCCTACTAAAATGTGATGGCATCATGGCCATACCCAGAATATTATTTTCATTGTTATAATCTGCCCTGTGACGTCACAGGTGCCCCATGCCGGCGCCCATGCAAAACGAAAACATTAATAGGGTTTGCCGGCGCCGGCGCCACCGGTCGCTTCGCTCCCGGGCCGCTGGCGCGGCTGGCAAACCCGAAAAATCAACGGACACAGACATTGTCATATGGCACTAGTATGTACTATATGCCTAAAAATCGACATGCCGACACTGCCCTTTTGCTAAAAATCGACACGGCAACATGGTGAAAAATTGGGGTACCCATGTAGAGGCACATAACCATCACCCACCTTGATAATCCTTGACCTCGCTTTGTTTGCCGCAGTGCCAACAACTACAACTACCGTACCGTCGCGATTAAGCGCCGGGGCGCTCTTCAATTTGGCGGGGCTCTTACACAGGCGCTTATACAAGACAGGCGCTTATTCAATGTCATGTTTTTAGTGCTTAAGAAACATTTAGAGGCCCCTATACCCCCGGCGCTCTTTCAAGACCAGGCGCTTTATCGCGACGATACGGTATCAGTTGGAGCACCAGCCGTTCTGCAGTAGAGAAGTGATCAGAGGGCCTCTCTGCGGCGTTCAAATCTCTAACAGAGGAGTCCCTCTCCCAGCAGCTGCTTAGTCTAGACTCAAATTCAATTGCATATATTAACATACAGTATCCGTCAGTAGATAACAATAGCCATCTCGGTACAGAGAGGTGATTGACCTGAAGGGTGGCGCCCCCTCTCGGTACCGAGTGAGTGTAGCATGTAGCGTGTTAAAGGGAGTTGCTGGTTCCTACACAGAAGCCACCTGGCAGCAAAAATCGAAGCCTGTGAAAAGTATTCTTTAAGCTATATTCATATTCCTACATAGACCACTTTCCCTAAATCAACTATTTGTATTTGCTATTTTGACAGTATACCTCCATTGTTCACATATATTCACTGCTAGGACACCCATAGGATCCTATAGTTAAGGCAAAAGAAATATTTTTCCAAAATTCATGCCTATCTCATTTTATCTGTGACCCCCTGTTTTTTTGGTCCTAAAATGTTTGTATAGATGTCCATTATACATTCCCAAGGTTTGGTTGCAATATCAATAGAAGAAGGAGGGTATCCATGACAAATAATGTGAAAATGCTGTTTTCCTATTCATTTATATAGTTAAGGTACTCCTTCGCACAAATGGCCGTATCATGAAAGTTAGTACTGTGACATGGCAATTTCTTTTGATTTTCTGTTAGATAATAAATCAAACTAACATAATCCTGAGTTATATGCAAAAGTCAATAGAACATCAGTAATCCTGCGACAAGTAGCAAGTCCCTTTAACTGAGCCTCCCCCTGTGCCGCCAGCTGGAGGACTTCCTGCCGGTGCTGCGTCTGTACGACCTGCTGTACCCGGAGAAGGAGCTCATCCCCATGCCTGACGTCAGCAAGGCCTCCTCCACGCACGCCATGGCCATTACCTGTATCTGGGTGCACCTCAACAAGAAGGCACAGAGCGACAAGGTCCGCCTTCAGCGCCCCATCCCGCTTGCCCTCAAAGGCCACCTTGAGTGAGAAATTACTTTGTTTGGCTTTATATCTTTTCTGTTAAAGTGAATATCCAATTTAAGTTATCATGTCAATATCAGTACATATTCTAAATATCTGTTTTATATAGACTGAAAAGTGTTAAAAAGGAGGGTTTTACCTATTTATATTACGCTGCTCACCACAAATCGTTGTAGATATTCAATGTGCCGAGAGGAAGATTAATGCAAATCGATCCGTAGTTGAATACATTCTCCATATTAATTCACTCACTGTTATGATCTCGTCTTTTACAGTTTTCTCAAGCAGTCACTGCAAAACATCAAGAAGCTGTCAACAAATAGTGACTATGTTATCGTGCTTCTATGTAATGCTTGTGAGTAGACCTTAAATACCTAATAAATAGACCATCTTAATAATTTCATATAAAGTATATTGATATCGGCCTACCAGTATTGGATATACCTTAAGGCCACCGCAGTCGGAATGTTTCGATCAGATGTCTCGATCATCTGATAGGATCAGAGCATGATCCGATCAGTGGGACGCCCCGCTATCGGCAGTTCTCCTTGGTTGCTGACTGAGACAACTGATCCAAACAGATCGTTTGCGGTGGCCTTTAGTAAGGCCTAAAGAGCCAACATTTGCAATTCATCAAGATTTTCAGGTGCATCTCTGACACAAGGAAAAGAAGTGACATTGTTGTATTTACAGACAGTACCACCACCTGCTATTTCTATCGCTTCTTGTATTTACAGACAGTACCACCACCAACTGTTTCTCATATCGCTTCTCGTATTTACAGACAGTACCACCACCAACTGTTTCTCATATCGCTTCTCGTATTTACAGACAGTACCACCACCGACTATTTCTCTTATCGCTTCTCGTATTTACAGACAGTACCACCACCGACTATTTCTCTTATCGCTTCTCGTATTTACAGACAGTACCACCACCGACTATTTCTCTTATCGCTTCTCGTATTTACAGACAGTACCACCACCGACTATTTCTCTTATCGCTTCTCGTATTTACAGACAGTACCACCACCGACTATTTCTCTTATCGCTTCTCGTATTTACAGACAGTACCACTACCGACTATTTCTCTTTGCCAATGGGCATTTTGGTGGAGAGTATCTACGGCAACAATCAGGCGACAACGCTGTTACCAGGCAACATTAATGCAGCAGCACCCATTCAGCCGCTGCCAATGAGCATGCTCGACTCCCTGACAGTACATGCCAAGATGAGGTATGTGCCTACACTGAATTTAAACTTCTATCTCCAGTCTTTTTTCCCGTTGGATATCCAAACTGTTGTGCTGGAAACTAAACATACAGCTGATCTGATTTGTTTTACCTGCAATAGAAAATGTACACAGTCGAGCCTCACTTTCTCTAACAATTACTACATGTACCTCGAATCCCAAACTTCCTCAGACACTGAGACAGAAGTCCTGGAACTGGCCTTAAATGTTTCATTACATCTTCGAGAAAGTGAAGGCTGACTGTAGCCTTTAATCAGTGAATCACTATTTGTAATGTTTTAATCCTTTATACATCCGTTCCAGTATGATTCACAACATAGTGACACGTGTGGTCAGGTTGGCCCAGACAAGTTCCAGCATGGCTCTGGCCCCTGCACTTGTGGAAACCTACAGCCGGCTACTCGTGTACATGGAGATAGAATCGCTCGGCATCAAAGGATTCATCAGTAAGTAGGAGATGCATGAAATTATTAAACTGTATCAAATGCTGACTCGTGCTTCGTCACCCGACACTGACTTCTCTAGATCTGCATAGGCTATAAGGGTGTTTCAGGTTACTGTATGTAAGTGACCACATTGTCCATGACTGGGGCTATAGGGCTATAGTAAGTGGCTGTATGGAGGTGGCCATGTTGTCCATGGGGCTATAGGGGTATCATGTAAATGCGTTTAAAATAGACACAGGCGACGCGGCCCTTTTAAAAATCGAGGGACACAGACATCTTTATAAGGCCCTAGTATGTTCTATATACATAAAGATCTTGTGTATTTTCTTAGAGCCCTTCGCCTTGGGGCCCTTGGGGGTGTAATGGCCCTTGCCCTTGGGCGTCCGTCGGTCACGAGGCTCCTCCACATATTCCTCCTCGGATTCTGACACTGACGAGAAAATTGGTAACCTGGTACACTTTTTTCCTCTGGGGGCTAGATGGCTGCTCCTACAGGTCGCACAATATCTGGTTTGTTTTCCCCTATTAACGTAGATAAACGCCAATATGCGCCAATAATTTAGTCCATGTGTTGCCAGCTAGCTCTCCTCTGTCAGTGTGACTGGACACCCAGTCACCACACAGGTGGGTGGTAGCACCACCTGGTGAGTTCAGCGGTAGTAGACTTGCATAGTCTCAGTCCTAGTTATAACGCACACACTAGTGTGTGCCACAATAAAAATCGACACAGTGACACAACCCTTTTGCTAAAGATCGACATGGTGACACAGTCGAAACTGTTGGGACCCATGTAGAGGCGCAAGCGTAACAGACTCCACTCGCTCCAGAAGATAGCGCAGGAAACACAATCTCGCACAGGGTATAGTGTCAGTGGATACAGTGTCACAGCATTAACAAGGTTATAAAAGGCGGGCTTTCAGAGGGAAGGAGCTCATTTTGCCTCTACAGCTGGTAGGGGTAGGACGTGTGTAACTCAATATATGCAAATGATGTCTATGTCAGCTGGCTGAACCGACCAATCAGGATGCACCTCAGGGGGCATATAAGGCCGTTGATTATTGGCCGAAACTCCGGTGTGTCTAGTAGGGTGTGGATGTGTTTGTAGACTGCTCCAGAGATTACACATATCAAAATTACATCCCTTAAATTGTGCATTGCCCTCATTTTCTGCACTGCTTTTTCAGTTCAAGCCCTCTAGTTGTACTCGCTGCTTGTTGACCCAGGGGTACCCTGGGTCTCTGTGAGACGGTTTTCCTACAAAAAACGTAGATTGGTCAGCTGACTTTGAACGTTCGCCCTGCCTTTGGTTTTTGTTTTTTCTGTTCAAAATAAAGCTAAAGTTCTACTGTGGAACAATCTGTGTCCCCCTCTTTTTTTCAAAATGTCAAAAAAAAAAAATTCCCCATGAAAAAAGCCCCTCAAAAAATGTCAAAAACAACCCGAAAACAGAGTCTATGTGAACTAATGCTGAAGATAGGCCAGTGACCTTGAATCCTGACTTTAAAAGAGTCACGTTCACACAGACTTCCTATACCTGCAATGGTTAAGAGCAGGTGAGATCAAAAAGTGAGTCACTTTTAACACCAAGGGATACTCCAACAGTGGTGCACAAAGACTTATAAAGGCTCACCTACCAGCAGTTAACTGCAGGTGGCGCAACCATCGCCACGGCCATATTGCCGCCAAAATGCAGAGTCGCTGGGGCTGGTTTTAGTTCTCTTATTACCCACCAGGGAGCGCATTCTGTAGCTGGGCATGGCACCACACACGTGACAGAGTATAATATGCCATTTTTAGAAATATGTGATCCACCCAGAGAGGTACCTTTAAACACCCCTACTCTGCTCTAGAATGGCATCGGGAGGACGTGTACCAGTGGTAAAAGTTGCCCCTGGCTGAAAATACCGCATTGTACCGAATTGTTGTTTATCATTTATCAACACATAGTTTCACTTGTCTGTAACATAACATGATTTTTACGAGGGTTTATGTCGGCCCAATATTACACATTAAAATGATGTAAATTGAAGTACCTTAAATTCCCACGTATAACCCGCGGGTTATACGCGAACCAAACCCCCAGTGCGGGTTATACAATATTCTCAAAGTCTAGGTGCGAGTAATACGAGGGGTTTTATTAGTATAATACAGTACTAAAACGGCAATTTTCAGACCTCAGATGCGGGTTATATGATTCTCCCAAAGTCGGGGTGCGGGTTATACGCGAGGTGCGGGTTATACGCGGGAATTTACGGTATGTAATAAGAACAATTTAAACTCAAACTCAACTCAAGACACAGTGACAGTGTGGGTGGGGTGGAGGTAGGGGTGAAGTTGAGGTTGGGACTTTGACTTGGGACTTTGACTTGGAACCCTGGGTCACATGTGATGTATGTCACACAATCAATCCTTACTTACACTTGTTTACTGTGGCTGGCGTAGAAGAAGAAACTGATTTTACTGATTTGGCTGTCACTTGTGTAACAGGCAAAACTGACAATTCAGTTGGGTTTTTTTTTTGTTTTTTTGTGACGTCACTCAGAGGGCGGCGCCATGACAACGGCGGCCATTGAAGTTTTGAATATCTTCATAACAAGGTTGCATCGCGGTGAAGACAGACGCTTTTAGCTTTCGTCCTACAAAGAAAACTGCCAATTCAGAGTTGCTTTATCTAGTTGCTATTACTTGTATAGTTGAGGTAGCTTTCCGATGCTTACATATTTACTGCTGGCTGATTCCGTATCAACTCAACCAAAATCTTAAGATCTTCCCGGATGACCATCTCCAATTGCAATTTTTTCTGATGGCCCTACGTATCCTTATTGTCTCCCCAAGATTTCTAAGTAAAATTCCACATAGTTTCCGAGTTTTTGAATTATGTAGGCTTGCCGGTGCGTACTGGTATATAAATCAAACCTCGGAGTGACAAAACCAACTGCTATAACTATAAGGTAAAAATGTTTTATAATATAAACGTTGATATGTATTTCATATATTTAACATCAAATGATTTCCATGAATGAGGCTTCTATATTCTAAAAGACTTGTCAAAATCATCTACAAATGGCAATTACGTGATACAATGTACCTTGCTATTCCTTTTCCCTGGTTTGTTAAAATACATATATAATATATGACATATTGGCAGGGGTCGGGGGTTGGACGTGACCTCAAAAAAGCCGTGAAAATCATCAACCTTTCAAGGATGTCATGAAACCCTCAAAGGTCTAACTGGATGTTGAGACATGACACAGAAACCTGACCACTGCTGCTGTTGTGTATTTTAGGCCAGCTGTTGCCATCAGTGTTCAAGGCTAACGCGTGGGGTATCCTGCACACGCTGTTGGAGATGTTCTCGTACCGTCTGCACCACATCCAGCCGCTGTACCGCGTGCAGCTACTCAGCCACCTCCACACGCTCGCCACCGTGCCTCAGACCAACCAGAACCAGCTCCACCTCTGGTCAGTCATGCCACATGCAACCTTCATACAAGTAAAAGATATACATGTAGAAACGTTTTAAACATTTTTGTTTATTTCCATGAATAGCATCAGTCTAATTGCTAGTTTTACCATAAGAGCAAGTGCTGTTCAGGATATACGGCTGTAGTCTATGAAAATCTACAGAACTCGTTATATATCAATCTTTCTAATACAGTGTTGAGAGTACAGCGTTGAGGCTGATCATGGGTCTGGGTAGTTCCGAGGTCCAGCCCCAGCTGTCCCGTGTCTTCAACGAGCCAAAGACCATGGTGCTCCTGTCCAGCGAGAGTGAGGAACTCAACCGTGCCTTGGTACTCACACTCGCACGTGCCATGCATGTTACAGGTACGACGCAAAACTCATGTCAAATTTATGTATAGATCTTAGATATGAATCTCAATGCAGTATTCTAGTCTATCATTATGAATGATGTCTGTTTAGTATGTCGTAAACCTTGCAGTCTGTGTCTGTTTGCAGGGTCCGAGTCAACCACATGGTGGAGGGACATACTGACGACAGTAATGAAGCATACACCACACTCCTGGTCGAGTCACACGCTAAGCTGTTTCCCACCAGCGCTCAATGAGTTCTTCCAGGAAAACCCCATCACACGCGACGACAAGGCAACCATGAAGAAGAACGTAGACACGGAGTACAGAAAATGGAAGAGTAAGTTGCCTTCCTACCTGTGACAGGATCAAAACGGCCTCATTGCAACGAGAAATCAAGCGGTGCCTGTTGTCCAAGTTCAGTATTTTCTATGGACGTAAAGAGGAGGTATCGAAACTTACCACTTCAACGCTTTTTATGCTTTATATTTGCAGGTATGGCCAGTGAAAATGACCTTATTGCCCACTTCTCCATGCATGGCACCCCACCACTCTTCCTCTGGTAAGTACTGCATGATATTATTGTTTTACACTCAGATAGAGTGAAGCACACATGCCTAATAGAGTAAAACCTTGCGTAGTCAGACTCAGCTTTCTTTTGATATATGTATTAAAAACATGCCTATATAGGGTGCGGCTTATACGACAGTTTTCATAAGTATAATACAGTACCAAAGTAGCAATTTTCAGAACCACTCAGCAGTTTATATAAATTGTCAAAGCTAGGAGTGTGGCTAATACGCAAGTCAGGCTTATACCCGAGGTTTTACGGTAGAACAATGCACATAGCAAAAAGATATTACCGTATTACTTTCATCCACAATCTATTCTGCTTTGCAGTGTTCTATGGAGGTCCCTCCTAGAAGACAACAGAATCTCCCCAACAGCATACAAGTAAGTTCTGATGTTTATTTCATAGTTATAAAGTCAGTGCCTATGTTAATGTATAGACCCAGGCGGCGGCCAACCGCACTACTTGTGCAAAAACCATTGTCTCCGTCACTTACGCATGCAGCTCTGTCTATATACTTTCCAGACAAAGGAAAGCTATGGACCTTTGTTACACCCCTTGTTACACTCGTGTGTCTTACAAGTCCCCTGATACTCGAAGATGTATATTGAATCACATTATACGGTTTGACTTTACTCAGGGTGCTGGAGCGTCTCGGTCCCCGTGCTCTGTCTGCCCACCTGCGGACATTTGCTGACTACCTGGTGCATGAATTCTCTGTGTCGGCTGGAGGTACACACGTCAACAAGGTATTAACATAGCCCACATTCGGAATGAAATGCATTTCATAATACATTGTATAGTCATTCATTATGGCCAAAGGGGCCAATGGTTCTAAAACGTGGTGAGCAGTGTTTATAAGGTGATGTGAGTATGCTAATAGTGCTTTTATCGTTCGCCAAGCCAAAAAATTGACGTTTACATGGCAACAAGCATACATACTAAATGGCTGACTCCAATACCAGAGGGAGCTAATTTCTATGTGCTATTGTCCCCATCAGGCTAGTAGTTCTTGCAATTAGCTTCGACTTTTACCAACTCTCATGATCTAAGGGTAACAGTTCACAAGATAGAATTTTGCATATTCTAACCAATAAGAATGTTTATTGGCGCTATGAAACAGGATGCTAAAGTGGTGGCCATTTTGTATTTGAACTTGTGACAAGAAGCCCTAAAAATCTCCTTGCCAAGCTTTATTTCCGGTTCTACACAATTGTTGGTGATAAAGTGTTTCCCACATTTTAGAATGAAATGCTCCTTGGGTCATGGTATTTGGATATTCAGTCCCAATTTATAAGGGAATTTATATTCATGATCCTAGTCAACAGTACAAGAGAGGTTTTCAAGCTTAACTTTTTATATCCTACTTTAGATTTAATTAACGGGGCCAGGGCCAGAGTTTTTTGCACCAGCTTACAGACCTACTTAAAATTTTCAGTGAAAATCGTGGTTCTCTTAGTTGAGAATGCTAAAAAAAACATATAATACTGTACGTTGCTGTAAATTACTTATGTGCATATTGTAAATAAATAGTATATGGGTATTGGAAAGTAGCGATATTGAAATCGTGTGGTTCAATTTCGAGTAAAATAGAAATTTGTGGGGAGTGAAAATATGCCTGTCTTAATTAAGACTTTTGATTCCTGCATAATAAAGCATTGTTTTCTATGGACAATTGTGAGACTTTTTTTGAGTATGGGGTTTCTCGGAGGGAAGAAGGCTGAATTAACCGGGACATCATATAAGAAATATTGGAGGCATACCCTATTCTACCGCATGCCAAAATTTGGAAGACTTTTACTTTGTAGTTTTTGAGAAAATCGACCGCAAGTGCCAATACCTCAAGCTATTGCTGTCGTGTTCATATATTTCGACCACAATTGCACAAACAATACAAATTGAACTGCCATAGGTATCCTAAGAAGTGTTGTGCATGCAGGTGGGGGTGGGGAGGGGGTGAGGCTTGGTTATTAGGCTTGATTATCAGACTTGATTTTCAGGCTCGATTTTCAGGCTTGATTTAAATCACCCCCCCAATCCTTGGCTCACCCATATTTGCCCTCGTTTTTTGCACTGCTTTTGCAGTTCAAGCCCTCTAGTAACTTGATAGCCGTCATATGTGTGGTGTCATTTACAGACTCATAATGGTCTCATCACTAGTTTTAACTTATAATTCCCTACTCACTAGATGTAACAGTATGGCAGTGTAATGATTGAGGAAAGTTTTAGATTGTCATGTTCCTTTGTTTCAGTGTGTAGAGAAACTCAATGACCTCATCTGGAAATGCCATGTGGTGCCGATTGACAGACTCGTCCTCTGTTTGGTAAGAATTCCATTCTTCTTCTAACGAATCGAAGTGGATAATGCGTTGAACATGCTCATCCATATCCAACATCTTCTGATACATAGATAGAGAATTAATCTTAGGTGGAGTGTGGCATCATCCAAATGTTTAAATCAGCGGGTCAGTCACTTTATAATACAAGCTATTTCTTTATGTGAATTTTGTAATAACGAAATATCTATTGTTTATTCATTTCATAAAGATAGGTTCCACTCAAACTGATGACTGTAAAGCAGCCGGATGTCTGGCTGCGTCATGCCACACCTCGGGGGATGTTCGAATAATTGTTGGATAAAATTGATTATATTGGTTCTCATCGGTCAGATATTTCGAATACCGTGTTTGTCTGGTATACCGGGGTAGCTGGAGGCCTTATGCAGGCGTCCATTGCTTGATCTGGTATTGGCGAGATAAGCACTGATACAGTTATCACAATGGGTACACGCTGTTACATAATGCCCCTAAGAATTATGCAGTGGTTAATAATTGAACCAGCTACACGCCTATAGCTAGCAGGCTCTTCCTGACCTGCATGCCTCTTAACGCCCGGCGTCCCTTGTCACGAGTCACGTTTTGCTTGTAGGCCCTGCGCAGCCTGGAGGGGAACGAGGCACAGGTGTGTTTCTTCATCATCCAGATTCTGCTACTCAAGCCTTCAGACTTCAGGATCCGTGTCCAAGAGTTTGTCAAAGAGGTGAGAAAGGTTTAGTTGACCCAGGGCACCTCTGTGCCCGCAGGTCCTTATACGACGGGTGTTTTCTGCAAATTTTGAACTATTTTGCAATGCCTATAAATATCGTTTTACAGCATTTACTGCAAAAGAAAAGAAAATAATGCTACATTCTGCAAGTGTGATTACCTAGCTAGGATTACATGGCATGAGAAACAAAAATCGGAGCATTATTTCTGGTATAAATTGGCATTTTAAGATAGGTTACATTTTTATCAATTTATGTCCATTTGTGCTCAATGTTAAAGGATAGGGATCTGGCTAAAGCGCCAACTTCAGATTAGTGTTCTTTATACAGACTCCTATTCTTTCCTATGTTAAAGGCAAGTGAGACGTTTTTTGAGACGATTTTGGTATAAATCTTCAATAAACCTCACACAAATGAAGGTTTCTTGTTACTTTATGTAGAAATTGGCTAGATGCCTAAAGCACGATTCAGTTGTGAGCATGCTGCACCCTTCCCAAAAACTAGAGTTTTACCTCGGTTACCACTCTAGTGGTTCGAGGTTATACAGGAGAGGTGGAACCGAGGCTAGCGCATGCGCGTCATCAGTTTCGGAAACACGCTGCTGCGTTCAACGTCGTCGGTGAGTATTCGGGGAATTATTCCTCCGTTTTTAGTAAACTTATATCATGTTTGAGATAAAAAACTATAGTCCTTCAGGACTATAAATGTTTATATGACATTTTTGAGTCGCTTTTATGAGTGATCTCAGTCATATATTAACAAATTTTTCTACTTCTGTTCAACAGATTTCACACTACGCTGAACTGCTGGGCATCGCCATTACCGTTGGTTTTGGGAGAGTGAAGTGAAAAAAAAAAAAAAATGTCGCAGTCCACAAAGACACGGTCTAAAGGGGCAAAAGACAAAGACTCGGATAAAGCCTCAGTCATTAGCACAGAGGAAGAAACTGATCGAAATGCGGGCGAAAACCAGGCGACATCAGCGGGCGAGCAAGACGCCGACCGTGCCACAAAGGGGGCGGAGCCTAATCGCGGGGACGGTCCACCAATGAGCGACCAGTACTTCGCGGGAGTGGCGGGCATGACGCCGCGGGATTTGCAGGCACAAACGCAGGCCTTTTTGCAACAACAACAACTTCTCGCAATGTCGATGGGCGGTTATGACAGCTTCGGCGCGCCAATGTTTCCACAATGGAATACACATCAATTTAACGGCCCTCAATGGCAGATGGCATCTCAGATGGTGGATGAAGGCTTTGGAAGAGTTTTCACCGGTCAGCCAGAGCTGATGTCGGACAGCGACTCGGAGACAGAGGTGACCGGGGAGCCAAATCTAGGTCACAAGAAAAACAAAAAACAAAGATGGCGACAAGGAGACGGAGAAGCTACCCCCGCTCAAGGATGGGATGCTAGCAAAACTCGTCAAATAGGATCAGGACAGTGCATTCACACCTCAGGTAGGATAGGCAGTTAATCCTCATCTTGCCGTGAACATTGGGCGTTATATGGGGGAGAAGTTTTATAAGAAGAAGTTTGATACGCTGATTGCCCTGTATCCGGACACCAAAAACATCCCTAAACTACTAGTCAAGAAAACTGACGAAGAAATCTTATTGGAACTGCTGGGCACTGTTAAGGCGCTAGATCGAGACATGCAAGACATCCAAGAGGGTATAGTAGCTACGGTAGCAGCTATCGCTCCGGTACTACATGAGATGCTGGAAAGGGGGGGGGGCGGTGATGATAGACTGGACAAACTCAGTAGCAACGTAATGGATGGCCTGAGAACGCTGACTATGACGAACGCCTCAATTCTTCAAAAAGGGGCGGAGATTCATAATCTGTATCTTAAGCCTGAATTTGTTCGAGCCATTGCAAAGGTGAAGGAGGAGGACAAAGATCCAGCCTGGCTATATGGTAAGGCAGTCGACTCGGCAGTCACTACCTATGAGAAGACACGCAAAGCGGCCAGAGGGGCGATGAAGGACAGTCAGTCACATCAAGCCTCAAAGAAGGGGGCGGCAGCTAACACCCACACCTCCAAGAAAGCAAAATACAACAAGCCTCAAACAAAACCGGCGAACCAGAACAGCTTTGGTTTGTACCACTACCCCCAACAAGGTGTGCAGTTCAACAATCCTCTACCTCAAGGCTTCAATCCCAACTACTTGGGAAAGAACTTTATCCCGAACTACAGACCAAACTTCAAACTGAAGCAGCCAAATCCGCCGGCTGCCTCTGCCTCGGCGGCTGCCTCGGGTTTTCAGAAGAAGAGAAATGTGGGGAAATTTTATCAAAGACACATGGGTGTTGGAGCAGGTTGGAGGGGTTAAAATCCCTTTTGTGGGTGACACCACTGACAAGAGCTCTAAGTTTCCACTTACATTCAATGATGATGAATCCATAATTCTTGATGCAGAAGTACAAAAGTTGTGTAAAAAAGGTGTGGTGATACCATGTGAACATGTCTTGGGAGAAGTAGTCTCCAATGTATTTCTGAAGCCCAAGAAAAATGGGGAATATGGCATGTGTTAGATCTCTCCAGACTGAACAAAGTGGTTGAATATGAACATTTCAAAATGACCGCTTTAGAACTCATGAGGAAAGGGGCGTGGCTTTGTAGTGTTGATCTTCGAGATGCCTATTACACTGTACCTGTACATGAGGATGACCAAAAGTACCTCAGGGTTGTCTGGAGGGGGGTGTTGTACCAGTTTACAGCACTGCCCAACGGATTAGCCTGTGCCCCAAGGTTCTTCACCAAAATATTGACACCGGTGTTTTTCGAGCTCAGAAAGAAGGGAAATGAGTGTTTCTTCTACATAGATGACAGCTTCATCATTGCTGACTCACAACACCAGTGTAGGGAGTCAGCGAAAGAGGTAGCCCAAGCATTGGACTCCTTGGGATTTGTCATACACCCAGACTAGTCAGTGTTAGAGCCAAAACAGTCTATTGACTTTCTAGGGTTTACCCTAGACTCAAATGAGATGACAGTCACTCTGACACAAGTCAAAATTGACAAGTTCCACGGAGCGGCTTGGGGGGTCTTGTTGAAAAAGAAATCGTCAATCAGGGAAATAGCTGGCCTCATTGGGCTCATGGTGGCTTATACACCAGGAATTGACTATGGGGGAGCACATTTGAAGACCCTAGAGAAGGAAAAGAATGACGCTCTTAAAAGGTGTGCGGATAATTTTGATGCACTCACGCACCTGTCACAAGAATCCCAGAGGGAAATTTTCTGGTGGCTAGAAAATATCCCAGTGGGAGTCAGAAAAATCAGAACAGCTTCAGAAAAAATTGTAGTAGTCACAGATGCATCTGGGGCAGAATGGGGTGCCCACAGGGGCACTTTATCTACAGGGGGAAGATTCGCTGAGAATGAACTCCCGGATCACATCAATGTCAAAGAATTGTGGGCCATATTGTTGGGTTTACAAGCCCTAGTACCGGAGACGGGGGAGGACATTAGATTACTCACTGATAACACTACAGCCTAAGCTTATGTGAAGAATATGGGTGGACTAGTCTCACCTCAGTGTAATGCAGTAGCCAGACTTATCTGGGCCTGGGTCGAAGAAAATCAGAATTGGCTAACTATTGCTCATATACCGGGAGTAGAGAATGTGTTAGCTGACTACAAGTCAAGGAACTTCAATGATGACATTGAGTGGGAACTAGATGACAGGATCTTCCTGAAGGTGTATAAAGTATTGGGGAAACCGGAAGTGGACTTGTTCGCGTCTAGGCTAAACCATAAACTTGAACTGTTTGTCTCATGGACCCCTGAGCCAGGGGCCTGAAGACATGATGCCTTCTTATTCCCATGGACTGATCATGATTTCTTGATCTTCCCACCTTTCAGTCTCATTGGGAAGCTCCTCCAGAAGGCGCTGCAGTCGAACACCAGAGGAATCCTCGTACCGGATTGGCCAGGCCAGCCCTGGTACTCCCGACTGCTAAACCTGCTCCCCCTGTGTTAGTGGGGACCTTCATGATGGGGGCATGAAGGAGTAGAATAACTTCGTGCCTCGTGCCTTACTGCTGTGATCACTCACGTAAGCTGTTTGGCAACCGCTGCCCATATGCACGGGCCCAGGCCTTTTTGCTGGTGGTCTGGCATGGGATTCCTCCTCAGTGAACCATGTCTGAGATATCAAAGGCTGTGGTTTGTCTGGCCTTGCCTACTATGGTACTAGCCCAGGTAGCTAGGATCAGGCAAATAAAAGAACACTTGCTATCCTTCGAAAAGAGTAGGGGACGTGCCCCGGTAGCGGTTTTCTCCCTCACCTCATAGATGCGGTCATTCATTTCATAGATTCGATCATCCATAGATGCAGTCACTGCTGTATTAGGCAAGCAGCATATAAATATCTGTCCTACTACTGCAAGGCAGACTACCATTATTTGTGGATGACTCCTTGCCAACTTGAGATGTCCCGTGAGGTATTTGATGTACATCTGGACGTTAAACAGATCAATCAATCAATGCTAAACCTGCCGGGAAAGAGACTGTTCTTCAGGAGAGGAGGCAGAAACCTACTGCAACACGGGTCGCCCAGGAACGCAGAGACCATGTGTCACTTCCCGCTCATAGCATGCAGACTGTAGGTGGACCTACTCCGCTAGGGGGTATGCCATTTATTGCACAAAGACTCTTGAAAGAAGGTTATTCGAAAGACACTGTTGAGTTAATTATGTTATCTTTCCGTACCTCGACCAAGAAGCAATATAAGGTTTATCTCCGTAAATGGGCGTTCTTTTGTATCCGAAATAAGATCTCCATCATGAACGCCACAGTTCAACAAGGTTGTGTGTTTCTGACCGAGTTGGTCAATAAGGGACTTAAGTATTCCGCGGTGAACTCTGCTAGGTCGGCTCTGTCGGCCTTATTACCCAAAACTAACGGTAAGACGTTAGGTTCTATCCAAGAGGTTACTTTAGTGTGTCGAGGAGCCAGCGTAAAAAACCCGTCAACCTGAAGGTACGCTGGTTTCTGGGAAGTCAGTGATCTACTTGAGTTGTTTCAGGAGTGGGGGGACAACGTGAATCTTTCACTCAAATTGTTGTCGTACAAGGTCACAGTTTTGCTACTTCTAGTTACAGCCCAGAGGGGCCAAACGATTCTCAATCTATTTTTAGAAGGAGCAGTCATAGAGTTGAAAGAAGTGACATTCTACATGAACACACTTCTAAAACACAGCAGGGCTGGTGAGGCCATGGATGTGATAACTGCACATTCCTTTGAAGATGACTATGATGTATGTGTTGTAAGCAAAAACTCACAACTTCTGATCAATTACATATTCTCGTATGGACCAATATTGAGGGACACTCTGAGCCACTGGACCTTGGGGGTGCTAGATCTGGCAGGGGTTAACTTGACAAAATTCGGGAGGGCACAGAAATTTAGGGCATATTTTACAAGGGGAGCGAGCACCTCCAAGGCCAAGTCCCTGCCCAGTGGGCACAAAATTCAAGTCAACATTGAATCAATGTTGCATCAACATTGAATCAACATTGACAACCATTTGTCAATGTTGATTCAATGTTCTGTGCCCACTGGGTGGGGGTTCGTCTCAATATGATCATGAAGCGGGCTGGATGGCGCAACACGTCTTCCTTCGCCCGCTTCTATGATAAGCCCATCGAACAGGATCCCAAACTGTTCGGTGAGGCTATCGTGAGAGGGGCCCTCAGGGAAAAGGGAAAATCAAAGAAGAGGAAGAAATTAAAGTTAAGTGGCTCAGAAATGAAATGAAATGAAAGGAAGAATCAAAAACTGACAAAAAGTGAGAAGTCAGACTGAATTGCATAAATCACTGTATTGTACCTGGTGGAATTTATAATTTTGAAATAAATTCTAGAGGTTTAGTGAATGAGTGGTTGACAGATTTTTTACCAAGATAGATTCTGGGGAATTATCTTGGAAAAATACGAAGCAAAATACGAAGCAAAATATTCTCTAAATATTTAATTTAGAAGAAATTTAACAGATATGACTCTGAAGTCTCCTGTATAACCTCGAACCACTAGAGTGGTGACCGAGGTAAAATTGTGAAATTAAATGAGACTTACCAGGGTAAGGCGATACTGTAAACGTAGTTATTTTTTCGCGCAGCTAAATTTTCGTGCACCTAGCACATGAAGGCATTTTCGCGCAATCATATTTCCGCGCACTTGCAATCAGGTGATCTTCAGCTACATGTCAGTTTTTACGGTTTTTCAATTGGACAATTATTAATGATTTTACAGCCCAAAATGATTGTTCAAATATTTTTTGGAGGGTAACATTACATTGTATGACATGAGGTACAATAATTATTATGACACATACTCATAAAATTCTTATTATATTATGGTATACAGGCCCACCCGCCCTCACCTTTGTCTCAAAAGAAATTGCAAATTGTCTCAAAAGATATTCAAAATCAAAAGAGATTGACATTTATATGTTTACACAGCAAAATCATTAATGTGGGAATTCATTTAAATCCACAAAATGTACTGATTAATTTTCTATCTTATAAATATTTAGTCTCTAAATCCTGATGACGCGCATGGGCTAGCCTCGGTTCCACCTCTCCTGTATAGTCTGCACCACTCGTGGTGCCCTCGGCAAAATTATAATCAAATATCGCCTTACCCTGGTAAGTCTCATTTAATTTCACAATAGAATGGGGGTGCACCATCCATAAGTGGTGGCATAGGGTACATGGATGGTGATGAAGGGTGTACGGGGGTGATCCACTGTCATGGTGAAGTACATATATGAACTACAGCAAGAATTATAGTTGGAACTATGAACTATGTTCTTAGGGTTCAAAATTGTCCTCGTCTGCCTAAAGGGGCGATCTACAGCAGATGAACATATGATACCGAAACTTACATAGTTTGGCAGGAGAAAACAGAAACACGTATATTGTCGCTATTTACGCTCCGACTGACATGATTTTTGGCGGGTACAGAAACCGGAGGGCACCTGCAGCCCGGCGATGGCGCCCACACCCACATACTTACCTGAAATCTGATAACACACAAGTGTGACACATGATTTTAGGGTAGTTTTGAACCAGGAATACTTTTTTTTTACTCTCAGAATTGAGAATTAATTTCTTTTCTAAATATTTTCACAATGCATGTCTTCGTCAAGGGGCATATATGTATTACATATATAATACCGGGTACATGAAATATAACAAATTCTTATTGCCCTGGGTCACATGTGATGAAAATTGCACTATCAATCTTCATAACTTGAACTTAACGTACCCGGTACATGTTACTTCAGTGAATACTATTTACAAACATATGTATATTATGAAATGTTTCTGTTCTTATCAAATTTGTGAAATTTGACATACGCAGGAAAGTAGTTGTTACTCTCCTATTATACTCTCCCTCTATTTATAACATCGCTCCCACTTTCAGAATTCACCAGAACACTGGATGCAAGACAACTGGTACGAGAAGCACATGAACTTCCACAGGGTATGTGTCATTATGACTTAGTTTAATCTCCTCGCGTTGTGTTGCTAAAAATGTAGATGTCTAATACTGAATGTACCTGATTGTAACAGGATCTCCTATTCATGTTTGTGTCTCTATTTTAACAGAAATTCCCTGAGAAGTTTTACTATGAGGGACTCCAGGACATGAGCCCACAGCCGCAGCCGCAGTACCTGCCGATCTACTTCGGCAATGTGTGCCTCCGATTCCTGCCGGTACGTAGATATGTAGTAGCCTTGTTAAGTTGTATTTACGGTATTGATATGTTTTATAAATAGTGCGGGCATGCAGGGATCTTCTATCTCACTTTCGTAAGCTGAGGATGGGTCTTATACTGATTGAAAACTATGATATAATTAAAACATGATGAAATATATACCCAGTAAAAACCCGAGGTATAGGCCCATCATGCATACTCATCTATACTACCGGTAACTATAGACATAGACATTGGGGTTGATCTGCAGCACATTTGTTATATTCTGCTTTCGCTCTCTCTCGTCAGGTCTTTGACATAGTGATTCATCGGTTCCTGGAGTTGCCTCCGGTGGCAAAGTCTCTTGAAAGTCTCTTTGACCATCTTGGAGGCCTGTACAAGTTCCATGGTGAGAATACTAGCATGTATTTTAGATTGATTTTTCCCTTTACCTAAGGTAGATATGCAGGAACTGTCAGACCAGTGTATGATTTTCAATGAAAATCGCTCACCGATCTTAATCCACAAAAATGCATATTTCAGCGTTGGGGAAAACTCGCTTGCCTGGTCAGATCTGGATGTAGTAGCGGAGACTCACAACCTAGTCCTTTCACCACTAGCATATATTTTAGTTAAGCTTGTGATCCAATATCGGAATAAATGGTAGAACAAAGAACGTTCACTATCTCCTCTTTTATATTATAAGTGTTGTCTTCAACATTGCTTTGTATTAGGTTTAGCTGAATGTAATACTTAACATGAGATGTAATGACATGATGAGTAGGGGGCATTATGATAGAGACTGTTTAACGGTTGGTGTTGGCACCTTCAGATCGGCCCATGACCTACCTCTACAACACCCTGCACTACTATGAGCGCAAGTTGAGGGACCGCCCAGCACTCAAGAGGAAGCTCGTCCATGCCATCATCGGTGAGTAGAATGAGACATTTACAGCATCAGACCGTACCAAACTTTAAAGTAAGAGATTAGTTTGATGAGATTACTGTGATTCGAATGGCATGGAAAGATCAATACCAATAAGAGCTACGTTATGGTGTTTTCGGTTTTTCAATATTCCCAATACATGTATAACCCCCTCAAAAAAATATTCTCTGAGTCGCCCAAGGCTGTAGGGGGCGCTGTGCGCAGAATCGGCGGCCATTTTGTTGGAGGACGTATAGCACTGGTTTTGGTACGGTGGCCCCCATTAAAACCGCAGTATACTAATGATTTTGGCTTTATAAAAGGTCATGGCAGCAAGATGAATATGAATTTCCCGATTCATCTAAGAGTACTACAAAACCCCACCTTTAAGACAAATTTATTTTGGGATTTATTTTCTTTACAAGACGAATGTTTCCAGAATTGGGGGTCGTCTTAAAGGTCTGGTTTTAAGACAGATTCGATTAAAGTGAAAACGATTTTCAAAGGTATTTTGTACAAGACAAATTATTTTCCAAAGTTAGGGGGTCGTCTTAAAGGCGAGGTCGTCTTAAAGGAGGGGTTTTACAGTATTTGCTAATTATCATGCTCATCTCATCAATATAAGCATATATTTATGCTACGTCCTGACACAACAACGTACGTCCCCCAGCAAAATGGCGGAAATTTGACAGGAAGTCGCTGTTAGACTGAGAATGGGAGCCTGTAGAAAGCTATTGAACATATACATATTTCGGCAATCAAATGCTATCTCTTTGTGAGGGCTGAGGAAGATGCATTTTTGTAACACAATAATTGTTCTTGAATTGATTTAAACATTCAATCTTTCAATCTTACTTCAATCACGTGATCACACTAACCTTAAGTCATTTGTGATGTAAATCATGTGGTCCTTTTTCTCAGGATATGATGAATCGCTACATAAAATATATTTTTGAAGGTTCACTGAAAGGAATACGGCCAACTAATTGGTGTCTCAGTGAAGACTACCTGCGCTACTTGGCCCGGGAGAGTGACGACACAAATTGGGTACCAGAGCCAGACTACTATACACGCCTCATTCGTCGACTTGTTGACAATATCCTTTTATTTATCAGTGAATATTGCGCGAAGAGTCGATGTGGCTCATTAATCAATACATTTTTAAAAACTGATAAGATATCCAACATATTTAAAAAAAAAGTCATTGCCTTTTCTCTCAAAAGAAACTTTCCTCTTCTCTTATATCATTTCCTTTTCTCTCATATACATATACATAAAGTTATTAACGGTCTAGTGACTGTTAGCTCACTTTAAACATTCTGATCCTGTACATATGAGTTAAAGCCACAGATCGGTAGTGTTCAGTGGGCAACATTGACCTTAACCGCTTTTACCAATAGCTGGTAAGAACCCGCCTCCATTCCCTAACTTTGACTGGCGCTTCAACGAGTTCCCGAACCCTGCAGCACACGCACTGCACGCCACCTGCATTGAGCTGATCGCTCTGCCGGTGAGCAGCCAGATTGTTGGGAACGCACTCCTTGACATCATCCTTGACGGGTAAGTACACACATAGAGTAGGGCTACCAGTATCAACTTTCCTTTTGTGATTGCTGAAGTTGTAAGTGCAAGCAAAAATACATGTATTTGTATATTGTAGAACTATCTAGAATGCTGACACCTTGAAACAGTTGGGGGTTGCAGGTATGAGTAGTCTTAACTAAAAGTAATTATTACTGGACATCGATTCTCTGTCTCTTTGTAGCTCTATAGTGATCGATGCCCAGTTTTATACTTCAGACCAGTGGCTCATTTTGGCTGTTTTTCGCCTCACAGATTGCTCCTAGCGCAAAATCCTGACTAGGTGTCAATATATTCTCTATGCCAATGTGTAATATGAGGGTAGAAAACAGTGGAACCTCAGTTAGAAAAAATCCTACTGAACAGTTTTTGAGAAAATTAGGGTTTTGTTGCCCTTTTTTGCTGTTTTTAGTACATTTCCTACATAACCCGTGAACGTCAGCATTTCTCAATTTTCAGGTATTTAGAATTAGAATTTGACATTCTTTTATTCGCAGTAGGATTCCTGAATACCGAGCCATTCTAGAAAAGCTATTCTTTGGAAAAAATACTTAGTATTTCTTGATGATTTTCGTTGCACAAATTTAGGTTGTAATATAAAAACTGCATTGTCATCCAATCAAAGTGTTTATGCACTGTTGATGGTCACCCCCTCCCACCCTCTTCACTGTGCATTGAAGGAGAACAGGCAGGGGAGGTACACGTGTCTGTATATAGCTGTTGACCTGGGTGCTGGGTGCATTTTTAATTTATGGGGTGCCAACTGTTCATGAAAGAAAATTCAAATAGATTTTTTTTTTTAGTATCAGATTAATGCAACTACAAGTCGTGATAGCACTTAAAGCATTCTATTTGCATTAATATGAATGGTGGCCACCTTATGGGGTGCCAAATATTCATGAAAGAAAAATTGATAAGAATTTGTTTTTTATTAGCATTAAATTGATGCAACTACAATTCGAGATTGCATTTCAAGCATCGGGGCATTCAATGAATGGTAGTCATCTTAAATATATGGGGTGCCAACTGTTCATAAATAAATAAAAGAATAGAATTAGTTTTTTTATTAGTATCAGATTAATGCAACTACAATTTGTGATTGTGGCATGCAATGACTGGTAGCCACCTTGAATGTATGGGGTGCCAACTGTTCATGAAAGAAAAAAAAGAAAGTTTTTTTTTAAGAATCAAATTAATGCAACAGCAACTCAAGATTGCATTTAAGCATTATGGCATTCAATGATTGGTGGCCATCTTGAACCTATGGGGTGCCAACTCTTCATGAAAAAAACAACTAAATTGGATGTTTTTAACAGTTTAAAATTAATGCAACTACATTTCAAGATTGCATTTAAAGCATTGTGGCATTCAATGAATGGTGGCCATCCTAAACCTATGGGGTGCCAACTGTGTTTGCAAAAGGTATCAAATAGAAATGTTCTTATATACAATTCTTCATTGCACTGAAAGCATTGTGGCATTTAGTAAATGGTAGCCATCTTGAATGGGTTTGTAATAAACGATACTTTGTCTCTTTATGATATTGGTAGAGTATCAATTAAAGAACAAAGTCGACACAGTTCGGATCAAGTGTTACAGGTTGCAAATCGGGTTTATTCAGAAAACCTAGACAAGCAGTATCTATGTGTGCGAACTCCCTATAGAGTTCGGAACGGGTCAGTAGGCGAATCAGCCGTAATGATCACGGGGTCTCCTTACCAGCGTGGCTCAGAGTAACCGACGAGTACCGCCAGATGCTGGGTATATATAGGCAGCCAGCCTGCGCGCGCACACGCAGACCGGAAGCCTATAGCGACCTCTGTCCATACCCCAAGCCCGGGGTAGGTGCTGCCACCTACCGTCGGACTGAAGGGTTCGGACTGAGCTCGCAACACAACATCCAACAGCACTCGTCATATAATATACCCGTATAACCCTAGCCCCTACACTACCCCCTACCAGATAATAACCGGGAGGTAAAAACAATTAATTAAGGTTAAAGTCCGAAAACACTTCGGACTGGCATTATCTTATAAATACCACCTTAGGGGTTTATTAAAGTTATACCTTACAAACAATATGACGTATACTGTTGAACACAAAAAGGTATTAATTACACACATTTCTACATATATAGACCGTAATGACAATTACGCCCCATTCCCTAGGATAAATGGAGTTAATCCATACATATAGTATACAAACACTTGAAAAAGTACAATATCACTGTAAAAAAAATTTCGTCCCTTCAGGACCCCGAGCTAATTAAACTCGTAACGAATAATACTTATAAGTGATAAACAATATCACTTCTTTTAAAGTTTTAAAGACATATTAAAGTATTATTACAAAAAGACATCATACGT
Source organism: Harmothoe impar (assembly GCA_947462335.1). Taxonomy (NCBI): domain Eukaryota; kingdom Metazoa; phylum Annelida; class Polychaeta; order Phyllodocida; family Polynoidae; genus Harmothoe; species Harmothoe impar. The sequence goes on along the minus strand of OX381705.1, from coordinate 38,058,739 downwards.
GGTTTTGTAGCGAAGATCCGGATCCTCTGTTGATGGTGTTGCATTCCGCCCGGCTTTCAGAACCTACTTCGTTCAGCTCTTACTCACCGGAACGAGAAAGTTCATAGCTCATGCTCGGGAGCTTTTTAGGTGATAAATAGAGAAAAAAAATAGTCCTGCCTCCAGGCGATCTTCGGACTTATAATTAGGAGCACTCGGTCCTGATATCCAGAGTTTATATAAAAAAAACATCGTGTATCGGATCCATGTTGGTAAAGTGCTCCAGTCCCGAGTTCAGCGTCCCCTCCGGATCTCCTTGTCCTCCTCCGTCAGTACCACCTGGCAGACTGGATCCTTGCGTAGCCAGCCTACCGCGTTCCTCTATCCGGACACTCCTAAACCCTTTCTAAGGGTTTTGCTTGTAGGGTTGGTATACTTAGAATACCCCCCCTTTCTCCTAATCGGCTCCTAGAATAGGATAATCCTATCCGGAGTCCGACTCGTCTTCGGAACCGGGTTTAGCCGGCTCCTCTTCCTCCTCAGAGTCCGACGCAGCTTCCGCCAGAGTCAGCTCCTGGAGCCAGAGCTCGATTTGAGCCCGAGTTCCATCCCACTCGTGCATTTCATGCGCGAAGCAGTCTCGGAACCGACGACTTTCGTGGTCCAGCTTTTCCTCGGCGTTCTTAACTGCCAACTTTTGCTTCTTCCTTTCGGTTTTAGCAGCACATCGTTCAGTCCGAGCGTTTTCACGCTCTTCCTGTACGGACTCCGTAGCCGCTGCCTTCTGGGTAGCGACCTCCCTCTGATGGAGATGATGCACCGTGTTTAAGGACAACATCGCCACCTCCTGACTCAGGCCAGCAAGCAACCGATGAAAGTTGTCTTGCCATTGACCGAAGGCCTCCTGTCCGGCTTCATAGGAAGTGAAGTCGGCGGGAGGGAACGAAGGAGGGCTCTTCAGTCGCAAGACTAGACGCCCCTCCTCTGCGGTCTCGGGTGGGAGATCCGGGGTCTGAACTGGCTTCGGCGTTTTCTTTGCTGGAGCCTTCGTCTTACCGGTCTGGGTTAGAGTCTGCGACTCATCACCCGGAACCATCTCATTTTCGGGGAACTCCTCTGCGAAGGACCCCATCGTGCTGGAGTTCGGATCCTCCGGAACAGACCGAGGTGGCCTGCCCTGGGGACCCTTCTTCCAGTCGGTCGTATGAGAGGTGAATGCCGGCCCTTTATAGCCCGGATCCGCCTTCTCCATAACGGATTTCCTTTCATCCGTTTTGGCCTTTTTAGAGTCGGCCTGCTCCGAAGACCCACTAGGTCTCTTCTGAGCGCGCCGCACCTTTCGCGTGCTGGTACGCTTCTGGTACTCCTCGAATTCATCGAAGAGCTCACCTTCCGGAACCCGGTTGTAGTTGCCGTCCGGGTTTACCTTGTAAAAGACCCGGACCTTTCCTCTCTCGTTGGTGCCAAAATCCACCTCGAGATTCTCATTTCGGCCCACTACGGGAGGGAAATGGGAGTAGACTTCCTGATGGGCTGTCTGGATGCGTTCCGCCGTGCTGCTTAGCAAGATGCCTGATGATATCGGCTCTAGTGTAGAACCAGCCACCATTCGGACAACCCTTGCTCTGCTTTGTACCCACACTCAAGCAGTCATACCGCATGTAGTGACGCAAATGATAGCGGGTAATATGCCTTGCGTACCGAACCTTGCTAGGCCAAGTTCGGGGCGTTTCCAGTGTCTCGTCGATGTTCAGACAAGGCTCAAAGGGGCACTTGCTAAATGGATGCCATCTAGCCATAGCCCATGCTAACTTAGCTTTCTGGAAAGGCGAATGGTATTTGGTACTACCATTCCGGACCTTGTCCAGGAGCTCAAAGTGGTACAACTGTACCGACTTATCGAGTGGATCCGTCTTAATCCACTCCTCGTCATCAGAGAGACCGTCAGGACTCACCTCCTCCGGAATGTGTGAGGCCCGCTTGTCCTTGACGCAGTCGTTCACACACATGGGTTTAAAATACTTAAACCCACTTGCAGCATTGGCTCGGAGTGCATTCCGGACCAGAACCTGAAGTTCGTCGTCCGGGATTGTATTTTCATCCAATCCCTTCAGAACCGCTTCTACCTCCTCGTCGGATCGACCCCCCTTCCGAGAGGTTACCTTGATGGTCTCTCGTAGGTATTGGTCCCTCCGATTGGCCTTTTCCATGCGACTAGTGTCTGCAGACCTAGCCGCGGCCGTGTTCTGTTGGATCATTTCATCCTCCAGAGTGGCATCCAGAATGGACTCTTTGGTCTTCTGTTCCATACTCCGAGCCAGCTTCATTGCTGGCGTCAGATGTCTCCTCTTCTCCCGCCGGTTATGCACGGTCTGGAATTCCGCTGCAGTTTGCAGGTCGTACTCCAAGGCCGCAATAAGTTCGGGACGTCCCTCGGTCTCAGCAACTAAGCGAGCTGTCTCTGACTTTTTGCTGAGATCGTTCATGGCCGCCGTTAGGCGATCTGGGAACCAAGCCGGGAACCTGGCAGACAACTCGTCCAGCCCCCGGAAGGTTCGCATTTGGATCAGATCGAAGGATCTGACCTCTGTGGCGCTCATCTGATCGATGATAGCACCTCGGAGCAGGGATGGGACGTCGGCGTCCTCCTTCTCCCATGCGTCATGCTGATGTGGAGCGAGAATTTGCACCCCCGATCCAGGTGGACCACCACCTGCAGCCTGGTCCAGTTTCCCGGCTTCCTCCGAAATATCCATGGTATTGGATGGTTCCAGAGCAGGCTCGGTAGACTGTGGAGGAGTATCCACTCGGACGGGTACCTCTTTTGGAGGAGGTAACTCCACCCGAACGGGTACCTCCTTTCTTGGCTCCAGGGGAGTCGGGAGGTTGAAGGTGATGCTAGACAGCACATCCTGCACTACCTGGACCGTATGGGCTGCGGATGATGTATCCATAGCTTCCTCGGTCCGAGGTGCCTCGGGAGGAACTACCGTTTTCGGACGGGCTCCCCCATGTCCCTTAGTACCAGCCATCGCAGCGGCTGTAGCAGCTACTGCTGAGCTGTTGTCCAGCCCTCGCGAGAAGGACAACACGTCAACGGCTGGGGTCGGAGCAGCTGTGGTTACAACTGCCTTCCCACTACCTTTCCCCTTGGCAGGGATCGGTAGGTTGGACTTACTGGGACCCGGAGTCTTGACAGTTTTAGTGCTGTCGGACGTCGGCCCCTTCCCCGGCTGGTCCTTAGCACCAGGCTTCGGATCAGCTTTCTTTTGACCCTTAGGCACCTTCGTAGTAGGAGCCTTGGGGTCAACCGTCTTCGGATCCTTGGAGGCCGCTGCAGTGGCAGCCTTAGAACATGGCTTCTTCGTACTCGCAGTACTTTCCTTCTTCGGAGCGGGCTTTTTAGGCTCGTCCTTTCCCGGAGGCTTCTTCCCCACACCAGTGTGTTTGATAGCCTTAGTACTAGCGTTAGTATCTGCCGACTTGGACCGATCTCGGGTAGCACCCTTCCCACCGCGCGTCCTCGGACGTGAAGTGTCGGAATCACTCCCACTCCCCATAGACAGTTTGCGAGCAACCGTCTTCTGGAGGTTTGGTGATATGCTGAGACTGCATATCCGGGAAGGACGTGCAGTCGTCTCGGAAGGATCCGCCGCTACCTGGGTGTAGGCGAGTCCTTGCAGCACTCCGGAGTCCTCGCTGCCGTCCGGCGACGGGGACTTTCGGATCGGGGACACGGCCGGATCTACACGGAGATCCGCTAGTGTCTGGCTCAACTCATCACCACTAGGGCTCTGAGCATCCATTGCCTCCTCGGTGGCGGATGCCACCTCGGAGTGTCCGGTGAGTTCGGATTGACGGAGCTGTTGCTCGGCCATCCTCACTACGGCAAAGTGTCTTTCGACGGGAGTTTTGACGGGGAAAACACTAGTTCCCCGTCTCCCTCTTTGTCTCAGACGCACCAGGAAAGAGTACTCACTGCTTACAACTCTTTTACTGACTTTTCTCCTCTTCTAGCCGTCCAAAACACCAACTTCCACGCTGCCGACCAACACCGCTATTGACCGGGGCGAGCCCAAAATCAATATGGCGTTCCCTCGCTTTTGTTTTTAAAACAAAGCGCATGCGCAGCGTCTCGCGTGATTGGACGCGATCCCGTTACCCGGTGTGACCCAATTACTGTTTAATCAGGTCACGACCTTTCCCGCCCGCAGCTCGGGCTCGGGGGATCACACTGCTACGTAGGCGGCTCACAAAAGTCAAAATATACTTCGAATAAAGAGCTCATCAGGAGTATTAGTGGATATTTATGGGTAATCGAAGATTACCCCACCGGATTATCCGTCCACCACCCTCGGGGAGCACTCTTACATTCTTTTCCTCTTGACTCTGAGCGCCCCTGTTGGTAACATACATATAACATATAGGACAACACAGGACACCACACTCGTTGTGTAAACAAGCTAGGTTACAGCCCCTCTAGCCACCAGCCTTGGGCTTCGCCGAACGGGTTTCCCGTCCACCTCTCGTAACCTGGCCGAAGGACACTCGTTCTTAACTAAAACTCCAGCCTTGATTTTAGTTTTCCGTGCCCTTCTTCCTTCGCCTGCCGAGACTTTCTTTTTCACGGTCTTCCGGAGCTTCTTTCGTACCACTCTCTTAGGGGTATCCACTGACACCCCTTCCAAAGGTACAAATTTAGCCTCCGAAGTTCCCTCCTCCACCTCCGTTTCCGGGGTGAGCTCCCTTCCAGCCCAAGCACGCAACCGAGCCACATGGCTCGTCCGGATGCGTCCTGCTTCGGACTGAATCAACACAGTCGTTTGACTGATACATTTAACCACAGTGTGCGGTCCATCCCAGTTATTCGCCAGCTTGACGTTGCAGAGCGGTTCGTGTAGGCGGATCACTCTATCCCCCACTACGAATCGTCGCAACTTCAATCCGGTGTCGTAACCCACCTTCTGCCAATTCGCAGCTTTGAGCAAATGAGCCCTAACTGTTTCGTAGGCAAATTTGAACCTCTCTCGTAGAGATTCCACAAACAGCACCGTACATGGTGCTTCCGGACTGATCCCTACCACCCCGAATACTAAATCCGCCGGCATGATCAAGTCCTCTCCGAACACCAAGAGGTTCGGTGTGCAATTTGTCGAAGTGTGGACCGTATTGTTATACGCATGCACCACAAATTCGCATTGATCATCCCAATCATCCATATGGGAGTTCACTAATGGCTTCAAAACCTGGATCAAGGTCCGATTGAACCGCTCCACCTGCCCGTCGGACTGTGGCCGGTACGGATTGGTCCGAGTTTTGCATATAGCCAACTGATGGCACATAGCTGTCCATAGTTTGGACTCAAATTCTCTCCCTTGATCGCTATGTAACATCAAAGGAGCCCCCAGATGGAGGATCCACCCCTTCACCAATGCTTCCGCACAAGTAGCAGCGGTATGATCCTCGAGTGGGTACACTCGGGTGTATTTCGTATAGTAGTCCGAGACCACCATCATACACGTATTACCTTTTGGAGTGGGTTTAACTCCACTGATAATGTCCACAGCTATTCGAGCAAATCTCACTCCGAATAGCTCTTGTTGCAGTGGCAATTTTCCTAATCCAGGACCAGGTTTGCCTAAACAACAGGCCGGACAGGTCTCGATCCACCTTAAAAGGTCGCCTGACATGCCGGGCCAGTAGTATCTCCGACTCAGCCTTTCCAACGAGCGTTTCTTTCCGAAATGCCCACTAGTGGAATGGCCGTGGCAGTAGTACAGGATGTCTTTCCTCATAGCAGCAGGGATTACCATTTGTAACACCCTCCGCTTTCCGGGACAAGTCTTCCACCTGCACAACAACGAGTCTCGGACCTCCAGTTCGTGGAACTGAGCCAAGAAACGTCGCATTTCACGGTTTTCCAGTGATATTTCGGGTCTCACTGGACAGACCCCAGTAGGGACAAGCTCCCTCAGTCGTGCTATGGTAGGATCGGCCATCTGGTACGTCCTTATAGTGTCGGTGGACCAATCCAACAGGTTTTGCAACAACCCATCATAAGGCAAACGCACACTCGCTACCACAGCATTGTGAGCACCACAATCCCCACACTCCGGACGCACACAACGGCGTACCGGACGTCTACTCAGGCAGTCAGCATTAATATGCTTCGTGCCTGCTCGGTGCTGGATATGAGAGTTTTCCAGTCCGAACTCGCTGAGGTGATTCAACCACCGACCAATCATTCCCTCGGCGTCCTTAAAATTAAGGAGCCACCTCAAGGCCGAATGATCGGTACGGAGCGTGAAATTTCCTCCATATAAGAAGTGCCGAAACTTCTTCGTGTACACCACTAATGCGAGCAGCTCTCGCTTGGTAGTACAATAATTTCTCTGTGCCTTGTTCATACTGTTACTAGCGAACGCCAGCGGGACCTCTACTCCGTCCTGGATTTGGGACAATGCGGCCCCGATGCTCTCATTGCTCGCATCAGTGTCAAGGATGAAATGCCCCTTCTCCGTAGGGTATCTCAGCACCGGGGTGGTTCGGAACAACGCCTTAATCTCTTTGAAGGCTTCATTCTGTTCCATCCCCCATGGGAAGGGTTCTTTTTTTCTCCCCGGAGTCCAATGGCTCAACCGTTGTAATGGCTGAGACACCCTAGAGAATCCGGGGATGAAGTCCCTGTAATAGGAACAGAACCCTAAAAAGGATCTGATATCCTTTGGTCCTTTTGGAACTTCCCAAGTCTCCACAGTCTCCAATTTAGCCGGATCAGCCTGCACACCCTCGGTGGAGATGATCCGGCCCAAATAGACCATGGACTTCCGAAAAAGTTCACATTTCTTCGGCTTTAATGTCAAGCCATTGGACAGAATTCGTTCCAAAACCTCTCCGAGGTTCAACGCACACTCTTCAAAAGTCTTGCCAAAGACAATGACATCATCCAAGTATACCAAACATTTGCGCCACAACAGATCACTCAGAAGAGTTTCCATCATAGCCTCAAAAGTGGCCGGGGCGTTGCACAACCTGAAGGGCATCAGCTCAAACTGATACAGTCCAATGTGACTTGTAAAAGCCGTTTTCTCTTTATCCTCCTCCTTCATCCCGATCTGCCAATATCCGGACTGCAAATCAAGGGTGCAGAACCATTGGTTCCCACCCAAAGAGTCCAGAGTCTCATCAATCCGGGGGAGAGGATATGCATTTTTCTTGGTTACCCCATTCAGGCGCCTATAGTCGATACAAAATCGGATAGACCCGTCCTTCTTAGTAACCATCTGGACCGGGCTGGACCAGGGGCTAGTGCTAGGCACGATCACCTTCTGTTCCAACATGGTCTTCACTTGTTCCTCTACCACCGCTTTCTTACCCAAAGGCAAGCGTCGGTAAGGCATCTTGAAAGGCTGTGCATCACCCGTATTGATAGAATGCAACACTTTGTCGGTTCGGCCCAAAGGCTCCCCCTCCACCTGCCATGCATCCTGATACTTCACTACCAGCCTCCTTAGGGAGTCGAGATCCCTCCGATCCGTCAAATCCGTTTCGGAGATCATTTTCTCAAGTCCCTCACTCAGAGCGGTCGGAGAAGGGTCACCCTTCATGCTCACCTGTCCAGCAGGCATCACTGCCTCACTGGTGAACACCTTCCCCAGTATTGTATCTTTCCTTAGATACTTCGGTTCCAACCCGGGGTTAGAAACCGGCACTACGGTCCAAGCACCATCACCCACTAGGGTGTCCATGCCCGTCAAACCGATACTACCCAACATGGCCACATCCGGCTCCACAACTGCCTCTTCCTCTCTCCTAAGCCCCTTGCTTCGGACCAGCACGTCACACGTCTGTCCGGGAGGAATCTTTACAGTTTGGACCACCGTTGCCACTGTCGACACTTGTCGGAGCACACATTGCTCTACCGCACGGTACGGGTGCTCTATCAGGAGTACCCCTGTACCCGGATTCAGGACCGCGTCATACAACGCCGAAAAATCCAATCCGAGTATACCGTCGTCTGCAATATCCGCAATGGTGGGAGAAGCCACATACTCCTTCCCTCCAATTCGGAGCGGTATGAACGCGCGCCCATACGTCTGCATACTTGACCCATCGGCCGAACAGGCGTTTACCCTCGTTTTGAAGTTATCACGACTATCCGGCATAAGAGCATAGAAGTTAGAGGAGATAAAGGAGTGGCTAGCTCCCGTATCTACTAAAAATTCGCCCGCTCTACCGGCCACAGTAACAGACACATACCACCGCCTCCCCCCCAGCGGAGACGGGTTTACAGTAAAGCGTTTAAAATCCTTCGGAGCAGCCAAATCAAGGCCATGTTTCTTCAAATGGTCGAAACATGGATGATCCGGGGAAAGCTGGGTACTCCCTACCCACACGGTGTCTGTGACAGCCGCAACTTCCTCGTTCCTATCCGTAATGGGCCTCCCTGCCTCATTGCCGGGCAACTGTTGGACTGGAATGTTAACCAGGCCGGCATCCGAGCCCCTCAAGCTCGAAGCCACCCCTGATTCCCTTCCTGCCTTCGGAATTTCACTAGGCTCTACCTCTCTGGTATGTTGGCGTACATCATATACAGGGGTCGTCCGCTCGCCTTCTCGGACCACCCCCTCTAGTTTCCCTCCTTTCCGGGAACTTTCGGAGTCGGAGCCGTACACTCCGCAGCAAAGTGACCGATCTCCAGGCACCTATAGCACTTGGCGGTCCGCCGATTGATCTTCCTCCGGTTGGGCTGTGTAGCCCCCTGAATGGAAGTCGTCATCTTCTCAAACAGCGATGTGAAAAACGCTGCGTCCATTATCGGAGCTTTTGGGTCCGATGATTCCTTCTTCGGAGGAGGGTTTCCACCCCCTTCCGGCTTCCTATTTTTCCACGGCGTTTTAGAGGAATTTCCATTCCTCTTAAACTGAGCTGCAGAAGCTATCGCTCCCTCTTCCTCACTGCCCGAACCATCAGACTGCTCCGCAGAACACTCTATAATGGCCGAGGCCCGGGTGGGCACCCGGTCCCCTAACAGTGACTTCTTGAGAGCATGTATGTCGATGGCCTTAAAAAGGTCATCTAGTGACGTATCTGCTCTCCAGGTATCATACACCACATGTTGTATTTCTGGGTCCCTCAGTCCAGCAACAAACTGAGAGAACAATTCCTTAGAGAATAAGGCATCATGGATTCCTGAAGCTGGATGTACCTTCTTCAGGAGTCTCATCAGCGCAAGTCCGAAAACCCTCGGGGCCTCGTTCTTGCCTTGCACTCGCTTCTTAAAAGCGACCATCGGGTCAATCCGAGCGGAGTCTCCGTATAGGATAGTTCCGATCTCTACCAGTTGTTTGAAAGTGCCGCGGGGTCCGCATTCATCTTTCCACTGCTCCACGGCCATCAGGCCATCCCCCAAGCGCAATCCCTTACAGACGTACGGAATTGCATCCTGTTGATCCCACCCACTGAGGTTGATGTCCTCAACGGTGGCTCCCAACCAATCTTCCCAAGAGTCTTTCTGCCAGTAGGGAAAAGGCTCGCTAGCAATGCGTCTAGCAGCGTTGGATGACCCCCTAATTTTAGAGGTTATCGCCAGGCATTTAGAAATGGAAGCCGAGGCGTCCTTTTCTGTACCCACGTTGTGCAATCCGATCCCAGCTATTGCTGGGTTTGTATCGTACAACTCTTGCAACTCTGTACTCAGAATTGTTCTCCTTGGAGCCCTCCTCGGACTCTTTGCGCCCGGAGTCGTCCCCGGAGTAGCGCCTCTGGTAGGCAAGTTATTCTGTCTCTCCAGATAGGTCTGGTAGGTACCATACGACACCAAATCCTTAGTGGGGTCCACACCTTGACTGAACCACCAATTTTTCTCCTGGTCAGTCATATACTGACACTGCTGGGCCAGAGCAAGCAATCGCTGATGCGCCGCTTTCTCTTTTTCCAGTTCCTTGGCCTGTCTCTCAGCCTCCTCCTCTTGCTGTGCCTCCGCCAATTTAGCTTTCGCAGCTTCACCGGCCGCTCGGAGCCCTTCTTGTCGAGCTCTCAAAACCGCCGCCTCCTGCTCTGCTAATTCCTCAGCGAGGGCTGCATTTTCCTTCATGCGTTCTTGTTGCTGCTCAAGAGCAGCCTGCTGTTTGCGATACACATCTCGCCTCTCCAATTCCAAGTTTTTCTGTTCATGGAACAGTATGTTTGCTTGGCATTCTCGCCATTGCGACAAACTCGAGGGAGTTAAGTCGGTCTTGGCCGCCTTATCTTGTTCGGATGCTTTCTTCAAGCGTTCCGAATCCAGTTGCTGCTCATCCAGTTTCAACTGAGAACGTGGACTCCGCACCAACTCCGATAATGACCTTCCCCTGCCCGCCGTGTTTACACATGTCGGAGCCGAAAAGACCTGCTTCGGAATTGGACGGATACCACTGATACCCACCCTAGGTGAGTAATCACTCGCCCTACCTCTACCCCTTGCCCGGCCAACTTTTAGTGGTCGTCCTGGCGTTGAAGTAGACAAGGCACCTTCTACAGTCATCCCACGTCCCATAGGAAGATTTGGGGTGTCTGTAAAACTCCTGTAATGAGGACCTTTCGGACTGTCATTATCCGCGGAAGCGTACGAGGTACTGCTATCCTGTATACTCTCCCTAGTCTCTGACAAAAACTGCTCCAAAGAACTTCTTTTTGCCTTCAGAATGTCACATTCTGACACTAGACTTCGGCGAGCCTCCCGTAAGTCTTCAGTGTCCCGAACAAGTTCTGATCGGGTCTCCTCTGCTTCATGGATGACGGCATCTCGGGCCGCACAAATCTGATTCAGCTCAGTGTTTGCCTGAACAAAGTCGGAACGGAGTCCCTGTAGATCAGCCTGTTTCTGATCGAACTCCACTCGAACCCTGCTAAGGGATTGCACCAGCTTCTCGTTCTCCTCCAACAAAGTTGAAAGCCTTTCTCCTTGATTTTGGAAGCTCTATGTGTGACTGCACCTTCCAATGCAATCAGACTGCTTTTCCATTCATTCGACTGTTTCTGAATGGTCAACAACTCCATTTGGGCCATTTGCACACGCTCCTGTATTCTGGCCTCTCTCATGTCGTCGAAACGACGTTCCTCCAAGATGGTAGCCCTCCGTGGATTCGGAGCGGCTGATCTTGACCCACCAACGTTGAACATTGACAGGCTCATTTCATCTAATGAGCAATTCATTATTTCGGGACCTTTGTATCCCAAAAATGCGCTTGTTCTGGATGGAACATTCGCACTCCTGCGGGTATCTGCCTCCTTGACGGCATCTAACCCCTCCGGTGATAAGGCTGGCGCCTCATCGGGAGACCTCGCTGCTCCGTCCAGAGCAGGAGGTCTGCGCTACTGCACAGGCTAACCTGCGTTTCACTCAGAACTGGTCACGGCACCAGTGTAATAAACGATACTTTGTCTCTTTATGATATTGGTAGAGTATCAATTAAAGAACAAAGTCGACACAGTTCGGATCAAGTGTTACAGGTTGCAAATCGGGTTTATTCAGAAAACCTAGACAAGCAGTATCTATGTGTTCGGAACGGGTCAGTAGGCGAATCAGCCGTAATGATCACGGGGTCTCCTTACCAGCGTGGCTCAGAGTAACCGACGAGTACCGCCAGATGCTGGGTATATATAGGCAGCCAGCCTGCGCGCGCACACGCAGACCGGAAGCCTATAGCGACCTCTGTCCATACCCCAAGCCCGGGGTAGGTGCTGCCACCTACCGTCGGACTGAAGGGTTCGGACTGAGCTCGCAACACAACATCCAACAGCACTCGTCATATAACATACCCGTATAACCCTAGCCCCTACAGGTTGAATGAAGGAAAAATCAAATAGGATTTGTTTTTTTGATAGTTTCAAATTAATGCAACTACAAGTCAAGATTGCATTTCAAGCATCGGGACATTCAATAAGTGATAGCCATCTTGAATCTATGGGATGCCAACTGTTCATGAAAGAAAAGTAGAATAGATTTTTTTTTATTAGTATCAAACTACTGCAACTACAATTCGAGATTACATTGAAAGCATGGTGGCATTCAATCAATGGTTGCAATCTTGAATTTCGAAATGAACATACACACAGACATATAGGCATGAACATGGTGTTCTCCTTCATATAGATATTCATGGATTTCTACTTCTAATAAATATAGCTTTCTGTTACATGGATGTCGATGTCCAGTTTTAGAAATATATCCATATAGTGCATTGGAGTGCTATAATGTTGGACTGCTGTATATTTTGAAAAAAAAAAGTTGATTACGACAAATATTTCTTTTCCTCAGAACGACACAGATCCCACGTGACAAAATCATGTCCTGGATGAATGCGATCGGACTCGTCCTCACCGCACTGCCTGTATGTATTTCTTGACGTTCTTACTATTAGCTGATCCATCACTGTCATCGTCATTTTCCTTTACGAAATCAAAATATTCTTATCTGGAGTAAGTTCTGATATCAATATATGGGAAGAAAGAAGGAGGACGTTTGACGGTTTGATTTGTATCGACCATATCTTATTTATTCATAGAATCAACATTGTTTCATTTGACTCCTCTTTACAGGATGGTTATTGGATGGTTCTTGACGACCGGATCATTGAGACTATGACAAGTCCAGCGCTGGCCAACCCGTCACCGGACTGTCAGCCCTTCATCATGTTTAACTTCACGGCTGCCCACCAGGTGGTTGGGGAGCAGCACTGCAGCTATGTGCTCGCTCTGTGCCATGCTGTGTGGCAGCACGCGAGTATCGGCCAGCTCTCTAACCTACCACAGTAAGCACTTACTTGGTTCTTAATGTCTCATGTAGTTTGGTCGAAAAAAGAAAAGATAGACCAATATCCAACAAATAGGTGGAGAATCAAGCCAGATTTGATATATATATATATCACCTACTTCCTTGAAACAAGCTAATATGATATTGATACTTTGAACAGGTTCCTTCGTAAGAAGCTGCGGCCGCTGATTCAGACAGAGGAGCAGGGGCTCTTCACGTGCCACCTGGTGGGACCGTTCTTACAGCGCTTCCACGCTGAGCGCACGCGCTGCCTTCTGGAGGTGAGTCCGTGTGGGGCCTTAAGGGAATGATCATTTTTTATCAACAAGGGGGGGGGGGCAAAAAAATTTGGACCCCTTGAGCAGGGGGGGTGTAAGAAATGTGGACCCCTCTTTGGGGGGGTCCAAAAAATTTAACCTGTTTTAGGCCAAAAAGCCAGCGTGTTACTATGCTTCAAAGGGCCCGCACGTGCACGCCGATTTTCGACCCGTAGGGGGGGGGGTGAAATTTTTTCGCACACTCCGCGCGCAACCCCCCCCCCCCCCCCATTAAGTAATGAACACTCCCTAATGGTGTAACTAGGCAATGTGTGTACACGGTGAAGTGCAGGTAGAGACAGTCACTAGCTAATATGCTAATGAGTGTGGTAAGGCCGTTTTATTTTAATAACTTGGATTACGGATCCGCCGCCGTGAATTTTGGCATTTTGCAAAAAAAAATAAAACAAAAAAAAACAGAATTTTTGAAAATGCCCCCCCCCCCCCCCAAAAAAAAAGAAGTACATGTTGACCAGCAAAAGGCCTTTCAGGTTGGGGATGTGCCCTTTGGGAATTTCTGGTACTCCGGGTGGTGTGTAAGGCCACTTAAAATCAATTATCAGCTTTGCGGACACTTTTTAGTAAAAAAGGGTGCGGGAGGGCGCTTTTTTATTTTATTTGTTACACTTTTTTCTGGAGGGGCGGGAGGGCCCTTTTTCTAGAAAATTGATAGTTTGCAATTGGAAAGTAGGTCTAAAACCCCTTTTAAATTAGGTTTCTCCCCTTATTATGAGCTGAGATATTGATCATTTTGCAACTTGTCTTAGGATTTTTTTTAGGTGCGGCCATTTTAGGCCTTTTTTTTTCTCAAAGGGTGAAAAAAACCACCCATGCGGCCCCTTTTAGAGGATGCGGGCGCTGTCCGTAAAGCTGATAATCAATTTTAAGTGGCCTAAGACACCTTTTTTTTCTTTCTTTGTTTCTTATGCCCTCCAAAAATATTTACAGTAAAAGCCTGTAATCGAAGTTATCAAAAAAAAGGTGGCCTAAAGGCAATTGCACTTCCCGTTGAAAAACATTGATCAAACACAGTGTTACATACAACCAAGGATATTTATATATATCTATGATACAACCCACCATTTTGAAATGCACGGGACATTTCTTTTAAGTCAATATTGTATATAGCTAGTATTAAAGTGCTTCTAGTTGTCAAAGTCGTATATCCTGAATGGAGGCCTAAAGGTATTATCATCTCTCCTCTGCATTCACATTAGCTGTTATTGAAAGATTCAACTTGTTGTGACGTTTTCAGTCAATGAAAGCAAATTAAATTCAAACTCAACTCAAAAGATGTTAAAGAAAATAAAACTGACCTGTGGAAAGTCTATATCATGTTCACGGGTGGTGGCATCTAGAGTATCACCTGGAGTCTTATGTTGCCGGTAAATGAAGAAATCATACATGTATATATCCCTGATCTGTAAAAAGGACATTCTGTGAGTGCTTGTTTCACTTCCATGAAAAGGCCCCTTAGGGTGACAAGCCAAAGAGAGTTCCCCAAATGCCATAATCTGAAAAGTGAACCAGGACTGGACTCAGTGCCAAGTGTGAGAACTGTTTGATGGGCGTTGCCTATTAAACTATTTACGATGTAGATTCCAGGAGCAAGTCTCAAGGATTCCAGGAACAGAATGTGTACCTAAAAAAAGCAGGACGTAAATTATCACACTTTTGAAACATGCCAAAGGTTCCCAAAGCTGCTTCCCGTGTGTGAATGCCAAAATGACGTTTTACTATTGTACGTTGTTCTCCACAGCTGACTGTCGAGCTGTACGAGATCATGGACGTTCTGGATAAGAAAGTCAAACACCTAAACCACATGGACCCGCTCACTGACTTCCTGTATCCTTTAGCAAACACAGTATTTATGTGCTGTGCATCTTTCCCCTAGATGACAACATTCCTACAGTACTGCAATTAATCATTAAATAGACTTCAATATATTTCTTTATCTGTGTCAGTTGGATATATTAGCGAGGAGGCCTCAGCCTTACCTTTTTACCATCTCCACCTTGCTTCTATTCTACCAGCTGGGTCGACGTAGCTTATAGTTATGCACTTTCAAATTTTTCAGATGTCCATATAATGCCATATGTACCACCAAAATTACCCTTTCTGCTGTTGATGAATGTAGAATCATGACCTAAATGCACACGCTATTTATATTTTGGCTCAATATAATATTTAACGAAATATATCAGTTTTCCCATTTTCACCCCAAAAAATACCGAAACCCTCCTTTTCCCAAGAATGAATATCATTTTATTTTCCCAAAAATGACATTGTCCCTATTCCTTTTTTCTTTTTGACATGTGCTAACATGTGCTATACATGTTATAGTATTATATGTGTCATAAAGCACAATGCTCTGCAGCCTAGAACATGGCATATTAAGTCTGTATAGTTGAAAAATATTTCTATCAGGTTTTCAGAAATTCAGTCGACATTTTACCTGTGAGACCGTCTCCCGGGATGAACCTTAGCCGGACGCTACTGCCGTATCAGCGGGGAACTTCACGAGGGAGACGGTCTCACGTTGGATGATTGAGCGGATATCTTTTTTATTAGAGTGTGCCATGTCTGTTGATACGATAGGCCTACTAACTTGTATTGGTCAATAATAGACAATATAGATCGTTATTGATTGATTTGACATCTAAATACCGCCCCATGCAGCTAAATTGAGATGTTTTGATGTGTTGGATTATCGGCGAGTGCCGCCGCAACTGTCATCGAACGGCCGATAAATTTCCAATTCAAAATACTCGCCAGTAGGGCTATAGTCTATTGGTCAATATTAGCTTACTTCACTACACGCATATGGCTTCATAATCATAAGAATTTATTTCTCCAGTATGCCATTCATATTGATCAAAATAGGCGCTAATAACATCGATTCCACCTCTAATCATCACCCCAAGTCATAACCAGTCCGATCCCCGTGAAAAATTCCTTGCCGCCTGCAGCCCAAATGACGGCGTCTGGCGCGTGATTCTGAGTAGGCCCCCCCTATCCAATCAGCACACAGCTTAGTGGTCACGTGATCATTGTAGCGGCCACCCTTTAAGGACGGCACGTCTTACATCAGCATTCCCACCAGGCTCGCACTTGCACTCCCAAAGTCTTGGGGGGGGGGGTTGAAAAATCATAAATGACGACCTAATCGACCTAGGCCTACTACGCCAGCTTGGATGTGTCTGTTCGGGGGGAGGGGGTGTTATGTAGGCCTAGGCCTACTGGTTCTTACCCCACCTGACCTCTGTATCCGGGGGGGAGGGTGGGGGGGCACAACAATTTAGAGGGGTCTGGATGAATAGTGACCACCTAGGCCCCGGACCTAGGCCAATTTTGACTTTTTTTGGCTTGACCATTTTACTAGGTTTGACCTTTTTAATTGGTCAAACGTGGGGGGGGGGGGACATTTCCCCGGTTGCCACGCCCCAGGCCAATCTTATCAATGTAGGCCTACTAACTGTAGCCTAGACCTGAAAAGGGGGGGGGGGCGCCAGTGCTATAGGTAATATTATCAATGTAGGCCTACTAACTGTAGCCTAGACTAGGCCCTATTGAGAAAAAAGGGGGAGGGGGCGCAGTGTATAGGCAATTTTATCAATGTAGGCCTACTCACTAGCCTAGGCTATTAAAAAAAAGGTAGACTGTAAGGCTACAGTATTCAATTTTGACCCTCACCCCAGCGATGTAGGCCTATGTGCATTGATCACTTGACTACTGAGTAGGCCTAAACTACGCACAATTCCCTTGTCCGTGCAGCACCTTTAGGCCTCCGAGCAATTTTTGTCCTCCATGACAAATTTTTCAGATCTATTTCACCAAACAACTTTGCTACCTTGTTTCTCATCTAGGCATCTTCAAAATATATATTTAAAAAGAGACACATTCTTTCCTCCATATATAAATCGGCATTAGTTGGCCGCTGTTACCCACCCCATTGAAATGGCATTGAGTGCTCTCGGGAACAGATACGAGGCTTGATAAAGATTTGTGCTTTTTGCAAAGTTAACTCGATTTTTCTCCCAAATCGACTTCAATTAATATTCATAGGGTCCCACATGCAGTAATCCTTCTTCCCATCAAACTATTATTACTGGACATCGATTCTCTGTCTCTTTGTAGCTCTATAGTGATCGATGCCCAGTTCTATACTTCAGACCAGTGGCTCATTTTGGCTGTTTTTTGCCTCACAGATTGCTCCTAGCGCAAAATCCTGACTAGGTGTCATTATATTCTCTATGCCAATGTGTAATATGAGGGTAGAAAACACTGGAACCTCAGTTAGAAAAAATCCTAATGAACAGTTTTTGAGAAAATTAGGGTTTTGTTGGCTTTTTTTGCTGTTTTTAGTACATTTCCTATATAAACCGTGAACGTCAGCATTTCTCAATTTTCAGGTACCGTAAAACCTCGCGTATAAGCCGCGGCTTGTACGCGAATCAGACTCAGCTTTCTTTTGATACCAAACATGCCTATATAGGGTGCGGCTTATACGAGAGTTTTTATAAGTATACTACAGTACCAAATTAACAATTCTCAGATGGCATCTGCGGCTTATAGGATCGCACCAAACTTGGGGTGCGGCTTATACGCGAGTTAGGCTTATACGCGAGGTTTTACGGTATTTATAATTCGAATTTGACTTTTTTTTTATTCACAGTAGGATTCCTGAGTATCGGGCCATTCTACACAGGGTGTTATTTTGAAAAAATATATATCATTTGCATTTGGTCTCCGAAATAGAGGGAGTTTTGTCATAGTTTGATTGATTGTTGACAACCCAGTTAAGGGCTATTGGGTTCAGTTCAGTGCAAGTTGCAAAACAAGTGACTTGCATTTTTTAACTTGACCTCATGTCCACTATGTAGGTCTTCACTATGCATGGGTCTATCCAGAGTCCATCAATGGGATCACACATGGAGGTAGATTCCGCAGCTTTTGGCGAGAAAAAAGTTCAACATCGCAAAAAGTGAGATTTACCTAAAAACACCCTATTTGACGAGAAAAAAGTTCAAAATCACAAAAAAGTGAAATTTGCCTAAAAACACCCTGTTTGGCGAGGAAAAAGTTCAAAATCGCAAAAAAGTGAAATTTGCCTTAAAAACACCCTGTTTGGCGAGAAAAATGTTCAAAATCACAAGAAAACGAGAAATTTGTCTTAAAACACCCTTTTGGCGAGAAAAATGTTCAAAATCGCAATAAAGTGAAATTTGCCTAAAGACACCCTATGACTGTAGCATGAATGCAGACACTCATGGACACAGACTCATGTACCCACACAGACATACACATAGGCATGAACATGAACCTTCTCCTTCATATAGCAACCTACGGTATTCTAGTTTGAGGAGACTGAATATAGCTTTCTGTTAGAAGGACTCTGATACATGGATGTCGATGTCCAGTTTTAGATATATACCCATATAGTGCATTGGAGTGCTATAATGTTGGACTGCTGTATATTTCAACCTCCAATTGTATATTGTAATAAAATAGAAATATAATACCATACTCTCGCAGAGAGTGCCTGACAACAAAGGGATACCGATTTGTTTTTAATCCAACGTCTTTTTGGCCTTCAACATTTTTTTTTTGGTTTGGAAATGTTTATTGTCTTCCACAATTATAAAAGTGATTACAGACAATCTCTATAGTTCCTTTGTGTGTTTCCTGTTACCAAATTTACATAATGTGATAATTTTTTTATACTGTTCACATAAAAATGCAATACAGATCACATACAACATGTTAAATGACAAAATAATAAACAATGGAATACAAAAAGCTAAAAACATACATATGACATATGATACAAATTGAATTAATTGACTGACCACAAAGACACAAAACCACAACCGCAATAGACGACATCTTTCTCTACTTCCCAAATGACTCTTCAGATACAAGAAGACTTTCTGACGCAACATGACACTAATATAAGATGATTATAGAACAACATTCATCTAATATAATGGGATTTAACAGTAGATACCCGTATGATATCCCCCTATCACTATCATTTTAAAGGTTATTATTGACTCAGGGTTCTGCTGAGTCTAAGGGAGACGCCCACAGACCATTTTTTTCCCTCATTTTAGAAGTCCAACTTTCAGGGCAGGCAGGGAAGCCATCAAGACAGGTGGGTGGGAGCCAATGGGTGGAGAAGATAGATGGCATCAATACAAAGAGATCAATAGCACAACAGAAGAAATCGGACATCAATATCATATTCAAAAATGCAGTACAAAAAGTGTCACAAAATTTTCTGAAATTGTCTGCAATGAAGCTTCTATGTAAATGTACTGTGGACCAAGCTTCATTGCTCACATGGTAGTATACAAAACAATGTTAAGTCTATGGGACGCTCAGGTGAGACACTTTTTTAAAGATATCTCGCCACCACACAACTAGCAGATCTGCATAATAGTAGAGGTCTCCTGCATGAAACTGCATGATATCAGAGACTGACTTTGTCCGCGCGGGAAAGGGAAGCTAGCCAGAGTGAACGCCACCCACTGCGCATGCGCGGACAGGAGGTGGACAAAACACACTGCCGTGGGCAGGGCGATCGGGGGCGGGCGATCTGTAGCACACGCCGCCCTGCGAAAAAACGGAAACTGAGATGCCGTCACTGTTGATGCTCCGATCGACTCGGTATTCGATCGAGACGTAAAACAGCGGTTACGCGCTGCCCGGCGCTGACGCCCACAGCCACCTGCTCGCCCTCAGCCACCTGCTCACCTACAGCCACCTGCTCACCTACAGCCACCACCTGGAATTTGATTATATATGACTTGTAATATATGAAGTTGGGGTAGCATTTTCTGGAGATTGCGATTCTGCTGTCAGAAATGAGGAATAACGTATTGTACTAAAATTAGGTACATAGTCCAGGGGAAGCGGTACTGCATATCTGTTTGTGGCCCTCTGCGACCTCTCCCCAGCTCTTTCTGACATCCCCACGGCCCCCTGTTCTCTGTGTGGGTCCCTACTCGCCAAATCTAGTTATTTTGGTGCTTAACTCGCATCCTACTCGCCAGAAATTACAAATATCCCGATTTCTGTTAGACCGAGTGACTTTTACGCAGCATTGGTCACCCAAATCCGGCAAGTGTTTGTGTTTACAATCGCCGCAGAATTTGCCATCTTTACGGCCCTCTCCCCAGCCCTTCCTGACATCCCCATGGACCCTCCCCTCCTCGTCTGTCGGGACTCGAGTCGGGCGTTGGGACACGAGTCAGGACTCGGGACTCGAGTCAGGCGTCGGGACTCGAGGGCTGGGATTTCAGGCACTCTGTCAATCAGTCCCTCTTGCCCCATGAACCCTGAGTCGCCCTGTGATGTTAGTTACTCTTCCTCTTTGATAATCTGTGAGATATACCAGCATAAATGGGGCCCTTCCAAGAGAATATGCTTGGAATGTGAGGTTGCTTGAGCGGACCCATGGTAGATGGGGACGCCTTTTAGGCTCCATCCACAATCCCAGCCCTCAAAGGGGCTGGTTCATGATAAAAATGGATTATTTATCTGACATATTGTACGCAAAGAATGTACTACTTTTCACACGAATTGACAATTACACCTGTAATATATTGATATTTGCCTTGGTTTTCACCATATTTCGCATGTTCCTTAACGACCCCCAGTTACCATATCAAATACATGTTTGCGGGAGATAGTGTGAAGAGCGACGTAGAGAAGGTTATCCGCAACCTGCGGCCTGCGCTACAACTCAGACTTCGCTTTATCTCCCATCACGGAAAGGAAGAGACACCTGTGTAGAGAAAGGGGCAGCATCAGTCTCCTGTGGATGCTGCGTGAGGCTTGTACTTGCCCATGGAATGGTTTAGTGTTTATCAGGCTGAGGCCGACTACGATGGCAAAGGTGCATTGGTAAAACAATGCCCCTTTGCCTCTCCCAATTCTCTTTCTTAGCATACATCATAACATGAACTCAGACTAAGTGAACGGACTTATTGGTGATAAAATACACAGGCCCAGTGTGCATATTTGTACATACGTGGTAGGTATTATAAAAGACAAAAATGTCAGTGTAACTGACTGAATGTATATTGACACAGAGAGCGACTAGAAATTGCCAGCATTATCAAGATACTGACCATACTATTGACACATATTTTCCATGTGTACTGCATGATATTTACCTGTATGAAATACAGACTTAGCAAGTGACTGGACGCATGATGCGACTAGTGTTAAGGAATCGCGATGGATAATTTAAGTTCAATTCATACACAGGATTGATATATTTGTGGCAGCAGCCAGAATGCATTAATATTTGTTCATATATGATGCCATCCCACCGACACAGCTATGGAATTCAGACTCCTTCATGTATGTTGACAGTTTAAGCTATTAATGGGCTATTGTATTGTATTGTAATCACCTAGAGCTTGATAGACTCAGAATTACCTCTTGTTGTTCACTTATTCCTTTTTCAGTTCACTACTCTAATTACTGAAGTGTATCCTTTCCTCAAATCTGAGCTTACATCATGTTTTGATACGTTTCAAAAATTTTCAACTTCTTGAATCAAGAAAAGTGGATGATCTTTTGTCAGACATCAATATACTGGATTGCCAGAATAACAAAAGATTTATATAGTACAAACCCTAAATGAATCTGGAGTGTGGTGACGGCGACACAAACTGATAATATTATAAAAAGTCTGTCCCCTGTCTGTCCGTTATTTGTACCCATTGTGGTATGCATTGTCAGTGGGATTAACCTCAACCAGCGAAATTCAAAATGGCGGACCCTTACACCTTCTGAAATGAAATAGTTGAAAAATACATAAGATGACAATGAACCTGAGTGTAATACTTTGTATTATAAATAAGGCCGTTTTATCCTGATATCTCTTATAAAACGATTTATCTCAACGATAAAGCTTCTAAAAACAACTAGGGCTACCCCGAAGTGATTTAAAGAAGTCGTATGAACTGATAAATATCATGAAAGACCCATTTAAAGGGAATTGCTATGATATATAAGTGCTACCTTAAATGGCATGGGTTAGATGTATAGAATAGCCTATAGTATAGAATAGCCTATAGCGAAAGAAGCTTTTTTTTTAAAGAGTATACAGAAAGATGAGCACTGTAATTTTTTTACATTTCCCATATGATTATGTTTTCAACTATTATAATCCAATGTAATTTTCAGATGGCAACACATTGATCTGACCAACAAACGAAAATTCTCTAACTCTTCATCTAACATGTAGAAATTCCCTTTAATATGTCGGGAGTGGGCCATTGGTGAATTCGGAGGGCGGTGCTAGTGGATTTTCAAAATGTCTCCCAAACGCAAAATTGAATACATATACATGTATAATAAGACCCAGCACGATAAAAATCTGAATGCAATGGTATCAATTGATGGTCATTTGTTGTGATGGTGATCACATGTTCAAGCTTGTATTCCCGGGCAGTTACTAAAAACATGGAATCGACATCGTGGGTATCTCAGACAAGATATTGTGTGAAAATGCTTACCTTATTTTATATGACTTTCTACATGGATTTGATAGATAGATTTAAGCCAAGATTAAATTTGTCCTGTGGTTTATGTTATTGCCTTGCAGCACACGTTGGGTCAAGCTGATTGACCAAAATCCCAAATATAGTGGACAGATAATGTCAATAAAGGGAGATCAAGATCTCTATGTATATATACATATGCCTGACGTTTTGTTTCATGCTTGATTATCCTTACCCCTCCTACATATAGAATACTCCCACGCCCAAGTTGCAATATTATGACATGTATATTAACAGTCACACATAGTAAATTTGAATAGATTTTTCGATGCAGCCATGGAAAGCCCGGAGGGGTCCCAATACCTGGGTAATCCTGCCCTTCTGTACCATACCGATCCAGTAACATGCGACTCATTGACTCAGGGTTCCGCTGAGCCAAAGGGAGCCACCCCGTGACCAAGTTTTCCCTCAATTTATATGGCCTCCCTTCAAGGGCACCCTAAGAAGACATGAGGGAAGGAGTCATAAAAGCAATGGGTGCACAAGGTAGATTGCATCAGTACGAAGAGATCATATCAATACCACCAATGAACAAATTAGACAGAAAATATATTGCAAAATACAATGTAAAGGTTGTCACGAAAAGAAAGTCCTTGCATTGATGCCTACTATGTAGATGAACTGTGGCCTTTGGATCATTGACAACATGGTCGTATACAGTGCAATGCTATAGGCCGGGTGGAAAATGTTAAAGCATATTATAGTGCTATACACTATATTACAAAATTCCACCCATTTCTTTCTATATAGGCCCCATTTCAGTGATTAAAATGGAGATGAGATGCTTTTTTAGGGCTTTGGTTGGCAGGAGATGAGCTCAAACTGCATGATCTAGTCGGTGTGTTGCAATGGTGCCCAAGGACAGCAGCTGGTAGGGGCAGTGGGCAAGTGCCGGGCAAGCACAAACAAGTGCCAGGCAAGCACAAAAAAGTACTGGGCAAGCACAAACAAGTGCTGGGCAAGCACAAACAAGTGATGGGCAAGTGCCAGGCAAGCACAAACACGTGATGGGTAAGTGCCTGGCAAGCGCAAACACCTGATGGGTAAGTGCCGGGCAAGCGCAAACAAGTGCTGGGTAAGTGCCGGGCAAGCACAAACACCTGCTTTCGGCCAAAGCACTTTCGAGGACATTGTGTGTGGTGGAGAATGTCGCCCACTCTGATACAGAAGGGGGGAGGATATTGGCGCAGTTTCTCAACAAAACGGCAGCAGGTCCTATTCGAAAACCTATGCGAAATCATATCTGAATGGAGACAAGAGGACCACTCCTGCGGCACCTAGCACTGTAGGCACCATCCCCACCAAAGCTACAACTCTTATGACAATGGAGGAATTGATCCTCCGGCTGACTGATGTTTTGGCGGGTAACCAACAAGGTCAACAAAAAATACAAAACCATAGGTAATTAAAACCACCAAGAGGTGCAAAGAGTTGGGGCATTTCGGTGCGGAATGTCCAGCGGACAAACCAACACCTAAAGCATTCGACAAGGCAACGAAAAACTAAGTGGGGTTTGCTGAGATGGCAAGGAGGTAGCCCCTGAGATATATGTGTGCCAGAAGACCACTCGCGCTGGAGAAAACATAATCCCGACTACAATAGAGACCCGAGGGGTAGGGGTCAGGCCTGATCAGTCCGTCTTAGGCCACACCAAATAAAAAAGTTGGTCTACGGATTTTCATTTTTAAAATCTGGTGCGCGCGAGCGAAAAAAAAAAGATTTCTCAAATTTTTCTTTTCGTCTGCGGATCTTAACCTTATATCAAGTGAAATGGGCAACGTTTTAATTTTTTCTGAGGGAAATTTTTCTGCAAACTCCCAAATCTGGCCATCAATCAGAAAAAGTGCCACCAAAAAAAAAAAATAGTAAAAAATTTCAAATTTTTCAGAAAATGGTGCGGGCGCATCCGTAGACACTTTTTTTTTTCAAAAAAAATAATTATTTTGCACTTTTGAAAATATGGTGCGGGAAATCCATAGACCAACAATTTTTTTTGGTCTGGCCCTACAATCATCTCGTGAATCCAGCAATGAAACTGAACTTGGAGGAAGTGCTGGAGAGGTGGCAAACTGGATGTAGGAGTTGGCAATAGTGAGTAGCGCCCGGTTGTCCCCAAACCATCCCTGCTTGAAACTTTTGAAGAGGCGGCGGGTGGATCTTGGGGTCACGAGGGATTTCGAACGCTTTACCTTCAACCCATCCCCGTTGGTGGGGAAACAGTGGTACCTAACTGTAACAGTGAAGGGTAGATCTGCTGAATTTTTGGTCGATACTGGAGCTAGTCATTCCGTGATCTCCAAAAGGTTCTACGATCTGATGACGGATGGCCAAGACAACCACATAACGAAGGTAAATGCCTGTTCGGCCGACGGTAGCTGTAGCTTAGAATGTTCTTAGAAGTCAGCATTGCGGGTCAGGAGTATATATACTCTCGTCCACCATTGTTGACCTGAGTGACAATGGAACCGTCGAGTTTGATTTTGTGGCATTGTACCGGGCAGTGTTGGAACCTTGTCGAGGGATGTTGAGTACAAGATGGTCGTACAATGCGTTTTGAGAAAGGTGTCTTCTGTAGCCGCGGTAGTACAGACGGTTAAGATACCTCCGGGACAGACATGTGATGTAATGCTTTCGAGTGATGCAGCTTTCAGGGCTCATACGGCAGTAATCGAACCTGATATGGTTCAGTTAGCTGCTATTGGCCTGGAGAGTGCAGATACATTCGTAGGCAGTGGGAGTAGGAACTTGATTCCTATTTCAAATTCGGGAGGGGAAGTTAGATAGCTGGAGGCACTCCTGTGGGGCAGGTGATTGTTGCACAGGCAAGCACCAGTATACTCTCAGAAGATACCTTGTCCAATGCTAAAGGGATATCCGAATTGCATCCAGAGTTAAGAAAACTGGTGGACAATTCAAGCTTGGTGATGGGAGAACAAAGGGACCAGTAGAGTCAGTTGCTGTTGAAGTATGATGCCGCATTTGGAGAACCCACCGGATTGGGTAGAACTGGCTTGGTATTTACTACAGGGATTTTCTTCCTGGTTATGCCAGAGTGGCTCAGCCCTTGCAGGCTTTGGCACACTGGAAGCGTGGAAGAAGGAAAGAGCATTTCCCATGGGGTCCGGAAAGGATCTAGCATTCAAAGCCGTGAAAAACTTATACTGAAGTACTCTGATGTTGAGATATCCCACTGCTGACGGGTATTTCATACTGAATACTGATGCCAGTAATGACAGTATTGGTGCTGCCCTCTTCTAGATACAAGAAGGGCGGGAGGTGCCACTGGCTTTCACGAGTAATACCCTGAACAAAGCTCAGAGGAATTACTGCACTACCAAAAGAGAATTGTTGGCTGTGGTAGTGTATACGAAAAGCAATATCTATGGGAAGGTGATTTTACCTTACTCATTCCTCCTTAAGATGGCTGTTAAATTTTAAGGAAGCGAAAGGAATGATTGGGAGGTGACTGACACACAGAATTTGGGTTGGAAAACAGCCAAATCCAACATAGAGCAGGCAGCAAACACATCAATGCAGATGCCTTGTATCGGAGACCCATTCGGAAATGTTCCAGGGCTGATTGTGATGACTGCGGGGCACACAATGCCAGCCATCCGATGCTTCCTGGCGAAGGTTTCGAAAGGCGTTCGGCCTGAGAGACCTGAAGTTTCCGTGGAAAATAGTGAGATGAGACAGCTGTTATCTCAATGGGACGAACTTGCTGTATTCGATGGGTTGTTATGTAGGTGAAAATTTACACCTTACAAAACAAAAACCCGGCAAATAGTGATACCAGCCACTATGCAGAGGGACATCATGTATTTTGTTCATGGACATCGGACCAGCAGTCACTTTGGTAAGAAAAGGTCATTTGCCCGACGGTACTACTGGCCTGAAATGAGTAGGGATCTGATTAGATGGATCTCGACTTGTCCGAACTGCTGTCTAAACAAACCAGATGAAGGCCTGGGGCGATCACCCTTGTCTCAGGAGCAATGGAGGTTCGCATGAGTGACAGTTGACTTTATCAGTGGTGTAAGACCCACCCCAGATGGCAACACATGCATGATGGTAGTCTTTCCCTTGAAGGATCACAAAGTGCATACTAATGCGAGAGCATTTGGGAAGGGGTGAGTACTGCATCTAGGTGTGCCCCTCATGCTGCATAGGGATGGAATTTGAGTCCGAACTCTGGTCGGAAATGTGTCATTGTTTGGCCATCTGCAACACCAGGACGAGTCCATACAGACCTCAGTCGGATGGGCAAGTTGAAAGGTTCGCAAGAACACTTATACATGTCCTGAAACCTCTGGTCAACAACGATATGGATGATTGGGACATGCTTCCACAGGCTGTTCGCCTAATCTGCTAGTGTCCGGGGAGGATTTGATAATGCCCGCTGATTTGGTGTTTGGTGTAACTGGGTTAGACACCAATATTCCATGTCAGTTAGTGTTTGTGCAAGCATAAATGGATCAATTCAAATCCGCCTATGAGTCTTGGGAAGTCCGCGTCTTGGCAGAAAACGGGCTATGACGTGGGACTAAAACCAAGGTTCTTCCGAGAAGGGGATGAGGTTTTACAACTTTTTTTTCGAATCAGAATTAGGCCGTTTGTATAAATCTAACCAACTCAGCCAACTCTGAGTAAGGGCGGGTCTTCAAAGAACTCCTTCAAGCAGCCAATTCGGATGCTGAGGTAGATCCCAAAACTGGGCCACCATTATGAGCAAGGCTCAACTCCGAAAACTGAAAAAGCTTAAGGCCAAAACCACGGTGCAAGCCAGGGCTACTGCCCAGTAAACACAACTACGTTGCTCAGACGTAAATCTACGTTTATTTAAGGTCTGAACTACGTAATTTTATAAGGTTTATGAACGTCAAAACGTTAAGGTTCATTTACCTCTCTCAGACCTGCAGGTCTGATTTACGTTTATTTACGTTTATTGTAAATAAAGTATAGCCGAGTGAGACAGGAGGGTCAACTGCACCCCCCCCCCCCCTTTCACTGCCCTAATGATAACCCTGCAATCCAAGCACCATATTTATGAAAAATATATTTCTGTCAATACGTTTTTATACAATAAACATTAGCATTAAATCATAAACATATTGGCCAGTATAGATTCGAACTTACCACCTCCAGATTCAAAGTGCCACGCTCTACTGCATGAGCTAACGGGGCATCTCTCAATATACTGCAGTGCTGGTTATGTGCTTACTTGTGAGTAAGCGGGGATTAGAATGGCCCTGTCATACAGCAGGGATATAGTTTTAAAACCGACACAGCCAGGATCCAGCCATGAGTAGTGTTAGGATGATATGCTAACAAATCCTGGTCGTGGGGAGAATAGACCACAATGAGTGTCGTCCATACCAATCAAGGACAGGGAAGAATATTTTCCTACAAATTCTGTTCCGATAGGTGAGATTGGGGGGGGGGGGGGGTTAAGACTATTGTATATACGTGTATTGTGACGAATTCTATTGATTGTCAAGAGGATGTTATTTGTACCATTGGAGGTATTGACCATGGGGAATCGAACCCATGTCCTCAAGTTCAACTGGGGTACATCCTCTATTTCTTTCACTACGTAATCCAACCTCTTAACTACGTAGTTTTACTACGTTAAATTACGTAAATCAAACGTAAATAAACGTATATCAGACGTAGACGTCTTGTGAACGTAAATAAACCTTCACGTTTTGACGTTGAGAAACCTAGAAAAAAATCATATCTCAAACCTTTGGTTGGAAAGAAACCTAGACAAACCTCTGAGCTACGTTGGAGATACGTAGTGTGTTTACTGGGTGGTCCTTCGAGTGTGGTAGATCCACACATGTCACTGTTTCAATAGTCATAATTGTCCAGAATGAGCAGGTTAACTTTGAATAAGATGGGATGTTTATTCTCGATGTCCGCATCGCCATGAGGTCCGCGCCAGAGTGGCGATGCTCACAATACCATACATCCAGACCAGCGTACATTACGCGCGATGATGGAAAACCCGTACAACCCAACATTGTTTCATCCTCTCCGGATACAGAAACAAAGAATAACACAATAGTGACTGAACATGTCAATACAATACGTACATAATCTAAAAGCCAAATATCAATGGGCTAAATGAAGTCTTTCTTAGGTGATGGGGTCTCACTGATGTTTGTGATTTAAAACATGGTCATTAAGATGATGGGATGTCACAGATGTTCTGCCAGAACGTCGTACCGATCGGTTTTGAGGTGATTCCGGTGTTTGAGTGGCTACAGGCAGATCCCCTGTCGGGATCTGATTGTTGTTGAGAGGCTCATCCACTGGGGGTGCTGTTGGTGGTGTCTCAGTGTGTTCAATATTATCACCAGTGGTGACTTTCTCTAAGTCATGCGATGCCCTTAGCTGAACGCGGTTTCTCCTGAGAGACTGTCCTGCATCTGTGTGGATCTCATATGACCTATCATCCAGTCTCTGTGATATGGTCGCAGTCTTCCATGACTTATCTCCAAGCTCGTAGGGTTTGGCTCTTACCCTATCAACCTCCTCAAGAGCTTAGAGAGGCTTGGCTGTCCTGTCATGGTAGAATTTCTGTTTAGCTTGGCTGAACTTCAAGCTCGATGATGTCAGGGGGTTGACTTGGCTTCAGTAGCGAAGCTCTTGTCGGGAGTAGAGTCTTCATCCGGCGACCCATAAGCCGCTGTTCAGGGCTTAGGCTGATACCTTGCTGAGGGGTATTACGAAGGCTCAAGATGGCCAGGAATCGATCTTCACCAGTCCTGTTTGTTCTATTGAGTAGTCTCTTGGCCGCTTTTACTGCGGACTCTGTCTTTCCATTTGATTGAGAATGATGTGGGGAGCTGGTGACATGTGCCACTCTCCACTTCTTAATGAATCTAACAAATTCTGACCCTACAAACTGTGGGCCGTTGTCCGTAAGGATCTCGTCCGGACTTCCATAGCTCGCACATTGGGCTTTTATCTTTTGGGTCACCACCTTTGATGTAGCGTCATACAGTCGGTCAATTTCCCAAAAGTTCGAGTAGTAATCTACAGTGATGAGATAATCCTTACCCTTGAGTGTAAACAAGTTCGCCCCGATCCTCTGCCATGGGCGAGTTGGGACTTCATTAGGCATGAGCGGCTCCTTCTGCTGTGCCCGCTCATAGTGTGACACGCGTCACAGTTCTGGGTGAACTTCTTTACATCCTCATTCATACCAGGCCAGTATGCTGCCTCGCAGACTCGGCGTAGTGAACTCTCCATGCCCGCATGTCCCGTGTGGAGCTCAGTCATTATTTCCCCACGCAGCTCGTTGGGAATGACTAGTGTTTCACCACGAAAGACCAGTCAATCAGTCGTGGCAAGTTCATCCCGGAAGTCATAGTATCCGAAGATCAGCAGTGGGACATCTTCCTTCCTGGGCCAACCATTCTGAATGGTAGCCTTGAGAACAGAGAGAATTGGATCAGTGCTAGTCGCTGCTCTGATCCTTGTCACAGGATAGTCATTCATCACCAGGTGTGTGACAGCATTGACTGATTCAAACTCAGCCTCATTCACGTTTTCCGTGCTTTTCAAGCCAGAGGCAGAAACAATATGTCCAAGGAACTTGATCTCAGAAACGTTGAACTGACACTTGTCCTTGTTCAGCCTTATGCCATGCAGTTGGCATTGTGTCAAGAGACTACACAGATAACAGTCGTGCTTCTCTTCGCTACTTCCATAGACAATGACGTTGTCAGCCACACACTGGATGCCTTGTAGGCCCTCCAGTGCCAGGAACAGTCTCTTTTGGAATATTTCAGAGCTAACATTCAGACCAAAAGGCAGTCTCAGTCACCTGTAGCGGCCGAAGGGTGTAGCAAATGTTGTCAGGTAGCTTGACTCCTCGTCTAACTCGACGTGATGGTATCCTTGTTTGAGAACACACACAGAGGACACCTTTGCACCAGCCAGCCTCGGGAGCACATCATCCAAGACAGGTAATATGTAATGCTCCCTTTTCAGTGCAGTATTTAATGACCATGGATTCACACACACTCGGATATCACCTGACTCCTTTACTATAGACATTTGGTTGACCCAGTCAGTCGGTTTATCAACTTTACACATAGTACCTTCATTGATGTGTCTCTCTAGCTCCTTGTACACATCATCATTGAGAGACTCAGGTAGAGTACGAGCATGCTGGATGACGGGGTCAATATCATTATTCACAGTCAGATGGACAGGACCACCAGGCAGGCAGCCCAACTTGTCATCGAACACACTTGAGAATTGAGACAGGATGTCAGATTTTAGGGTACATACCTCAAATGTCTCATAATTCACAGTGATCAGACCCATATTTTCAGCAGCATTGCGACTAAGAAGAGGCATGAATGTATCGTCTTTAACTACTACGTAGTCCACATTCCAGTTTTAGGGTTCTTTACCTTGATCTTAACCCGGCCCAAGGCAGCCTCACAGGTGCCGTTCCACATTCGTAGTGTCACAGATTCATTTCTAATAGGCCTACCCCCAACATATTTGACAGGAAGAATACAATCGATTTGATGGATGACCTCGGTAGAATCTATGACCATTTTAGAACAAATTGCCTTAGACTTACTCACAGTAGACGCATCGGCAACCACACTTACAGAACCTTCAGTTGACGACCCATCAGAATCAGTTTGTACTTGATGAACCATTTTATGAGTGTGATATTTCTTCTTGTTTTTATCATGAGAACCTTTGTGTACTGGATTAAGTCTACTACATTCTTTAGAGCCAGCAAAGTGGTTGTCCTTTTTACAAGCATTACATATTTTGCCCCACGAGGGACAGTGTGACCTCCCCATAATGTGAGAGTTTACATCCTTATCGCCATCTCTATTGTCAGATTGAGCGACGAGCGACAACTTTGCCAATCCCGCCTCCATGTTACCATCAACCACTTTCTCTTGCCTTTGGACTTTTGTGTCCGTCGATAATTCTATCCATGAAGCGTGCATCCGTACATATGGGATTACAGAAGTTACATGTACTCGCCAGAAACCGCAATGCTGACAGGAATTGCTCAAATGTCTCCTGCGGCTCCTGCTTGCGACGTGAGAAGACAAGTTGCTCAATAAAATCTCTTGTCTCACTTACAAAGTATTCATCATATTTTTCAATGAGTACATTTGGGTCAGTTTTGTCCTCATTGGCAGAGTAAACGAACCCCTTGTAGGTTTTATGGGCTTCAAACCCGATGGCCTGGAGTAGCGCCGAAGATTGGAATAGCAGAGTCTGCTGGCCAGCACTAGACAGGAGCAGGTATCTCTCAAAGTCTTCTCTCCAATCAAGCCATCTTTCCCTCATGCCAGTAGAGTCCATGTCAAGTTCATGAGGCAGCTGAATATTAGGGAGGTATGGAGGAGGAGGAGCAACCACATTGGGAGGAGCTTGGTCATCATCACCAGGCATGATACACACTTGTGTAGAAGCAGATTTCAAAAATATATGGGCCTAGGGCCTATATAGATATCACACAGTGACCAAGTTATTTAGGTCTAGGCCTACTATCCAGTTTCCTTTGACAATGGAGCAGTTGATTATAGATGAGGAGTGACAACACACTGATATAGGCCTACTATTCAGTTTCCTTTTGACTATCGAGCAGTTGATTACAGATGAGGAATGACAACACACTGATACAGGCCCACTTCAGGTAAGTGGACTTAAAGTTTCAGGGCAGACACATTATCACAGTGATAATGTTGTCATTGACAGTTCAGTAGATCTCAGTAGATCTATACTCTGGGCAGATTCACAGTACTCACAGTAGGCCTAGACAGTCTGTTACACATAGGCCTACAATGCTCAGGGTTCTTCTTGTTGACAGGACTGAATAATCATAGCTGACAGAGGCAGGGGTCATAGGTTACACTGACTGACAGTTCAGTTTTGACTTTGTGATTTTTGTTTGTTTTGGGAATGACAGTTTCACTTCACATCACTTGACAGAATAACTGTGGGTCATCATTTCCAATACTCACAAGTCTACAGTGTATCCCAGCGCTTATCACCATGTTTCAATAGTCATAATTGTCCAGAATGAGCAGGTTAACTTTGAATAAGTTTGGATGTTCTCAATGTCCACATCGCCATGCGGTCCGCGCCAGAGTGGCGATGCTCAGGTTTTTGAAAAACTAGTTTTTCAAATCGAAAAACTAGTTTTTCAAATCGAAAATCTAGTTTTTCAAAAATAACCCCATTATCACCTCGAAATCAGAGTTTCCTGCATAAAACTCATCTATCAACTGAAAATGGAGTTTCTGTCAACTGAAAATGAAGTTATTTATAAACTCCTTTTTCACCTCGAAAATTGAGCTCCCAAATCAGTCAAAGTAAAGAGTTGTAGGAGGGCCCTGGTCCCCGCACTCCCAGAACAAACCTGACAATATCCTCGTTAATTAATTTCAAATATACCCCCGTTCCATGGATCTCTGGTTTGAAATAACTACCCCATTATTCATAGGATATTCAAGGTAGCGGGGGGCTGAATATGTTTGCCCCCCCCCCAAAAAAAAAGATTTCCCAACACCATGTAATATAGTACACATTTTCAAAATCTTACCTCTCCCACAAACAGGATGTCCATAGGTTAAACTACGTCATGCCAGAAGGTGGGAGTGCGGTTCTTGGTCTGAGTGTGACATACAATGATCATGGTATGGGGAAGGCATAACAGGGGGAGGGTGACCCGGTGGGTGTTCAAAATGGGTCATATTTGTGTGACATGATTATGGATGGCCCCAAAGGAAAAATGGGGGCAGAGTGGCTTGGGCCCCAAATCAGAACCAAAGGGGCCTCACAAATTCTTTTCTATACAATTCCAATAAAAGGGTGTTTATGCACATCATACTTAAAATAAAATCTCTATTCCTCTGGTCTATACAATATAAAACGACACCCCTTTTTGCAAATACCATATATTGTACTTTGAAAAATTACCCCTTTTTTCCACTAATTGCAGACTTGCATATATTTTTAACAGTAGGCCTACACAGCATTATCCACCAATTTGTTAACGAGGATGGTGTCCATTTCCATGGCCACACAGACAGAAGTAAAGGTGTCAACTGTGTCTCCCACGTGGCTCTGGTAAAATAGAGAGTCAAACAGCGAATGACTCTGCTTATATGAAGGGTAAACTTGAGTTGACTCTCTACCATCAGTGTCAACTTGAGTTGACTCTCTACTACCAGTGTCAATAGCAGAGTCAATAGCTGTTTGACACTCCATTTTTGCCAGAGCCACGTGGGAGACACAGTTGACACCTTTACTTTTCTGTGTGCAGTATAGAAAGTCTGGGGACCAGGGGACCCAGGGACCCAGGAGGAGGCCAGGGGAAGTCTTACCGAGGTTTGCATGGGGAGTTTTTTTGGGGAACTATTTTCAGTCCGAAAATGGAGTTTATAAGAACTACATATTCCGACAACCAACTCTACTCTAGTCTAGGCTTGTTATCTTTTTGTCCATGCGTCCGTCCAATAAGCCGATGTCTTGTCTTGTCTCGTCTTGTGTCATCTCGATTTATCTTCATTGCCCTTCAGTCATTTTCATATTCTTCATTAAACATTGTATTTACTAATGTGAAACTGTAAGATTTGATATGGAACCACGATGCTTTGATTCATGTTGACTTCGCCAAACCACTTTTTGTATATTGTGAGAAGATCAATAAAACTATTTCAAACTCAAAAAAAAATAAAAATAATCAGATCTTGGAAACAGTTCTTACTATTTTCGCCCCTGAAAAACTAGTTGCTCAAAGCGAAAAACTAGTTGTTCGAATCGAAAAACTAGTTCCTCGATTGAAAAACTAGTTCTTCGAATGCTGAAACTTCGATTTCACAGATGAATATTTGGCTTGCCACATTATGGCCATATCAGTCTGATATTGAAAGTATTTTGAACAACTAGTTTTTCGATTTGAACAACTAGTTTTTCAAATACTGAAACTTCGATTTCAGGGGTGAACATATCGCTTGCCATACACCACTCCAGCTCCGGAAGAACCAGTGTCCAAGGTTCAGGCAACCATATGGCGGAACACTTCAAACGATTTCAGTGAATTCCCATCGGAATGCATTGAACACTGTAAGAAGAATCGAACCATGTATGCCTGCCCAGGACCATATGACTGTGACGACTTGAGTGATGAGGAGGGATGGTTACGCTCAACCACATCAGCTCCGAGTTCTAATCTCATTAGATAAGAATCTCACCAAAATGAGAGGTGTTGCTTCCCCGGCCGATTGGTCACCATGGAAGGACAACCAGTATTGGGGGGGGGGGGGGGGAGTATGTTTTGTCCCCCCCCCCCCCCCCACCCACCCACCCCACCTTTTTGGGGAAAACTCAGAAACCCCTAGAAAACACTAATTTCAAGTTAAAATTCCTGAGATTTTCTCAAATGACAAGCCCAAACACATCGATTTAGGTATATATAAAGGTGCACCTTCAAAGAAAAATCTAAAGATCATGTAACCTTTTTCAAACCACTTTGAAATGCCAATTCTAATAGGGAAATTCCGTACTGTAAACGTATTAATTTTCGCTCAGTACATATTTTCGCGCATTTCGCGCACATAGGTATGTGCGCGAAAATATGATGTGCGCGAAAATTTTGCACAAAACATTAGCTTTCCAACGATGTCTGGCACTCTATATTGCACTGCAGCAGTGTTGCCGAAAACTTTTTATGCACACAGGCCAATGTGGCCTGTGTAGTGAGACCTTACACAGGCCATTTGACTTCTACACAGGCCATATGAAACCAACGTGTATAGTACATTGATGTCATAAAAAAGGATTTTGTACTAATTTATATTGATAAATACTGATGTTTTTTAATGATAACTGCCAAAATGTGTTGAGAAATGTTTAAATTCATTGAAAAAAGTTTACATGGCCATAACTTTGCTTCTAGTAGGACTATCTGAAAAATTATTTCACTGTTGGACAGCTATGGTCATGGCCGGCCATTGTGGCCAATGTCTGAACGGCTTACATCGGCAATTACGATTTTACATCGGCAAAAGCCGATGTGCCGATGTCATCTCGGCGACACTGCTGCAGTAGAGAATCAATTGGGCCAAACAAAAAAAAAGTTGTGTTCGGGTAACCCAACCAACCCTATCATTTTGGTCCGACCCTAATCTTTTTCTTCTTTTTTTAGATGTTTCCTAGTGTAGGGTATGACCAAAGGGCATAAGACAACCCTAATGACATTTAGGGAGCGTTCATTATTTATGGCAGGGGGGGGGATGTGATTCTCGTTCGGCAAATACCCTAAAATGAACCGTCCCCCCCTCGGAAATATGCTTAAATGAACCGCCCCCCCCCTCGGAAATATGCTAAAATGAACCGCCCCCCCCCCTCAGAAATATGCTAAAATAAACTGCCCCCCCCCCCAACTATAGGAAAGCACAAACAATTGTGTAACAAGGTAAACTTAAAGGGCGGCTAGCACCGCTAAGACTACCCGCTTTAACAAGTCACGTGACCACCGATTGACCAATCAGGGCACAACTAGGGTTCCGCTAGTTCCCGTGCGTTTTGTACGATCTGTGAGGGCAGGTATCAGTCTTTGCTAGCATCCGTGCTAGTCCCCCTTTAAAGAAATGGTCATTACCTGCTACAAACATTGTTCATATCCCCCACCCCCAATTGTTTGGAAATCTTCTGCAATGCACCCTTTAGCGCACACCCTTTCTTATAGGTCTAGAAAGGAAGATGCTATTTCACTGAAAACAGCAGGCTATAGCTATGATACATCAATTAAGGACAAACATGGAAATTCTAAAAGGGAAAAAAGTCCATGATTTTCTGTAGTTGGTGACGTATGCCCTTCTGAGCAGTGCAATCCAAGTACAGCGGTGCTATTTGGGGGTTTGGGGAAAATTTGGAAAGTCTAGACTTGAGATGGTGCATTCAGATTCATTTGGGCACAAAATATATTAAGGATCAACTCTGCATTATCCAGATTGAGGCTGGATGGAACCTTGTTTTTGAAGGGAAGGTTTTTGGAAAATTTGAAATAGTGTATTATCCAGCCTCTAGGGCCTAGCTATGATTGGAGCTGCAACTTGTTTTACTGAAGGAAAGGTTTGTGCGAAATTTTGAAATTCTAGAATTGAAATGGTCCAATCTGGTGAGTTTGGCACAAAATATATGAAGGCTCAGTTCTGTTGTAAGCTATCTGTCCTTGATGATTGGGACAGGAGCGAAAGAACTTTCAAAATTGAATTTATAGACTTGAAATGATGCATTTTGGCACAAAGATATTAAGGATCATATCTGTATTTTCGTTGTCTATTTGGGGCTGGCTCACAATCTGCCGTTCTGATACTAGACCTATATGAATGCACAAAAGGTGGTAATGATGTCACTATGTGGTGGTGTTCTCGGAAAATGCCTGTTTACTTTTAGGAAACTCTGTTTATGAGCAATCCCCCCTGACACTTTGGACTGGAAAGAGCTACGTTAGAGAAGCCCAGGCTCTGGTGACAGTGTTCTTCCTGTAGTCAGTAAATATATTTCCGCTAGGTGACAAAGCTAGGTTTGGGCATGAGAAAGGGCACAGCTTTGGAGTCAGAAAGGGCCAAGTTTGAACACAGAAAGGGTCAGATTTTGCCATTCTCTTATTTTCCAGACGTCTTTTTTATTCCAGGGGGGCAGGGGATGTCCATCCCCCTCCCTTTTGTGTTGTGATTTGCTTAAATTGCCCCCCCCCCCCCCACATACACATAAAAGGACACAGATTTCTCATCGGATCTGAAAGAATCACAATAATAAAGAATTTGAAAAGAACAAATCTGAAAATTTGCATGTGTGAGAAGATCACCATTATCTAGCATGTAGATATCAAGGGAATGAAGAAAAACTTAATCGACCAACTCTCCTTTTTTGTTATCACGTCCTGATCTAGTTACCATGAGATTTTCAATGACTAAACTTTTCTAATATCCGAAATAAGTGTCTTCATAGCTTCACCCTGAAAAATGGTTTCTTTGATTGTCTGAATTGGACGTGATTTCATGGAAAAATTTCTTCATCAGACCGATCATCAGTCAGAGTCATATTAGAGATATGAGCTACTATGGCTATTAGGTCATTTTCTTAGTGTCACTTTCTTCACATCATCCAATCCCAGCTAGCACCACCATGGCAAGTAAAGGACATCAATGTTACATGAGAAATGACAGACTGCATTGGTTTGACAATTACATTGAGTTTGATGAGGAATCAGTGTGCCATATGAAAGATTGACAATTACATTGACACAATTCAGATGAGTGGTGGAGGCAGGGATGGTTTTGTTTGAGATATGAAATGATCTCTAAAAACCAGGAATTTAAACATTGGGCTGAGAAGAGTTAATTCTCAGTCATAGATGACATACTGAGAAAATTTCAGGAGTGCTTAGCAAGAATAAGACAGGTGCTTAGAGACATTCCTGATCACCATCCATGATGTATGACCCTCTAAAACTCATTGGAACCCCGCACAACTCATTAACTAAAAGCTGTAGTCCATGGTCCCTTAATTGTCTTGGTAAGGGGGGGGGGCGGTCTTATTCTTCAGCGCAGACCAGGCTAGAACTATCATACCATCTTATCACAACTAACTGAATAGTGTTTAAGAGTGTTTAAGGTGGCTCGATCCCTTAGTGTAAAAGTAGCTAGATTTTCATCAGGTTTATGCTATAAGACTACAAATAGCATACACTTTCCAAAGAAGTTGAGAAAATAGGGGGATCCCGAGCGGTTATCTGAGATATTCAAGCCTTAAGTTATTGTCTCATGTGATAGGAGTATACATTGTTTGTCCACATATCTACTTAAAATATAGGGCCTATCGAAAAATAGCAAATGTCTATGTAACTCTCTCAGAATAAGGTTTATGTCCATTGAAATAAAAAGTTGTAAAGAAATAGAAATATAGTGAGGGATACTTATAGATCTATGACTTCTAAATGAGAATGGCCAGCACAGACTCTATAGCACAGTGGTAGGATACATGCCTTCATATGCAAATGTTGATGGTTCTTGCCCGAGTCAGGCAACATCTTTGGCCATTTTATGACAACTTCATATAACTTGTTTCAATATAAGATAAAGGTCTGGTGTTCTATGGTCAAACTAGAGAATGAATCTGTGCAGAAAACGGCGCAGTAAACGGAAATGGCATTAGATCGACCCATCTTAAAGGGGGGCTAGCATGGCTAAGACTACTTGCCTTAGCAAGTCAAGTGACCACCGATTGACCAATGAGGTCGCCGCTATAGGTCCGCTTGTTCCCATGTGTTTTGCTGCTCTGCTATGAAGCAGGTACCAGTCTTTGCTACGGTCCGTGCTAGCCCCCCTTTAAACAATATTTCAAACCCTAAAATATTGTTTAAAAAACTAGTGCTCAATTAAGACCTGCAGTTGACAATGGTACTTTATAGCTATTTATAGGTGGTGACACACTCTAGTATTTTGGAGTTGAAATCTTAATTGCATATTTTAATTTTGATGAAGCCTAGGAGTGAGGTTTAGCCCAGGTGACATGCCACTGTCATCAGTGCAGCACCACAACTACCGTAAATTCCAGCGTACTATTCGTGGGTTGTATGTGAATCAAACTCAGCTTTCATTTAATACCAAGTATGCCTATATAGGGTGCCGGTTATACAAGGGCTGTTATTACTACAGAACAGTGCTATATTGAGATTTTCAGATCCAAAAACGGGTTATAGGATTCTCCTGAGTTGGGGGTACGGGTTATATGCGAGATGCGGGTAATACGCTGGACTTTACAGTACTAAAAGCGGTTGGGGTTTGTACTTTTCTCAAGAAAATTTTGAAAATCTTGAGAATCTAGAGGTCATTTGGTGCATTTTAAGACATATTGTTATCAAAATGAAGTGCACTCAACCAAACAAATGTCCCAAAATGAAGTGCCCCCCCCACAAGAATACTCTAAAATGAACTGCCCCCCCCTCGGAAATAACCTAAAATGAACCGCCCCCCCCTCGGAAATACCCTAAAATGAACCGCCCCCCCTACGAATAGCTCATCCCCCCCCCTGCCATAAATAATGAACGCTCCCTTAGCTATCTGAATTGTCATTATTTAAAAGACTAGAAGGGTGGGGATTCCACCACCACACAGAGTTGGAAGGGGCTTGGGGGGGGGGGGGCAAAATATTTGAACAATAAATTTGAGCTGTAAAACCCTTAATAATTGTCCGATTGAAAAACCGTAAAAACTGGCATGTAGCTAAAGATCACCTGGTTGCAGCTGCGCGAAAATATGATTGCGCGAAAATGCCTTTATGTGCTAGGTGCGCGAAAATATAGCTGCGCGAAAATATCTACGTTTACAGTAATTATCCGGGGGGCCTGCGGCCCCAAGACCCCTATATTTGTGACTCCTTCCAACCAAAACCGATTAGGTTTTGGGAATTTTACCCACCTTCCGCCGCCCCTGGGTTTCACAAAAGGGGGGCATTTTGGAGGCAAACCCTGGGCTCTCTTAGGGGAGTCACATGACTCCCTGTTAAGTGAGTCAGATACCGGCTCCCTTCATCAAGAGAGTCAAAAAGAGAGTCAGAAAAGGGAGTTATTCTGGAGGCAATCCTAGACTTTCTTTTGACTGTTTCTTTTCTCTGTATTGATATCCATATGGAACAGGAAGTGGACCATAACAGCATGTTTATTTATACGTATAGGGTAGAATACATAGCCTGATGATAGGTCACGTATGAATATACATTTATGTACTATAGATGTAGTATATGGTACTGGGATGGTGCTCAAGAATGTTACCGGGATAAATCCGGTAGTTTCACTTGCATTTGGTTTCCGCAGTAATGTAAAGACCCTACTCTGTCAATAGGTGGTATAGCCTGTAGTATTTATCAATAATATTTACACAGACACCAAAGCATCGCAGACTGAAGTAGCTATAGGTCTACATGAGGAAATAACTTCCTGCACTTCCCGGCTGCCCTGGTCTTGGCCTAAATCCGCACCTGCATATTGCAGCTAGCTAGAGCAAGCCTTTAAGGCTCAGTCTCATGAGTTTGTAACATTTCAAACGTCTTTGACCGGTGGCGTCTTTGACCGGTGGCGTCTTTGACCGGGTATGTGATTAAAATGAAGAAAAAAGTAGTATATAGTAAAGAAATTTAAGCTTCAACTTCTTCATGTAATAAACAGTCTATGGTTGTTTTACCCAATTAAAAAAATATATTTTAATGCACATATTAAGGGTAAAATACTGCCCAATAGGCAAATGCGTATATCCATCTCAGCCAGCGGTCCGACGTTGGCGCAACATTAGCTAATGTTGGCATGCCGTTTTTTTAAGTTTCGTTGTCTTTAGTGCTTTCAATGCCAACGATGCCAACATCCCCATTGGTACAACATTAGGGCCAACATTGAGCCAACGTTACATGTAGACGTTGGGCCAATGTTTTCCCAACCACCTAATGGTTAAAATTTTAATTATTAAATCAAACGTTAATTCAATGTTTAATATCGATGTATCAGTAGAGAAACTTGGCCAACACTGAACATACTTTTGTCTTCCTCGATAACAACATGTAATTCACTCTGCTATTAAAGGACATGGCTGTAATATAATCATAATTTAAGAAACAGCCATTTCTGTTTTTTCTTGCAGTTTACGTTAATCTTAGCTTAGAGGGCTAAGAAGTGATTTAGACTCATTTCCCATCCTTTATCCCTTAACTAGCGACCATTATCCATGAAATGATGTCCTCATAGCAATATTGCCATTGTTTTGAAATTTCCACAGGCATTCTATAGTTTTTAAGAGGAATATTATTCTGTATTCTTAAAGCATTCTTTTAAAAGTGTGTATTTTATATTTATGATGGTGTAAATTGCTCTTAAATTGTGGTGGATTAATTTTTTCAATTAAAAAATAATAATTTTAAAATAATTTTGGGGGTTGATAGGGGTTCCCTTTTTGACTGTTTTCTTCTGGATAACCTAGAAAAACGTTGATGTGGCCCTTTTAGACAGGTGCGGGCGCTGTCCGCAAAGCTAATATTCAATTCTAAGTGGCCTAAAGATAATCATTCTCTTTAATCAGGGAAAGTGGTATACAATCAACTTTGATGACACCTGGTGTCACACATTTGGTATTTGTGTGATGCAGTGTCACCTAGTTTCCCTTCTTGCACACACTCACACATCTTCAAACCAGGTGCCACCTTTGATGTTCCTTGATATTCCCATGGACAAAATGGAATCATTATAATTGTTTATAACCATAATAACATGTTGCCAATGAATCATTACTGGACATCGATTCTCTGTCTCTTTGTAGCTCTATAGTGATCGATGCCCAGTTTTATACTTCAAACCAGTGGCTCATTTTGGCTGTTTTTTGCCTCACAGATTGCTGCTAGCGCAAAATCCTGACTAGGTGTCAATATAGTCTCTATGCCAATGTGTAATATGAGGGTAGAAAACACTGGAACCTCAGTTAGAAAAAATCTCACTGAACAATTTTTGAGAAATTTAGGGTTTTGTTGCCTTTTTTTGGTGTTTTTAGTACATTTCCTACATAAACCGTGAATGTCAGCATTTCTCTTTTTTCAGGTATTTATAATTCGAATTTGACTTCTTTTTATTCGCAGTAGGATTCCTGAGTATCGAGCCATTCTAAACAGGGTGTTATTTGGAAAAAATGTATATCATTTGATAGTGTATTTGGTCGCCGAAATAGAGGGAGTTTTGACATAGTTTAATTGATTGTTGACAATCCAGTTATTAAGGGCTATTAGGTTCAGTTCAGCTCAGTGCAAGTTGCAAAACAAGTGACTTGCATTTTTTAACTTGACCTCATATCCACTATGTAGGTCTTCACTATGCATGGGTCTATCCAGAGTCCATCAATGGGATCACACATGGAGGTAGATTCCACAGCTTTTGGCGAGAAAAAAGTTCAACATCGCAAAAAGTGAAATTGCCTAAAAACACCCTATTTGGCTAGAAAAAAGTTCAAAATCACAAAAAAGTGAAATTTGCCTAAAAACACCCTGTTTGGCGAGAAAAACGTTCAAAATTGCAAAAAAGTGAAATTCGCCTAAAAACACCCTATTTGGCGAGAGAAAAGACACTCCCCAGCAAAATGGTGTCACTGTGGGTGATAGGTTGGAAGCCCCTCACCCATGCGTTGTTTGAATCAAAAATGAGCCACATAGTGTGAGTGATGACCCAGCCTCACTCACACTCACCCATGTGTCATCAACTGTCCTCA
This sequence comes from Harmothoe impar, assembly GCA_947462335.1. Lineage (NCBI taxonomy): Eukaryota > Metazoa > Annelida > Polychaeta > Phyllodocida > Polynoidae > Harmothoe > Harmothoe impar. The sequence goes on along the minus strand of OX381705.1, from coordinate 38,015,763 downwards.
CTCACACTCACTCATGTGTCATCACCTGGCTTCACTCACACTCACCCATGTGTCATCACCTGGCCTTACTCACAGTCACCCATAAGTCATCACCCAGCCTCACTCACACTCACTCATGTGTGATGACTCAGCCTCACCAGCACTCACCCATGTGTGATAGCTCAGCCTCACCTGCAGTCACTCATGTGTGATAGCTCAGCCTCACCAGCACTCACTCATGTGTGATAGCTCAGCCTCACCTGCAGTCACTCATGTGTGATAGCTCAGCCTCACCAGCACTCACTCATGTGTGATAGCTCAGCCTCACCTGCAGTCACTCATGTGTTATAGCAATATAAATGAATCGGCTAAATCTAAGCTAAATTTCTCCTGAAATGTTCTTGAAAGTACTGGAATTAAATATGTATGTATTGTTATACAAATTTAATGTTAATACATTGAATTTTGAGAGAATCTTCCCCTGACCCCATTATAATTTACATGACCAGAGATAATGACCACACCATAAGTACCATTATTTGAAATAATTAACGTTGAAAAAATATATGAGAACAAGGTAGTATTTTATTATAGTCAGTGATAATACCGTTACATATCAAAATATAAATCTAAATAAAAGAGATCTTGGTGATGTGGACAGTTACTAGTACATGATCCGTCCAACCAGATTGCAGTGATAGAATGTTGGACCATAATACACAGTGTTATCAGCAGAGACATCTGCGACACTTAAAAAACAGTCTTTACACACAATATAAAATACCATTGTGATACAGTAGCCTTAATAACCATCATATTTTCAGATCAATTTGTATAATTTAGTTTCAAATAACATGGGGCATAAGTAACCTTGCTGACCAGATCTTTACACATAAATACCAATATCAGTACCAGGGTCAGAATACCTTGTCAAGTGTTACAAAAAGAAATATGGGTACTTTGTAAAATAACATATTGGACTTTCATGAATTGACTATGTGCCTTTGATCTTTATATTATATACTACTGAGGCCACTCCAAAGGGCAAACTTGATTCTCATCACTGTGAACATCTTCAAAATAGTCTTTTGTGGATTTTTTGTTGTTGAAAATTTCAGTAAAAAACAATATTGACAATTAGAAAATATGGGTACATTTCGTATCAAATTAAAATTACAGTGTCTTGAATGCATTGAGCTGGAGATAATATACATATTTACAACGCTTACTGATCCATAATTGCTTAATCACGGAAATGAAAAAAAATTGTGTTGGTCAGGATCCACATGTACCCAGGGCTTGGTAAAGATAAACAAGTTTATTTTTTGGAGTGCCCTTTAATAGATAGAGTTAATACAGGGTGCATACATCTAACTGATAGTGCCTTAATGCAGTTTCAAATAGATATCAACAGGAACAATTCGTTTCAGTTCATAACATCCTACCCAGTAAACAAAGAAACGTTATTTAACATGTAAAAAACGTATCCTGAAGGTGTGGAAAATGTTTGAAAAAAACGGAAATATAACGTTATATAACGCAAATTTGTTGACTCCAATTTACGTATGTTAACGTTATATCAAAACGTTTGAATGTGCAACCTTAGTATAACGTTATTTTACGTTTTTTAGTATAGATTTTTACTGGTAAATAACGTTTTAAAAGGTTATTTTACATTATAAAATCGTGTTTGGATAACCTGTAATATTTGGGGTCAGAGAACAGGGGTTGTTGGGAGACTCGAATCTGTGAGAGTAAGATTCATATACCAGTGCTTAGACCACACAGCCATGACGTCTATACATATAGGCTTGTGTTTGTTTCAATGAGAATTAAATTCTGCAAGGTCTAGTTTGATTGGGAGAGGGAAAATATTTTTTCATTGATTCTCTCAGGCTGAATAGTCAGAAGTTGTGAATTCAAAACGGCAAACAAATAACCAATCTTCTACTCTATTGAGTAGGTGGTTTACTGGAAGCCCCATTTGTGCCCCATTTATTAAACACAACCCTGGCGAGTATCTCACCAGTGGCGTGTTCATGCAGTATGGTTGGCATGCTGCATGAATAACTCAGCACTCAACCCTGCATTCATAACGACAAAAGATGTGTTAATATTAACATCCCATGCATTGATACACTAAACATCCCAATTTCAGTCCCATGCATATGCATTTAGCCAATAAAATATCTATTTGTTCAGTGGATCTCTGGTGTTAATTCACAAAATGTCTGTGATGAATCATAACCCTATAAAAACGTTAAATAACGTTAAATAACGTTATGAATACTAACGTTATTTGGTAACCATATAAGAAGGTAAAATAACGTTTTCTATGTGACGTAAAATAACGTTTTACAGTGTAACGTTTCAGAACGTTAAAAAACGTCTTTTGTTCACTGTGTATGGGCAGCTTGATTTGTAAGGATACTCAGGGGTGGATACAGGATTTTGAAGGTGTGGGCCATCGTTTAGAAATCCCCCCAAAATTTCTATATTTAAAAGAACTCAAATTTTGGCCAAAAAAGGGGGGGGGCATACACCGGGTCTGCCACCCCCTAAATTTGTCCCTGATACTGGATTGGTACCAGCTCTTTCATTCTAAGATGAACAAATGAAATCAAAAGGAAGTGAACAAAGAGCTGATGTAAGAGTCAACTAGACATGTCAACATTTGGTTGCGGATGTATTTCCCAAACCAAGTAAAAATGTTGAAATAACATGATTTTTCTCAAACAATAGTCCCACATGTAAACGCGTTTTACAACATTAAAATAACATTTCCTGTTCCCTTGGGATATGCAGAAATGTTCATTTGGAGACTATCTGTGGCTGTTCTTGAGCATATCCTAGGCCAATGTCCGAGAAGTCTCATGTCCCACACTTTCCCAGGTTTTTAGAACATATTTTGAAACCTAGATTTGCACCTGCCTAGGTGAGATTTTTGGAAGATTCTGGGTCTGAACATGATCACAAAGTTCTGAAACTCCTGCAGATTGATAGCTTCAAAAACATCTGACAGTGCGTCAGGGATAACTCAGGGTCCATAAATTATGCATCTGTAGGTTGATATCTAGTCCTGATCATTGTTCATGACACCAAACTCTGTACTCAGAGTCTTGTCATTCAGCTTCTTGCGCTGTTGTCTCACCTGCTTAGCTCTGTCAGCCTTAGCCTGCTGAATGGCTTCATACTCAATCCTACTCATGGACATCCTCTCTTCAACTTTGGCAAGGTTCCTGTTGTGTCTTTCAAACCTTTCCTTTGCACGATTGATGGTTGCTTGCATCTCTTTCTTTTGTCTTTTTCCTGCCTCTTGGCAAAGCGGATCCTCAAATTGCCGTGAACGGAAACAAGCAGCTTTCATGATCAACTTGGAATGCTGTGTGGATCTGAACGGGTACTTTTCTTCTATGCTGAGTGCCCCTGGGATTCCTGCCCAGTTAAACTGGGCCTGGAGCTCTATAGACATCATTCTGTCCATGATCTCTCTAATCATAACACTCCACTTGTCACTTCGAACGGCAAAGGTTGGTTTTTCTCTACCCCAACGTGCCACAAGTTCATCAAAGATTGCACTGTTGGCTTCCAAGAAGCGGTCTTGGATATCAAATTCCTCCTTGCTATTGCTAATCGTCGGCTCATACCCTGTGTCCTGTAATTCTGGCAGGCCAACTGGGTCGGGAAATAGTGCCTCAGCCTGCGGGATAGGGGAGGGAGCGCGCACAAATACTACTGGTAGCGCTGGTGGTTCACCTATAATGTCGATTACGTCTGTGTCTCTGCACCCCTCTTTCAGGGCTTTCATACACCATCCCTGCATGTTCTCAACACTCTGAAGACGGGTCTCTATGTTAAAAAGGCGTCCTTCTATCTTTACCAATTTCTGGGAGAAATTCCCCACTTTAAGTCATTGTTGTCACAATCCACATGCTATATAAATTCAGGGGCATATGGAGACATCACTTTTCATTGCATTAACTGTGTTTGTAAGTGTCAAAATTACAATATCTTATTTAGGTTTTAAGTCTAAAAATCCCTGAGCGTTCTCCGTAATGAGAGCCTATTGAATACTGAATGTGTAAAGCAAACAAGTAGAAAAAAGGTTTTAGAACTACAGCCGCAAACCAGTCATGCCAGGGAGGTGGTTTATTGAGAGGAACAGGGGTTGCAGCCACGTGTGTCTGCTGGTCATGGGGAATGCCCCACCGGGGACTCTTATCTCCTGCATTACAGTTCTATCAGATAACTTAGTAAATGCTACGGAACTGTGGGCATAGCTCTCCCATCAGTAGACTACTTGTTTGGATGTTATTTTCTTAGTCATGCGGTGATGGCTGATGCTGTTGAGTAGGTACCCGACTAGTGTCACAACATGGGCCACCTTGTTGATGGGACAACCCCGGGGGGACAACTGATAAATTCAAAGACATACCAATTATATTTTACAAAAGCATTGTGCTAGACTGATACCACCTACCTGTATGTATGTAGCTATAGAAGTATTGTAGGAATGGATGACTGTGTGCAGCTGGAGGATGCAGAACATGCAGGTGAGGTAGCTGCCGGCAGCCTGTGATAACACTCCGTGATAACACGTGGTGTTGACAGCACCTGCTGGAGGGCACACGGCGTGACAAATGGCGCACGGTAGCTGGATGGCTTCGGCGAGGTGCTCCCGCTGACGGTCAGACGGCAAAAGAGGACGATACCTGTCAGACACTATTCATGCACTGTCTTGTATCACTCTCCAGTCGTACTGGCATTCAGTATTATCTACTTTCAATAGTATCTCCAAGCATTTTCCGGCTGTTCAGAATATGTAGACTGATTAAAACTCGTCTCTGATTGGTTTAATCTTGATTAGACAACTTCCTCCTGGGCATGAAAGGTACACCCAGGTGGCCCTAGGTGGCGCCAGTGGCAGAACTGTGAGATTGATAGCACTTTCACGTTAAAGCAGTCTGTCACTTATAGCTTTAAAGGGATTATTATCCAGTTATCACCCCCACATTTAGCCTGGCATTTAGCTTATGTTTTGACTTTGCATAGTCTGTCCAATTTGCATTTGCAATGTTAGCAGGCTTTACAACATCTGGGAGAGAGTCGTGAAGATCCTCCACCGGGATCCCTGCGTAGATCAACAGAGCCATTTTGCACATTTTTGCATTGTCCTTGTCTGTAGGGTCACATCCATTATATGTCAGATCCCTTTCAAACCTTTCCATCCAACGCTCCCATCTTTTCCCCAGAGTCAGTCTATCACCATGCATATCAAATGGATCCACCTTTAGCTTGGGCCCTTTAGTAGCCATCGTTAGACTGGGTATTATTAAGCAGTCCTCCTACTACCCTTGACACGCTGCTATACACTACTGCTGTGCGCTGAACTTGCTCCTCTATACTACTATAGATCTATAGGCCTGTTCACTGCGCTGGCCTTGCTAGTAAATACTACTTTCAGTCCAGTGTGAAAGTCATCAATTTTCCCAGACACAAACAGCAGCCCTAGATCTATAATCTTCAATAGTACTTCAACTTGATCATCACCAACCAGTATTTGAAGTGTCCCACGTATCATCAGTTCACCAATCGTCGCCATTGAAGTGTTCCCGTACGTATATGCATCAATATTCACGGACGGGAAACCAAACACGTGTTGACTCGCAGCTTGTCTCGCCGGAAGTACTTTTATTAATCTCGATCCGATCATCATCTCGCACACGTACACTACATACAGCAACATTGCTGGAGACCCAATTTACAGTACATGTACATAATGCTGTAATTGTACAGCACATTGTGCTGTTTCAATACAATAACTTTTTACTGTGTCTATAGGGTCGACATGGTGCATTTATTCAAGCACTGTGGCTCCATGGATCTGCAGATAGGGTGCATGACACTGCTCGTTGACAGTGGCAGCAGAACAGGGGTAGAAATCACAAGGTAGAATTCAGTCCAGCGACAAGCTGCGCAGGGACCAGGGACCCTCGGCCAGCGACCGCTGTTTTGATATTTAGATAAGGCCGGGATGAGGCTCTCTATGTCTACCCCTCACACATTTTTCTCACTAATCCATCCTCTGGCCTGGTTATGTCCACCTTCACCCATATTAGTACCAGCTGTTATTACCAAATATGTGCAGTCAACCCTCCCCTTAGTGTAGAGCCCCACACCCCCGGGGGGGGGGTACTCAAATTTGTTTTGACACGGGTGTGCGGCTGGCCCTTTGACAACCCTTACCCTTTGTGAGGGGGATTTTGGTCAAAAGTGACCCTTGCTGAGGGGGATTTTGGACAAAAGTGCCTAGGTTTTAGCAATTTTCCCGGAGGAGTCGGCCTTGGTGTACGAATTTTGGTCAAAAGTGACCCCTGTTGCAAAGAATTTTGGCAAAATGTGACCCTTTTTGGGGGGATTTTGTTGAAATCTCCGAAAAGTGACCCTTGGTGAGGGGGATTTTGGTGAAAATTGACCCTTGGTGAGGGGGATTTTGGTGAAAAGCAGACCCTTGGTGAGGGGGATTTTGCTCAAAAAGTGCCCTTCCCAGCCGCACACCTGTGTATACAAAATATATAAAGTGCCCCCCCCCCGGGCCCACACCACATGTCTGAGGATGAGATTACAACAGCGTCAGGATGACTCAATTTGGTTAGCTTTGTCGCTGGACTGAATTCCTAAAATCTTCTCGAAAGACAAGCTCATACCCCGGGCTCAAACGCTCTAAAACACATCAATTTAGATACAGAATTACAAAATTTTCTAAGCACCATAAAACATGCTCCTGAATGCACTAATCTTAGAGACAAATTCCAAAAAGAATTTGTGGGGCCTACGGCCCTAAGACTATTTGCAACTATTTGCAACTCCCTCTAATCAACACCCCTTTTGGGAGCTGCCCCCCCCAACTTTTTCATTGGATTATTTCTAATTGACATACGTACACATGTAAAACCCAAAGGATTGTTATGAAAATCATACATGAAGTAACAATAAAGCAATTCAAAAAAAAAAAAAATCCACCTTCCGCCGCCCCCTGCATAAAGTGTGGTTCGAAATTCATATGGCTCAAAAAGCCAGGAGCATTATACTGAAGGTATTAAGGTCAATGACCTGAGATTATCATACATTTATAGCCTTTTAAATTTCGAGCATGTTGTCTGAAACACACCTTTCTTTTTACCTTACTTCCAGTTCGACTCCTCTAAGGCGTATGCAGGGGGGGGGGGGAAACGCCGCGGCTCACCCTGGTCACAAAGGCATGCGTAATATTGTCCACTGCAGTATCCAAGTGGGTTGTCAGTGGTGAAAGAGCCATCGAGTGGTGACACCACTGGAATTTAGAAGAACTAGCTACTATGCTTCATAGTGGCATGCTGTATGACTCGTATGGATCCATTCCCAGCGGGCTGCCATTTAAAATGTTGCTGGTTAGCAAATTGAACATGAGGGATAGGCACAGTGAAGGATATACACAATGAGGTATAGGTAGGCTGGGTGATAGGAAACTTGAGGATAGGTACAAAGTATAGTGGACATGGTGAGGAGTGTTATGTTTAGCAGATGGGTATAGTTAAAAAGATGGATAATGCTGATTAAACATGATAAATAAGCAGAGTGAGGGATAGTCACAATGAGGGACTGGGTGATAGGAACATTGAGGATAGGTACAAATTATAGTGGACATGTGAGGAATGTTATATTTAGCAGATGGGCATAGTTAAACAGATGAATAATGCTGACTCAACATGACGAATAGGCAGAGGGAGGGATAGTTACAATGGGGGATAGGTAGGCTGGGCGATAGGCAGTTAGGGGATAGGTAGTCTCAGGGAAAGGTAGGCACAGAAAGTGGGCAAGAGTAGCAAGGAGAGGCGTAAGCTTTAGCCTTTAAGCTTTTAGAGGGATGAGCTAATTTAAGAGACAGTTCTACTTCAAGGGATAGGTAACTTGAGGGATAGGTAGGCTGAGGGATAGGCAGGGTGCAGGATAGAGTTTGAGTTTGAGTTTAGATTTTTTAATCAAAGTCTGGAGTACTAACCTAACATGTTTGGCTCTGCGAATTTGACCCCAAGATTACATGTTCTTTGTGGCGTAATAGGTGATGGTGTAATTTAATACTACAGGCCAAAAAAATGATCATTATGCAGGTATGTGGTCTAGATCAGCAACCGCTCTAGGGGCCTTAAGTCAGCTGATTTTAGACTCTTATTGAAGCTGTCTTTGGTGGCGCTTCCTTGTTGCTCGGCAGTGAGCCTGTCCCAAAGTCGAGAGCTTCTATATTCAGGGCTGTTTATGTAGCAGTTTTTGATTGGGCGTCTCAATTTGAATTTTGGCTTGTCATTCCCTCTGAGTGCTCTAGCCGGCAGCAGTAGGTTCTTGACATCCGATGCAGGCCTGTACATGAAGTTCAGGATTTGTCTGTTCCTTCTAACATGAAGTTTCTCTAGCGCTGTGTCAGTGTGTAGTTGGTCTACATTTACCTCATGGGCATCGTGGATGTTGTAGAGAATCCTCAGGCAGTCGTTCTGAATGACTTGCAGCTTTTTTATCGCCCAACTTGGTCCACTGTCTAGTAGGAGTGGACAGTATTCAAGACAGGGCAACACCATGGTTTTGTAGATCATCATGGTAATAGGCTTGTCAGTTTCCTTCCTGGTGTTCCATAGCTGAGTGTACTTTCCCCGTACTGTGCCAATCACTTTCTGTAGGTGTTGGCCGAAGGACAGGTGACGGTCTATCACCACTCCTAGGTAGTTGAAGGTTGATGTGACCTCCAAGATTTTCCCATTCATTTGAATGTCCATGTTAGTCATGTCATTGGGTGGAGTGGCAGGGTAGGTCCAGAGTACTTTAGTATTGTCCTCATTGATTGTCAGCTGGTTTTTGGCGCTCCATTCACAGATAGAGGTGGTGTCTTGTTGTAGGAGTGATTGTACCCTCTCGGGGGTGTTGGCTGAGCAGACAAGTGGCTGGTCGTCGGCATATATGTACCTCTTGGTGTTTTGGATGGCATCTTCCACGTCATTGACGCAAAGCAGGAACAGCAGTGGCCCCAGGACGGATCCCTGGGGCACACCGCAGGTGGTTGGTTCGGTTGGTGAGTCTACGTTATTTGCTGTTGTGTATTGACACCTAGCATGCAGGTAGCTTCTTGTCCAGTCCAGCGCCTGCCCAGAGATACCAAACTTGAACATTTTTGAGAGCAGGATTGAGTGGTTTACCCTGTCAAAGGCCTTACGGAGGTCGATGAAGACCACCGCATAGGGCTGGCTTGTGTTCATGGCTACTAGGAGGTCCCACGTTATGGCGTCATTGGTGCTGGGTCCTACCTACCATATTACACTCATGTCTGCTACGTTTGTACATGTACTGGAGGAGTTGTCTGTTCCTTCGTATTTCCAGCATTTCAACACTGTACTCCTCATGCAGGGCATCGATGTCTGCATCCCTGGCATCCACTATGCTGGAGCAGATACGGAGGCCTGTGTTCTGCAAGACTTGGCGTTTTCGGCCAACCCAAGCAGGTCCCCCATCAATGACAAATGGGCAGTATTCCATGATTGGGCGCACCATCTGTACATAGACAAGGGCGTTAGTCTCAGCATCAGTGTGTTTTCTGACGTCGCGGAACTGGTTCAGGCGGACTTGCGTGAGGTTCACTATTTTCTTTGATTGGGACTTGAAGCTGAGGGTCGAGTCTATGAGGACACATAGGTAGTTGAAGACTGCCTCCAGTGCCCGCCCATCCATTCTTACTGGGAGATCCTCGACTTGAGGTCTGTTGTTGGCAGAGTTGGACCACATGATCTTGGTCTTGTCGGCATTGATTTGTTAGTTTATTCCGTATACACCAGATGGAGATGGCATCGAGGTCATGTTGTAGTAACAGACGTACACGGTCTGGGTCGTTGCCGCTAACCATCAGCGCCAGGTCGTCGGCATACATGTAACAATTCGAATTTTTGGCCACGGTGCACACATTGTTGATGTAGCAGAGGAATAGCAATGGACCCAAGACGGACCCCTGGGGCACTCCACAAGGGACCTTCCTGGGCCCAGATGAGCGGTTGTTGACGATGGTGATCTGCATCCTTTGGTCCAAGTAATTCCGTACCCACTCCACGGTACATGGGCAGCACAGTAGGTCTTTTAGTTTGTCCAACAGCAGCGTGTGATTGATCGTGTCGAAGGCCTTCCGCATATCGATGAAGACGACTGCGGAAGACCTTCCCTTGTTCTGTGCCTCATACATGTCATTCAGACGGTGGTAGATTGCGTCAGCTGTCGACCGATCTGGAATGAAGCCAAATTGGCTGTTGGCCAGTAGGTTGTTTTTGAGTAAGTGTGCTAGTAATTGTTGATGTACGACTTTTTCACACAACTTTGAACACAGGTTCAGGAGGCAGACGAGTCTCCAATTTCCCACCTTGGTGAGATCTCCTGACTTTGCCAGCGGTACAACCCGTCCACATTTCCAGCTAGTTGGGAAAGTGTGAGTCTGGATGCTGGTGTTGATCAGGTGTTGTGCAAGTTCAGGCTTGGCTAGTAAGGTGTCTTTGATTACCTGTGAGTTCAGGTTTTCGATTCCTGAAGACTAGGTGGTGTCAATGTTCTTTATTTCTTTGAGTGCTTTGGCTACCGGTATCTCCCTCAAAACCAATTGATCTGGTACATTTGCTTGAGCAGGTTGAGGTGACTGAGGGGCGACCTGTGGCAATGAAGATGCTAGTTTCTCACCTACAGAACAGTAGTAGTGATTGATGTAGTCTGCTATCCTCGTCTTTTAGAGATTTCTTGTTGCTCATCTTTCCTTTTCCATAGGCGATTTAATGTTGACCAGAACCGGCGTGGATTGTTCCTATGTTGATTCAGAGTACGCCTTACCTCGACTCTGGCTTTGGTTTGATAGGTGCTTGATCTCCATGTTGAGTCTGCCAATTCTGTGGGTTTGGGTGATGCGTGTAGCTCGGTCCATCTATCTAGCTGCTTTCAGCAGCCTTTTCCTTTTTCTTATCAATTTCAGTGTTCCAGCGGCGACCATGGGTCGATCGTCAGCTGGGACTCTGAACTTCTTGACAGGGTGGACGACATCCATGTAGGTATTTATACCATTTACCATTTCAGTATAGCTGGCCTCTGGATGGTCATTCTCCAGTACGGGTGCCCAGTCCCTGTTCAAGACAAAGTTCTGTAGGTTGGCACTGCTATAGTCATGGTAACTTTGACCCTCTATTGTTTTCACACAGTGACGTAGGCGCTCTTGCTTTTTGATTGCAAACAAGGGGATGTGGTCACTCACCATGTCATTGATGAGACTGTGATCATGGACCATCTGGCAGTTGGTGTATATTTGGTCCAGTGTGGAGGCTCCATGCGGGTGGTAATGTGTCACTGCGGTTGGTAGGTAGTGCAGGCGAGGTAATTTAGACATGTGCTCAAACTTGAGACTCTTGGTCGATCTTGCATTCACGTTGGTGTCACCAACTATCCAGATTTCTCTATCCCCGATCCATGGTAATCTCAGGTATTTCTTCAGTTCCGCGTAAAATGATTTTGTATTCCCTCGCGGTGGTTTGTACACTGAAAGAAGTATCCTTTGTTTCTGACCTGGGTAGTTGGTCACGATGCCCAGGCATTCTAGGTGTTTTGTAGGTGTGCTCAGTTCAGGGCATACAAAGGAGTGTGTGGCATATTCATTTCTGATATAGCATGCCACGCCGCCTCCTGTTTTCCCTAGATAGACAACCAGTGTTGCACACTGTAAGAAGTAAGTACTGTACACCTACAGCAAAAGTGGCTGGCAACTTTTGTTCCAGTAGATTTTGCTGTAGGTGTACAGTAACTGACTTGATGTACATCTACAGCAACTTCTACTGTACATTTAGAGCAACTTCTACTGTAAATTTAGAGCAACTTCTACTGTACATCTACAGCAAAAGTTGCTGGCAACTTTTGTTCCAGTAGATTTTGCTGTACATGTACAACAACTGGGTGCTGTAAAGTTACAGAAACTTCTACTGTAGGTTTCAAATTGTTGTTTTCATCAATTTATATCAATTAACATGGATGCATGGAGAGTACTTTCCTGCATAATAGTTCAATTTCAGCTAGGATAATACACACTACACAATGTAATGGTTTAATCCTGCTTTAATACAGCTGAACTGTATGTGATACCAGCTTTCTCCCAGTCCAGGCACTTAAGCATTTAACTTTTCCCACCAATATGGTGTGTATTCTATACTTTTGCTGTTTTTTTTGTATTATTCAACACAGTTTTGCAAATATCAATACATAGACAAAGGTGCACAAGTTTTTGGTCTGTTGGAGGATTATTTCACGAGTTGACCATCAGGCCGTATCTCACGAGGCCATAGGCCGAGTGAAATGCGGCCTGATGGTCAACAAATAATTACTACAAAAATGGTATACACCTAGCGGCAGAAATCTACAGCACAATGTACTGTAAATGTACAGCAACATTGCTGGAGACCCAATTTACAGTACATGTACATAATGCTGTAATTATACAGCAAATAGTGCTCTAATACCAACTACAGCAAAAAGTGCTGTAAATGTACAGCACATTGTGCTGTTTAAATACAGTAACCTTTTACAGTGCAGCTAGCAGACAATAGTAGGGTCATGTAAATAATGAATGCAGAAACTGCCTCTTTATATACGTGAGCCATTGGTTTATTACTACAGGTTTAGGCATTGAAAAGCCAAAATAATAACCTTTGCAGTTGTGCAGTGGATATAAACATCTTAATCCTTAAAATAACCAAATGACGCTCCTTTAATCAAGGCGTTCTATGTTTCAAAAGTCTGTGTGAGGTAACATAGTGGTTGTGGAATAGTGCACACATATTTTATTAGTGCACCAACATATAATAATGCACCAATAACGATTAGTCGTCTTATATACACAGGAGGGGTGCCAGTCAGATTGAGGGATAGGTCTATTCTGAATAGGTAGATTGAGGTACTGATTTTGATTGACAGGATTATATATATATAGATAATGTTCTAAACATTTTCGACATAACTTTGTACATTTTTTTAATACTTTGCATCATCAAACCTCATTTTTTAGTGGTTTTGATCAGTTTCTGAAAATCAAGATCACAATATCTGGATTCAGCAGGACTTTTTTGTCTAGACCAGCAGCTTTGTGAATATTTGGTGCCTTGGGATACGCCGTCAGAAGAAAGTTGTAACAATATGGCGGCGGGCGGGAACGTAACCACCGACCAGGACCCAACAAAATCGCCTCGGGTGAACTGCATCATGGGAGCCGTACCGATATTAATGTGGTCCTAAAAATGTCTTCTTTCTATTTGGTATCATTCTGATAAAGACACAATAGAACCACATAAAACCCTCTATTCTTCATAGTTTTCAAAACTGAGCACACCAGGTCACCCACTCTAATGGGGGGGGGGGGGGGGGGAGGTAGACGGGGGTAGAGGGAGGGGGGTTGTCACACTATAGCCATAGGCGAGGCACTGAGTCGGACCTCCTACCCTATAGTGCGGGCTAAAATGTACAGTATAATATATCCTTTTCGTTCCCAAAATTCACATTTTAGTATAGTTAAGAATTTATTGATCTTTAAAAGTGGAGAAAAATAACTTTTTGAGTGGCCTTCTTTTTAAAACCACTGATAAGGCATACAATGATGGATACTTTGTCTATGGGCAATCCACGTATCCGTGGACAACCTTGTGTCCATCTGATCGGCTCTTACTGGTATTAGTGGGGGCGGGGGGGGGCAATCATAACATTTCATATGTCCGGTAGGAATATGATGAACATGGTACTTTTTCAATTGGAATCTATGGATCAAAGGGTGCTGAAGGCTCTGTCTCACGACCTTGAGCCAATGTTTTTGTCTCTGACCGTGTGCCGTCTCTGACCAGGTGCCGTCTCTGACCGGGTCAGAGACGGCACCCGGTCAGAGACGGCACCTGGTCAGAGACGGCACCCAATCAGAGACAAAAACATTGGCTCAAGGTCGTGAGACACAGCCTGAAAAGGATAGGATACCGCTCTTCCTAGAAAATGGAGCTATCAGCAATCTAACAACACCTATCCCCCCAATATTTGCTACAGGGAATCTGATGGTGTGGTTCATTTTTTGGTATACCCAATGGTTGCCTAGCGACAGGCATATTTTGCTAACTATGCATAGCTGCAGTACCAATTACTTTAGCAGTTCCAGAGGATGTTAAACACAGTTTATTGTATCTTGTATTGGCTTGGAAGGTAGTTATCTCATTAAATATACATCCATAATATATTATTAACCTAGAGGTTGACTAGCAACAGGTATATTTTTTTAATTGTGCATAGCATTAGTGCTACATGTTATGTGTGTCATCTTACACTGTCCTGTGGGTAGTTATCAATAGATATATGCATATCTATTGGCCAAGACTTTACCTAGCAGCTGAGCAAAGTAGCTGACCTGGACTCTCTTTAGAAGGGAGTCAGAACCTATTGAATCTCTTTGGTTAAAGCACATCTATCTTGACTCATTTTAAAAAGAGCAAACGTGACTGCACATTATCAATGTAATTGATGTACAACTCCTTTCATGAAGGGAGTCAAACATAAGCTAGACTCCATTTACAAAGAAAGTCAAAGATGGATCCATTTCCTAATGGAGTTACTAAAAGGGAGTCATTCTGAAAACAAAACATGGACTCACAATGACTCTGTTAAGGGAGTCACAGTGACTATCTTTCTCAATTGCTGACCCCTAATCAGGCACATATGGAGATATTCTGAAAGCAAGACTTAGAGGAAAATAAACTTCATTACTATATTCCCAGTAGGTAATTTTGGGGTTAAGTATTTTTAGAATGTCTATATACCTCTATTTCCTAGGATAACAATGCCCCATCCAGCTGTAATTACAGTAATTTACTATGCACAACTGACAAAATATTTGTGCTAAGCAACCTCCAGGCTAATACATGTATGGCAATAACTACCTCTAAGAGCAATACAAGATGTGATATCCTGTGTATAACATCCTCTGGAATTGCTAAAGTAATTGGTACTGTTGCTATGCATGATTAGCAAAATACAGATTGTTGATAACTACATTTTCTAAAGGGAGAGAGCTGCAGTTAGCTAGAAATTGCAGTTAAGTGTGTACTTAGACTAAAAATAGCCCAAATAGTAAAAATCTAAATTGGAGCAGTTATACCTATCCTTTTTGTCGGCACTCTTCAAACTATAGATTCCAGTTGAAAAAGTACATCATATTCCTACCTGTCGGGATCGAAGCCTCAGGGTCAAACGATCGCCGAACCTAGACATTTGTAGGCAATTACCAAAAATGTTATGTTTTATTATAACTTCTGGCATATTCAGATGGCTACATATGTATGGTTATGCATAATCAGCTGCGGTGATTTCCATTTATAGAAATCTAAACATCAGTCAGGCAATTTAGCATCCAGCTAGGTTAGTTGGAGCCTTTCAGAAGAGATGACTTTTGTAAGAAAATGATAGGCTCAGCCCTGTTTTTAAGTTAGGATCGGGTTACCCGAGACACTATTTAGCCTCCCTTAACTCACCATAGCGAATTAATGCATGCATATTATTTTTAGCAAATTCATACCACCGATATCTTTGAATGTGCATGTTTATTGATTACTTAGGTATTTGGATGGAAACGCATAACATTGCATCTATATCATAAGGAAGAGCTTTATTGATCCATATTTGATTAAACTTGTCTAATGTAAATAAATAGATTGCTTTTGGGTACATATATACGCATATAGTCAACTTAGTCATTCTATAATGGTATACCATATAAACAAGGCATTTAACATAGTCTGCACAAATAACAGTTTGAGCGTTGTATAAATGCAACTCAATGAACGGTAGAATGTCTAACACAACCAACTTGGGGTTGGAATAAATAAATTATGAATATATACTTTCATACTTAAATAGGTTCGAAGCATGCAGGCTTGTTGCCATTTATATTAAACGCATAGCTAGTTGATATAGGCTTACATGTTTAATGTGTGTAAGCGACCACATGCCAATGCAGACATATAATTCAAAAGAACATGTGTTACGTTTCCTGAATACCCAGGTAAACCAAATGCGATAAATAATAAATATAAAATTACAACATCCCCAGTTGGTCCGCAGTGGAGACGAGAAAAAATGCCTTTGTAAAAAATCTGAACATAGACATGGCTTTATCTAATACATACACACGTACATACTTCTATAAATAATGGTTTCGCCCGCCGATAGCTCAGCGGATACGCATTTGACTAAGGTGTATGGTTTGCAGAGAATCTAAACATTAACCATTGAAATTGATGAAAATTTAAGTTGGCGTTTAACGCCACAAAGACCCTAATGAAAAGATTTATAACAAAACATACAGAATGTCCTCACGGTTTCACCCTAAACGTTTTCATGGCATATTTTCTTTGGCACATACTTAAATATAGTTGTTAGGCGACAGATGCTTCGTGATAATAAACATTGTGACCACAGTACAAGATGAACATAAATATGAGCAAATGGAATGCCTGCTCTCTCGATGAACCGTATATAAACATAATCATCACTTTGATCATGGCTATACCCAGAACCAGGCATGCTTTGGTGCTGGATGACTGAGTTCTAGGATTGTAAAATGTCCGCATCATTATCACTCGCCTCAAAGAATATGCAAAAATGCACACAGGCCCTGTAACAGCTCCCATCCCAATAGTCATTAGCACCTGTCCCTTAACACAACGTTAAGGTTAGACTTATAACGAGATCATTGCTTCCCCTATCAAACACACATGCACTCCCTAACGACCACCAATAAATAATGATATGTACCCTAATGGTACTCTGTGAGGTGTGAACCTGTCGTGTACCTTGTGGTAACTCTGTGAGGAGGGGGGGCTGAATATGTTTGCCCCCCCCCTAAAATTTGTCAAGACCTGTAATTTAATACACACAATTTTCAATCCTTAACTCTCCCGCATAGGGAAAAGTGGGGGCAGAGGGGGCCGGGCCCCCAAATCAGATCCAAAGGGGGCTTAGATACTACTTTTCCATACAATCTGATATAAGCATGTATATGATACATGATGCATGAAAAAAGATACTTTAAGTTGATTGAAGTGGGCCCCCCTTGGGTCCCCCAATGAAGATTTGCTTCCTACGCCTCTGACCTGCAGTAGTAGCCTACCGTAACGTGCTCCGTGCTCTGCTCATATATGTCCCGGCTCACGTTACGGTTATCAGGACCACAGGCCACCCATGTGAACACAGTTAGAACATTATTGATGGCATCACAGACTCCCTCATTTCCGTCTTTGTCTTTACATGGCGTATCCTGAGGCTTTGTTTGAACAATCTTGGCTGGCTTCCTAAGGCTGTTATGTGTTTCCCATCTCCAAAAGCTGCAATGGCCGTCGGTGTGGTTGGTGTAAGAGGTGTTCCATATGCTCGGTGTTGGTGTCCCAGAACAGTTGCTGCCCAAGTGGAGGTATCTAGGTAGTGATGTAGTGGAGCTGATCTGTCTCTTGGTTCTGGTCGAGGACCTGTCTGGTACACCAGGTGTCGTGCTGTCTTGGTATTTGGAGGAAGACGGGTGGATGCTTCTGCTAGGCCGCTGACCACCAGAACCCTGTCCAGCAGATATGGCAGGGAGCCTGGTTCTGCTGGGCGGTGGAGGCCTGGTCCCGGGGGTGACTGCAGCAGTGGTGGGCCGGGCAGCCACAGGCATGCTGAGGGTGCTGAGAACCACCATCTAGAAGACGGAACAAAAGGTAAAGCATTAATTACAGAGCAGATCTGTTGGTGATATCATGCCTGTTGAATTATTTCCATAATGCATGTACATGTATGTAGGGTTGTATAATCATATGGACAGGCTTTTGCATTAAAGGCAAATGCTATAGTATTTCTCTAAACGGATTGTTCCGAGTATTCAATCTCAATCTTTAAAGGGGCCGTTCTCTGAGACTGGAGGAGAGTGGATCATGTAGTTCCTAACCCTACTGACTGCACCCAGCAGAGGGCACTATGTTTGTTTGATCCCCAATCAGCCATAAATAGCACAACTGGACAACTGTATTACCTTGAACCAGTTGACCCGGCCTGGTCAGGTGAAATTAGTAGGGGGACCATGAATCAGGCTTGACTTGGTATGAAACATTCTATAAAACCAGAATAAAGCTATCATAACCTCCTTAAATTAATCGTTGAACTAGGCTTCTAGGGATACACAATGCAGAAAGGAATCCTTGTGTATTTAAGTGTTTGTTTTTAACTGAATCCATGGGATGTGGTCTATTCAAGGGGTAGTATACTGTTTTCTGTGGACACACAAGTGGTAGTCTAGACAGTCAGTACACTGGTGGGTATCAATAGTATTGTATACTACCACTGGCATAGTCTAACTGCTCGTCACACCAGTGCAACTTATGTAGAGCAGTGAATTGCTGGAAGGTAACAACCAGCATCCCATTTGTTGGTTGCCTGAGCCATTATTTTTGGGGTACTTTGCTAGGGAAAACAATCCTACAGGGCTAGGACATGCTTGGATCTCAGGGATTGTGCTTGGGCAATTCTAAATTTAACTGAGGTGTTATATAAACTCAACGACCCTGGCAAAGGATTTTACGATTTGGTTTAAGAGGTCCTAGCCTTTAATCGTTATTACTGACGATATGGGGTTTCTATAACCATAACC
Organism: Harmothoe impar; assembly: GCA_947462335.1. Taxonomy (NCBI): domain Eukaryota; kingdom Metazoa; phylum Annelida; class Polychaeta; order Phyllodocida; family Polynoidae; genus Harmothoe; species Harmothoe impar. The sequence continues at coordinate 37,997,045 of OX381705.1, read as the reverse complement.
CATAACCCATAACCAGATAACCCTCCAGGACAGTTCTTCCAGGAACAAAACAGAACAAACAACTGTCCTGCTATTCCTATGTCAGTAGATGTGGACCTTTTACGCCCCCCTCCCCCAATATATTAATATGACATCAATCCTATACCCCTTGCTATTGGTTTACACTACACCACTGACATGCATGAGAAATACATTATGTCTCTGACCACACGGAAGGAACAGCAACTTTCGAAGGGTTAGACAAGGCAGGAAGGAAGAAAGAAAGACCGCTTTAAGTTTCTTGGGCTAAGTAACTTCCGTCGCAAGATGAACATGTGTGTTGTGGTCGTATGATACCGTGTGGTTAATTATTCACACCACATCACCTCTCACACATGTGAGGCCTAAATTTGAAAAAAAGGTTGGTTTCCAGTAACATGGTTTTACAAACCAGACCCGGCCGGCCGATTTTTGTTTTAAATAATTTTCTTTTCATTTCCTCATTTTAGGGCCAGTTTTAGCATTTTTCCTCTAAAATCCTTAAAAATTGTCCGATTTACAAACCGTAAAAACTGACAAGTAGCAAAAAAGGTGAAAAGGTGAGGGGAAAAAAGAGAATGACTGTTTTGCTAGACCCGGTCGGTTTACCGGAAACAAAACCTTTTTTAAATTTGGCCCGAGTCACTGGTACCTTAATGGTGTTTCATTTTGTGGTATGTTTCCCATAATCAACTATTGGAGTTGAGGTTTACATAGGAACATAAATATGGAAATGTCAGACCTGTAACTAATTCTAACTATAGCCCTCGTCGCGGGGGGGTTCGTTTTTGGATATGGTATCCTATTGTGGAACTTGACATGATTATATTTCATTGGTGGAACTGGACTTTTCTAATATCATGGTGGAACGTTGTATGATGTACCTAAAGGGTGTGCGGCATCTAGACCCTGAGGAAGATAGCCCCCCTGATGCTTGGCCACCTGAGATTCAGCCCCCTGAGATTCAGCCCTCCGGATATTCAGCCCCCTGATGATGGGCCCTCCTGCTCTTGGGCCCCATGAAGACCAGTCTCGGAGCCTGACTGTACCTATGGGCCCAGTCTGAAATACTGTGAGGCAGGAATCTCACCTAAGTCTGGTCAAAAGGATAACGTCTCAGACTGTAAGCCCAACTGTTAGTCTTCAAGCCCCGGCTTCAAGCACACTGTCCATTAACCCCACCCCACCCCCATCCCTTATCAAACATATTAGTGAAGAACACCCTTTCTGATGGTGCACTTGATGCTGGCACATTCAGGTAGCATGATACAAGTGCATACCTCCCCCTAATAAGCGCCCCCCCCCTTTTCGGGGCATTTTTAGGCTAGAACAAAGGCTCAAATTTCCCGATTTTGGAGACAATTAAACTCTTAAGTATTTAAAACGCCATGAAGATAATTTTATAAGCGCCCAGGGCGCTTATCACGTCGAATACGGTAATTATATTGACATATCAAACATGTCAATATAATATATTGAAATATTGACATAATGTCAATATAGCGATTGTCAATAACATCCATACCCCCCCCCCCACCTAGCAATAAATGACTGGTTCCTCACGTGGTTAGTGCACCCATTTCTGTGCAGCTTACTGATCCAGTAAGGATCTGGACCAGAACGCCCGGCTGAGATCTGGGCTAGAACGCGGTGGTTACTATAGTGACCGTCTACAGGCCTATAGTGCGAATTTCCTGGAATTTCCCTAGTGAGAGCGACTGTCCGCTTAATTGTAATCATGTAATACCTATTTATTCACGATAAAACACAGGGTGACTCTTATTTATTAGTATAGGTCATTTAGTCTCATTTAGTACATCATGAACTGGAGGTGCATTCTTTACAGGGATAAGTGCAACACAATGCGCAGAGTGGTGTGTTGTATAGTAACCAGGAGGTGCAATGGGTTCCCCCATCCCTACCAACTACCTGGTACGCCTTGCTATGACGACAATGCATGGACCGGAACGCGGAAAGAAGTGTAATGCTAAAAGGAAAAGGACAGTGGGCCATAAAGTTCACAATATTAGCAGTTGTGATAGTAGATAACCACATGGACATGCACATAGATTGTGCATTATGCTGCATGTGTTGGGAACTATTAAATGCGTTAAGTTAATTATTCCATGTGGATAGCAGTACACCGGGACTTCCCTATAGTGGTAAGTTAATGACGATGCTGGCTATTCCAGGTGTCATAGATTTATTCCGGAAAGTAATGAATCATTAGCCCCATGCATGCTGTGGACTGAACGTAGTAGCCCATGCATGTAGAGAAGGCAAGCGTTTATATAAATGCCTCCTATGACGATAGGCCTAACGATTTCAAATTAAATGCTGTAGTAACCCGTTGGTATCCATCAAATAATCCATATCCTTTCCCAGTGGAATTCTAAGGAATGCAACGCATTATGCATATTTTACAGCCTCACTGCCTCTGATACTATCAAGTATATAATAACTTTCCAACAAATCAAAACGATAGAAAACGAGGAATGTTCGTGTCTTGACCACAACTACAAAAGTGGCTGAAGATTAAAACGAGTCTATTTTGTGAGACCTGGGTGCTATCAAAACAAGTATATTTGCAAGCTGTACAAGTATTAATATTTGGGCTCATGTTGCGTCAATTTATGAGAATTAACAGTTCTATTGTCCTGATTAAATAAGACAGTAGCAGCCAATGTAAAAGGAACAGTATACGTATATCTAGATAACTCACCACGAAGGTTAATGTTGATTGTAGAGGTAGTGTTAGCTCCATGGTATAGCAGTTGCAGTTTATGTATTCAAAAGGCTGTCAAACGTTTTACTAGGGAAAGTAGTGAGATCCAACTTTCTGGCAAGACTGATGCAAATTGAATATCTGCTGTCTATCCCTTCACTTTTATAGGCACACCTTCTACGGAGAGGAAGTTACTGGGAATTTTTAGCCAGGCACTGCGAGGTATTATGGGTATACTAAGTCGTGATCAAGGGTTGAGACTTGTTGATGACGCGGTGGAAAGGCCCTAGAAGGGTGCCTGGTAGACTTCCCGTAGCTGTACACTGTCGTTATATCCAGCTATAAGAATACTTGCTGTTGTAAAGTAGCAGGCCCCACCTAGAAGCAGAACAGGAGAAATGATGAATATTACTTTGCAATCCTGAAGTGATAAAATGGCATAACTTCACCCTCAGAAACAAAAGGAATTTTCCACGGCTGTGATCGCGGTATGTGCATGGGAAGTAATTGTCTGGCTTTATTTGATATTCACTGTGCCCGTTGACTTAAAAGAGTGAAGGACACTTCTTAGGTCCTAGTTAATGTCCACTACATGGGGAGAGGGTGGCATACAGAAGAGATAGAAGAGGTGTGTGTGTGTGAGGGGGGGGGGTACTTCCCAAGCACAGTCATACACACGGTACCGAACGTTGAACACTGACCATATTTCCAAGCATACTTTTAAGTTATATAAATCTATATGTAGTGACGGCATAGTAGTGCCTATTCATTATGGAAAGTAAAAATAAGTTTACACCACCGTACGGATGGACGTTGATTTGCAACGGATTATTTTTACGTGAATTATTACCTGGAACACTTTCTTTTTAAGGGTACCGTAGGCTGACTTCCATAAATGGGGGCGGGCCGGGCGACTAATACCAGCTATTCCCGGGCTGCAATAAAACGAATTCGAGCTCACTCTCAAACTTAAATACCAGTATTTGAATTACGAAGGAATAATGAAAAAAGGAATCTACAGAAGCCTATAGGATGACCGTTGATTAGTGTAAGAGTTTATATTTTACAATACAATGTATGTGCTCACTAGTTTGGACCGGGCGTTTGCAGATTACCAGCATATTTCGTCCCTCGGGTATAGGGTAGATTCACCACTTTCGGACGCTCGTTGGCACTGCCAATGCGACCCTTTTCCCATTGAGTATAGGCAAGGCTCTATTGCAGCTACAAGTGATTATATCATAGCTATGAATAGGGGAGGATTCATAGTCCGTGACCTATGTGTACTTTGAAGGTGCTAAAGTATTTTTCACATAAATATTGTCACTCTAAAACTGAAAATTAGAAAGGCTAATTTCACCAGAAGTCGTACACTTTAGTTTCCTTTCGTTTTCATAAGAAAATAAAGGTAGAGCCCCTAGTTTTTCGGACAGGAGTGATCAAATAGTCCCAGGGTACAATTTTCATTAAAGATATATAAAATATTGCCATGAGATATATGTGCTTAGCTAGCTTGAACTCAACTTATACCATTAAAAGTGTATATTCTCACTTTACAAAATGGTGGATTGCCGTAAAACCTCGCGTATAAGCCTAACTCGGGTATAAGCCGCACCCCGACTTTGAGCCGATCCTATAAGCTGCACAAGAGATCTGATTATGGTGACTTCTAGTACTGTATCATAGTAGCAAAAGCTCACGTATAAGCCGCACCCTGACCCTGGGCTGATCATATAAGCCGCACTGGCGATCTGACTCGGGTACTAGCCGCGGCTTAAACGCAAGGTTTTACGGTAGTATATTTTCATATTTTCATGGTAGAAACCTAGATAAGATAAGTATTATTTGATATATAACATATTAAAGTCATAATTCGGATTACTCCATTATTCATAGAATGAAGAAAACCAATTGTAAATTGGTGTCCGACTTCAGGTGAAATTGGAGCACCTCCTTCAAAAGGTCTCATAAAGTTATTTCTGGCAGTTATGCCTATGTATTTCCTATTATAGCGTCCTCAATACATATGTCATATCGCCTAAGTCTTATATAGACAGCCTATATTCAATAAGCATCACAAATTAACATGATAGCAATGATGTCCAACATGTGCTGCCATAGTAATCTGGAGATTGCTCACCAGCTTATCAATGCAAAACAGGGCTACTTTAAGGTATCATTATACATGTATATAATATGCTTGGTTTTGCATTTATTGTAAAGCAGAACACTTAAATTGTACCTCCCTATTCACCCAGATACATAAATTATATGTATAGTTATGAAAATACAGGCCTAAAGGTATATATATTTATATATATATATATATATATATATATATATATATATATATATATATATATATATATATATATATAAATATATATATGTAAATATATATATATATATAAATATATATATATACATATACATATACATATACCCCAGAATATGCAACCCTTATATATACGTGGTTATACGTGTAAAAGGGAAGGTGGAGAGGTGCTGTTCCGTAGTAAAAGCTGTATATATGTTGCCTATACATGCGTCCATGACGCTCCGAGATGACGTAGCAGTGCATGACGTAACATCTTGTGCACCCTAAATATGAATGACTTGAATTGATCACGATTTAATAAACTATTTGAAATAAGCTACTCTACACAGAGGCCTTGTTAGATACTAAAGCCACTCAAAAAAGAAATTGTTTCTCATCATCCGGCCAGTCAAAAATGTGACGAGGGCGTTTTTGTTGTTGTCTTTTTTGTTGTTTTTTTTCTGCTGCGGGCCTATAGTTATAAATGGTAGGGGCTTCCATAAAGTATGTACGCACATTTTCTCCAGAAATTGACCCCCACCACTTAAAAGTTCCTGTACACATTGGAATAAAGGGTTTATGTACGCAAAGCGTTTCAGAAGATAGACCCCCCCTTCGTGTGTACATACTTTATTGAAGTCCCCTAGAGAAATTATAGGGTTTTCGCAAACAAAACAAATAATCATGAAAAGAGGTTATTCAATCATTTAAGAATAAAGTAGTAATTAACGTTATACTGAACCATGGATATTCACATATGATGAGGCAGTGACTCACAGTAACGATACGGCCCCCCTACGGTTGGATCTTTGTATTATGGAGAGTTAAACTGGCCAAATTATATTAGAAAATGTTATCGGATATTATTGTAGACCATGTAGTCCATGATTTTACCTTATTGAGAATAGTATGCAATATTATACATGATAAAGATGATAATTGTCTTGATGAAATCAAGCATGCGCTTTCAAATACCCCCTATTTATACGAGACGTTTTGTACCTTTGCAGTTATATTTCTCCTCGCTACTTCTTAGGGTGCGAATTTACCACAGTATAGTACCGCACAGTGGTGTAATAATTCACGTCTACTTTACCGCAGTATAGTACCGCACAGTGGTGTAATAATTCATGTCTACTTTACCACAGTATAGTACCGCACAGTGGTGTAATAATTCACGTCTACTTTACCGCAGTATAGTACCGCACAGTGGTGTAATAATTCACGTCTACTTTACCGCAGTATAGTACCGCACAGTGGTGTAATAATTCATGTCTACTTTACCGCAGTATAGTACCGCACAGTGGTGTAATAATTCATGTCTACTGCTTTAGTGCATGTATTGACGTTCTTGTGTCTTACCGGAAGTGCTCTATATGTAGAGTACAGCTATAGGCGGGGGGAGGGGGATATATGAGAACTCGTCTCACCCCTCACCCCTCCCTTTGCTAGTGCACTGCTTGAACTGACATTGTCTTGATATTTCCCTCGGCCACCCGGAAAATCTGTCAGAACACACAACTCCTGTTAAAAGCACAAAAGGGTAGTGCATCTCGGGACCTCCCCTGGCATGCATTCCGTGAGTACAGTACGTCAGGGCCCTGAGCATACAATGGTCGGACTAAGGTCATCGATAAACTATTTAGCTGACATTGATAATGGCAATTGAACATCGGTGTTGCCGTTTGAATTCATTCACACGGAAGACGAATATCGATATGTACCTCTCTGGGAAGATTCTGTAATGATGAAAGAAAATAAACGCTTTTACATGTGCACTACCTCACCTCGTCATAGAATTAAGTGCAATGTTGATCCTCCGCCGGCTCACATTAACCCCTCAAACCAGAGAATGATCTGTTTCGTGATAGTTGAAGAACATAACAAGGAATGATTTATCATTGAACTTCCGATTTCGCGGCTTTATATCTTACACCAACTAACCACAAAATACATCTTGCGCAGTGTCATATGAAGTTTACTTTCGATGACTTAATGTTTTAAAAAGGTTTAGGCGTGAGCCCAGTGGGACGTGGGACAGGGGTGATATGACTATGAGAGTGTGGCGTGAATTCCCGGGGGGGGGGGGGGGGGCACTCCCTCAGTATTAGTGACTATGTGTGAACACGATTCCAAGAGAAAGGGTATGTTTTTGGATCCTGCGCAAGGGCCCGAGAGGGTTCTTGAAAAGGGGTGCTTTTTAGGCAATTTTGGAGGAAAAGGGGTACATGTTAAGGCTGTAGCTGTTAGATGGCACACTAATCCAGCTTTTTTCAAAATTAAAGACAGATACTTCAGGTATAGGGTAAGGGTAAGCCCTTACTTTTGGGGGGCATTTTTAGATAGTACACTTCATAAGGGTATTTCTCCTCCCCCCCCCCCCCCTCTCGATTAGAGTATGCATTTTTGCTCAGTTTCCTGTTAAAAGGGTACTATTTTGCTGAATTATCTCCCGTGATAAGGGTCCTAAATTTGGGGTGATGTTCACACATAGTTACTATAGAAAAGACAGGGAGTGCCCCCCCCCCCCCCCGGGCGTGAATTACATGTACAAATACAGCGCATGTCTAGTAACTTGGATTACGGATCCGCCGATAGGAATTTTGGCTTTTCTTTTAAACGCCTGCCCACTGTGATTTTTTGAGAGTTAACCCCCCCCCCCCCCCCCCAACAAAAAAAGGTATATGCTGACCAGCAAACACCCAAAGTTAGACCTTCAAAATTAGGAATATACCTTCATTTCATAGTCAAAAGAAGGTGTTTCTATCCTTTTTCCCCTGGAAAATTTCAGGACTCAACTCCTCCCGAAGGACAGCTTTTTTCCCTCTCGCCTCAAAATATTTGCTGGAACGGCACGTAATCCAAGTTATCAAAAAAAAGGTGGCCTTACGCATTGTACATAGATAGATATACCTTGCGGTTTACCCTTATATATTGCTGTTACTGTTAACGTGCAGTGTGAATAGTGACAACGGTAAATGTGAATCCACCTCGTTGGTAACATGGTCGATTTAAAGGTCAAATCCCACAACGCGAAAAATGGACCAGAAAGTGTTGATTATAGACATAAAATCAAGGGGCAACTGTTACCAATATTGTAAATCACAACACTTGTGGTTGTCCCTATTATTGATTCATCTAGCCCATTCACCAGTACCCTAATTGCCTACCGGTGGTCATGTATATAATTTTACAATATTCAACTCCCTATAAATACTGTTTCATCACCCCCTGTGGGTCTTTTTTCAAACACACCATAGGGCCTACACCATGATTGACTCGCTAACTACAACGGGTTCCTATATACAGATATGATATACAATGTACCGTAAATTCCCGCATCTCACGTATAACCCGCACCCCGACTTTGGGAGACTTATATAACCCGCACCTGGGGTCTTAAAATTGCCATTTTAGTACTGTATGGGAATTTACGGTATGTATAATATAGGGACCCACGGATAGGACCATGGGAGAAATATAGAGATAGCAATGACTTGGTGAAATAGAACAAATGGATATCATTACCTTTCTGTGAAGATATCCCGATTGCTTCTTGAAATCAAAATTCCTGAAAATCTGTGGGCGGACTAAGCACGCTAAAGTGGCATTGGTTATACGTGTATAGGACAACGATGCCAACATACTGGGAGCCGAGTGATATGGGCTACCCCATACTTATTGATCTTTTATCACTATAACCTCATAGTCTTTTACCCGTGGATACCACCACCATTTCTCCCCTCTTAATTTGAACGTTTTACCTGCATACCCACGTGAATACATTCCCTTGGGGGTATATTGGCAGTCTATTATATATTTGTATACCCTAAAGAGAAAGAGAAAATGCGATGACATAAATTGATGAGGCCAAAAAAAGGTCACCCGGCCGACCCTACATTTTTTATGCAATTTTGAAGAAATTTTTATATTTTTAAACTATTTTGAGGTCTAATTTAGGTTTACAAATTTTTTGAAAAAAATATTCCCATTTTTACAGTTTTTAGCCGATTTTAGGATATCTAGAGGTCACAGGAATATGTGCACAGGAAACAGTTAGGATTCAAATTTGAACGGTTAATGGATTTCAGGTTGGCACCGTTATATATTTTTGAAATATACAGTGTAGTAACGCACAGGCTTTTTTGCTTAAAAGGGGCTGAATTTTTTACGCCCCCCTACCCCAAACCTACCCCTTGTTGTGCCGCGTTTTGACCGCACGCGTTATGACCACGACCAACTGCCGTGTGTTTACCGCGCAGTGTTATGACCATGATTACCTAAGTTTTTGAAGTCAATGTTGATCATGACACTAAAATCAATTTGACTCCAAAGGGGGTTTTCGCTCCAAAGTCGGTTTTGACCCCAAAACCAAATTTGACCCCAGAGTCGATTTTGACCCCAGAGGCGATTTTTACCCCAAAGTCGATTTGACCCCAAATCCAATTTTGACCCCAAAATCAATTTTGACAGCAACGTCGATTTTGACCCCAAAGTCGATTTTGACCCTAAAATTGATTTTGACCCCAAAGTTGATTTTCACCCCAAAGTTGATTTTGACCCCAAACAAATTTTTACCCCAATGTCGATTTTAACCCCAATGTCGATTTGAGACCAAATCCAACTTGACCCCAAATCCAATTTTGACCCCAAATCCAATTTTGACCCCAAATCCAATTTTGACCCCACAGTCGATTTTGACCCCAAAGTCCATTTGACACCAAAACCAATTTTGACACCAAAGTCGATTTTAACCCCAATGTCGATTCAACACCGAATCAAATATGACCCCACATCCAATTTCGACCCCCAAATCCAATTTTGACCGCACAGTCGATTTTGACCCCCAACATCAGTTTTGACCCGAACATCAATTTTGACCCCAAAATCAATTATGACCCCAAAGTCGATTTTGACCACAAAACCGATTTTGACTCCACTTTGACCTCAGGTGTCATTTACAAATAGGAGACTGCATCTCTAACTTAAACGATGATAATACAGTCGTCGCGGTTAATACGCGGCAGTTGGTCGCGGTCATAACGCGTTGCGCGGTCAATACGCGGCAGTTGGTCGCGGTCATAACGCGTTGCGCGGTCAATACGCGGCAGTTGGTCGCGGTCAATACGCGGCAGTTGGTCGCGGTCATAACGCGTTGCGGGGTTAATATTCGGCAGTTGGTCGCGGTCATAACGTGTCGCGCGGTCAAAACGTGGTGCGCGGTCATAATGCGGCACAACACCCCTCCCCTGTAACTAATAAATGAACACTCCCTAAGGTACGCGGGTCAGGCCAGGCCAGTGTACATGTTCACCCCCTGTAATAGCGCGGAACATATCGATCTCGATGGAAATCATTTAAACTTCCCGCTCCACACTGAACAGCTTCCCAGGGTAGTATTTTCAACCCGTCCACGCCTGTCGGCGGAGGATGTGGGGTGACGCGTCACACCACTCGAGAAGAATGACGTCCGTCTGTGGTCTAGTCAGGGTGTTCAGTGACCGGATCTATATGTGTGCTACCCAGTCCCTGATCCAGATTCAAATGGCGCCCACGGCTCAGTGAGGGTCCGCATCAGCACAATAATCATGTGGCGTGACTAAAACAGGGATGAAAAATCTTATTCCTGGCAGAGTTTAGTCATTTGTGAGGTGTATGTCCATATTTCCACTATACAGGAGTGTTACCCTTGTCTTCCTAGTCGTGTCACTGACCAGGCAATCTGATTGGTATATAGGCCGTTATACATGTGAGAATAATTAGTATCAAAATAAACCGTTATTCTTTCAGCAATTAGTACACATCAATTAAATAAAATCGTATTAAAAATCGTACTTTTCAAGGCTGATGATGAGAAATTGATCTTTGAAAGAGGATCATTGACGCTGCTGAAAAAGCGTATCTTAACGCCAAGTAGATCGACATGGAATAATTGAATACAACAGATAGGCGGTATTATGAAACCGGTCATGTTAATAAAGTACTTCATTTTGCTATTGGCAAACATTTTCGTTGCCATACTTCTCACGCTATCAAGCAATGTATCGTGGAAATGGGCGGTGGTTTCTTTCAAGCGATTAGTATCTCGATGCATGTAACTGAACTATATCATAACTCAGAAATAACGATTTTTTTTAATGCCGTGAATTCACATTACTGGCTGTGCCCTCAAAAGTACCCAGAGTAGAATGGCGGCACCGACTCTTATGGTCGGGAATTTGAAACGTCCCTAGTTGGACGTTGTTAGGTACAGTGGCATTAATGGACATAGTGCCTTCAAGCCACAAACTCACATTTGATACAAACACCCTTAAGCCACAACATTTAGCCATACACAGATGTTTATCAATAATGTCCAGGTATCCATGTATGAGAACAGTTCATGGATACTATTTGTGAGCTAACATAAGGGTCGGTTGATATTTGAGGACACACTGCTGTATCCCGGGTCGTTTCACAATATGCATGGACTGTGTGTCATTTCTGTTTATTTGATCAATATGGCATAGAATTCGTGAAGAGCGGTTTGAAGTGTAAAATATGAGCAGGGTCGATATTTTAGGGCAGTTTGGAATATCAGATCTCTCTAATTGTAGTATTTATGGAGTAAGGGCTGATCCTTTAGGGCAGTTTAGCATAGCATGTGTATAGTATTAAGACCAGGTCGACAGTTGAGGGCAGTTTGGTATATATGACCACTATAATTATATGCATCATACCATTTACAAGGTAAACACGGGACAGCCTCCAAATACTAACGTATATCCGGCGTGGCCGAAAAGCTGCAGAGGATCTCGGCAATGTGGATCCAGCCCAGTTCCCACACTTCGAAGACACTTCAAAGACACAATCCTCATTAGAGAAAACACAGATATATAATACTCATACAAATAGGCATGCCTGTGTTTTCCGGAAAGGGGTGTATCTTCATACTGTAGACCTATAGACTCACTTTTATTCTCAAATAGTAGTTTACTGACAATCTTTCAATAACATAATAATGGCACCTATAATGCCAAATTAGGCCCAAAAAAAGGTTTGTTTCAGGTAACATGGGCAGAAAATGTAGGGTCGGTAGGTCGGATTTTTTATTTTTTTTAAACTTTTTTTTTTAACATGAAAGTACTAGCCGGTCTCTCCGAGGACCTTAAAATTGACCAAAAATGGTTAAAAATATAGAAAAAAACGTAGGGTCGGCCCTGTTTTGATAGGGTCGGTCGGGTGACCTGAAACAAACCTTTTTTTTTTAGCCTTGATATTCATAGAATATTCAAATTCATTGTAGAATTAAACATATGTGAACCTCTGAAACATGTCGTTTCGGATTTCGCTCAAAAATCCGTGGATAGGGGGTATATTTGAAATCCATTAATGAGGATGGCCTCAGGTTTGTACTGGGAGTGCGGGGACTCCAGAAGGATAAAAATCGATAAAAATCGACCTTTTTGGCTAGGGTAGATTCACCCAAAGACGGACACACACCTTAAGTCGGACACCTTTAGGCCTGTATTTTCATAACTATACATATGATTTATGTATCTGGGTGTATAGGGAGGTACAATTTAAGTGTTCTGCTTTACAATAAATGCAAAACCAAGCATCAATACATATCATATACATGTATAATGATACCTTAAAGTAGCCCTGTTTTGCATTGATAAGCTGGTGAGCAATCTCCAGATTACTATGGCAGCACATGTCGGACAGCATTGCTATCATGTTAATTTGTGATGCTTATTGAATAAAGGCTGTCTATATAAGACTTAGGCAATATGACATATGTATTGAGGACGCTATAATAGGAAATACATAGGCATAACTGCCAGAAGTAACTTTATGAGACCTTTTGAAGGAGGTGCTCCAATTTCACCTGAAGTCGGACACCAATTTACAATTGGTTTTCTTCATTCTATGAATAATGGAGTAATCCGAATTATGACTTTAATATGATATATATCAAATAATACTTATCTTATCTAGGTTTCTACCATGAAAATATGAAAATATACTAATCCACCATTTTGTAAAGTGAGAATATACACGTTTAATGGTATAAGTTGAGTTCAAGGTAGCTAAGCACATATTTCTCATGGCCATTAGCCTTTCTAATTTTCAGTTTTTGAGTAACAATATTTATGAGAAAAATACTTTAGAACCTTCAAAGTACACATAGGTCACGGACTATGAATCCTCCCCTATTCATAGCTATGATATAATCACTTGTAGCTGCAATAGAGCCTTGCCTATACTCAATGGGAAAAGGGTCGCATTGGCAGTGCCAACGAGCATCCGAAAGTGGTGAATCTACCCTACAACCATTTAAGCGACCTTTTTGCTACAGTAAAAATGGTCTAAAATGTGACTTTGTGACCTTAATTTCGGCGGCTTTCCAACCAATGTCTGTACCCCCGGCAGTGACTAGGTTGACATGTGAGGCAGTTTGATGCCTGTTGTGATTGTTTCATTGTGTCGCGTCTTGGGATGAGAGCTCCTGCTGGAGTTTCCCCAGGCTCTGATGGTTGCCACAACGTCCTATGTCTCTGCCCCCTTCTTCCTGTTTGAGCTTTTTCACGGAAGAGCTTTTTGGCTGAAGCCGCACTCTGCATCATCCTTAGTGGCCGCCAAAAATGATGCGGTGACCCATGTAGAGGCACTTAGTGGCCACCACCTGCAGGTCCCCAAGCTCACATGGGGCGCTTCTACATGGCTGCTAAAGCTGTTTAGTGTGTCTGACGGATAGGTTTGAACCCCGGGCCGCCGTATATTGATGCAATAATGGCTGGTGGGGAAAGCACACGTGAGGTATATCTGGCAATAATGAACGAGGTGAAGCCGAGTTCATTATTAGACAGATATACCTCACAAGTGCTTTACCCACCAGTCCTTAATGCGTTTATACCACTATTTCCTCAAATATATGAATATCATATTGTATAAGGCCTACCTTTTTCAATTGTCCAATTTGTCTCGCGGATCGACTGGCAGACTCGGCGCGCCATGCTTCCCCCAGCGGTACCAAACACGTAGTGAATAACATCCTAATGTGGCGAAATTAGACCATGTCACGCTTATTCTTTCAATCCGGTACATGTATAAATATCCTTCTTGATGTTCCCGTTCAGAAATAGCCTTTTAATTGCGTAAATTCCTTATATTTCGACATTTTGCGATCGATACCAGCCCGCCAAGCTGATCGAAGCCACCGCGGAAACTAGGTCAGTCGGGCGCGTCAGTCTGTGGCAGGACAATCAGCCGACCGAAAACCAGCGGGGAAACTAGGTCAGTCGGGCACCTCTCCTTGTTTACTACTCGCGGCATGGTGGTATCGATTGCAAAATTTTGAAATATCAGGAATTTACGCAATTAAAAGGCTATTTCTACACGGGAACATCAACAAGGAGACATATATATGTACTGGATTGAAGGATTAACCCTGACATGCTCTAATCTTGCCACATTTGGATGTTATTCACTACGTATTTGGTACCGCTGGGAGAATCATGGCGACAAGGTAAGTTAGTATTGGCTTCCTACCGGCAATAACTAAGTCGTCTCCATGGCGCATGAGGTTAGGCGCTCGCGTTTGGCTTCAGCGGCCGGGGTTCGCAACCCGGACGATCCATTCTAATTTCGTAGCCAAAATGGCTATGCCTATCTTTCATTACCTTGTTAAAATATATAGAAGCGTCTTGGTGTAAAAAATTAATTTTGAGCGTGCGTATATCCTGAGATATACGCACGGCAAATATCCACTCTCGGCACGGGAAACACCAGAATCGTGGTATAAAAAGGGCTGAGTACTATTATGGCTGCACTTGGGCCATTAGAAACTCGCTAACCCCACCTTGTGCACATTTTCAGAATCGTCACTCCCCATCCCCTGGTGTGTGTTGGTTCAGGGTATATCTTTTTTAACATTTTGAGATATTCAATGGTCCATGACCATAGTTTAGAATGTTCCATTTGGATGATCTGTTAGATAGTCATTACTCAAGTTATCATAGAAATACAATGGTAACCAGTACAGGAACTTTAGAAGAATTCTAACCCAAACATGGAATTAAATACCATAAAGCTGAAAATTTCAGGAATGGCTCGTCATTATATTAGGTTTGACCTCTTAAAAGTCCTGGAGTGTCCTATGTGGGCTTCCATTGAAAAATGGGCCAAATCCAATATGGCTGCCAAATAATCAGAATCTCATCTCCAATAATGACAATATCACTCCTAGAATAATTTAAACCTTACCCCCCCCCCCACCCTAAATTGGGTACAAGGAATCCACTGGTGCCAGTGGTTAATTGTTAGGACAAGTGGTTGCTTAGCAATAGCAGGTTTAAACAGCAAACCGGGCTTAGAAGCAAGCATCTGCAGCAAAACCCGAAGACTCCATTTAGGAAGATCCTTACATCACTTACCCCACAACTAAATGAACCCAAATGAATCAATTTGTATGGCTAGGACTTCTAGATGGTTTACAATATCACTTTCAACGATATAATTGGTTAGCAACACAGGTTTGCATAGCAAACTGGGCTTAGAAGCAAGCATCTACAGCAAACCCCCACTGCAACATCCAGGAAGATCCTGACATCATCCACCCCTATACTAAATTAACTAATATAGCGATCCCCTCAAAAGGGACAGTGGGGATTCCAAATCATGCCATTAATCTCGTTCTTTTCCATTCAATTCTTGCTAACATGTGTGCTTGCTTGGCAACCTTGATTATATTTCTTTATTTGCCTAGCAACACCATGGGTCCCCAGGTCAATTTTCATTCTGCCTTTCATTATAGGCCTATCATAAGATAATCTTGGGATAGAAATGAAAGTGTAGCTAATTACCCGTTGCTAAAATATTCTCTCTAAAATTGATTATTGGGGTTAAAGGAAAAGACCAGCGTGATTTCATGTGGCCCTCTATTGGTAGTATTGATTAGCAATGTTCTGACTTGCACACTATCAAATTGTGCATCATGTACTTAAATCAGAAATAAGGAAGAACAGGGTGACATCACATGAGATCAAATATGTACACAGCCATACAAATCCTATACAAGTTCAGTATATATTCTACTACAATTTACAGTGTAATAGATAGGCAATAGGGGGCTATTCCTTGTATACATGAAGTAATTACAACCCCCTTTTTCTTCTCATTTTGTACAGACAGTTATAAGGGAGGCCACAATAGTCTTATCAAGCACAGACAAGGTGTGAGGTAGCTGTCCGATAGGCTCCACTCACTGACGCTTCTGTCACTCTCTACACAGACTGTTTTGTGGGACAAGAGTTATTTCAGCTGATGATGAGGAATACAGTAATATGACTTAGTGTGATGTTTATGGTATGGGTTATAGCCTTCATTTCTGCATTCAGAGACAAACGGAAATGAGAAGTCTCAAAAGTAAACTCTACAAATATGATAAGACTGTCTATGTCTAACCAAGTGGTTCTGTTGCATGCCCTTTAACATGTATGGGTGGAATCACCATGAGGACAAGTACAATTTGACCAGGAACACAGAAGTTATTGGGTGTATCCTCATAAATATATAAGAGTAGATGTTCAATTATTCTGTCTTTTATAATTGCCTTTGTGGTAAATTGGATAGTGTCCAGCATTTTGTTTTGGTGTGTGGTTAAGGAGGCAGGACAAGATGAAGCTCTCCTTTGAATGCCTTTGTCTTAGCACATATTCAGAGGCTGTTTCGTGAAAGCAGAAGCCAGCATTAAAGCTGGGCAGTTTGTGAATCCTTAAACATATAGTGTGACTCTGCTGGAAAGGGGTGCAGGATAGTACAAGTATCATCCATGTCTCTGATGTTCAACATGGGTAATATGATGTATTACCTGTATCACCTGGGTAAAGTTCTGTTCTGTTCCCCTTAACTTTATATGGTAATGTTGCTAAGCAAAACAATCAATTTTATTCTTGTTGCTATGAGGTGTAATCATTCAGATAATGCTCATTGCAATGACAAGTGACTCAGGGTAAGATGGGTCTGTGGCTTATCATGTACAGGTAAATATGGTACTCCATTACTAGAAAGCTTGAACCGCTTGGAGTGCAAAAAGCGGGGCGATAATGGACGTTTAGTATCATTTATATATATTGTGGCGAGTGTGGGGGAGCCGGGCCGGACCGACGGAGCCAGCGTGGGCTGAAACCGGAGGGACGCTGGGCTCCCTCACACCATCGGGACGGTGAGGAACACCAAACTGGCATGGGGTCAGTGCCGCACCGATGTAAACGGAGCTATATAAACTGGTACCGGCAGCATAAACTGTACTGTGTCCCTGTGTTACTTACCTTAGGTTGAATTTCACTACATTGGTGACAGCTAACGGAGGATTAATGAAGCCTACGCCTTACAAGGTTGGATAGTCACTGGAATTAGTGGTGGAGGAATGGCCGAAGGAGGCAAACAATTGCCAGAAATGGTGACCGGAGAGGGAGCCGGGGAAAGGAGGGAGACATGGTCCATGACAATGGAATGGGGGCGAGCGGTGGAAGGGGGCACTGACCAGGGAACAACGACACATGATGCACCGGCAACAGAGGAGCTGGATCAGACAGGGGGGGTCAACCTGTAACAGGAAGAGACCAGGTTGGAAGCACTGTTTGGGGACAGCAACCGGAGGAGGGGGGGAGGGGCCGATGGATCAAGGGGAACGTGGACCAAGGGGAAGATTCTGGGATCAATCGTCGGAGGAAATGGCAGAGGGAAGGGGCACCCTGCAACATGTGGAGCCAATAGTGGGGGAAGAGACAAAGGACCGAGAATTCAGTGACAGGGGCGAGAGGAGAAGGTCACCTAGGAAACACCGGTGTCCGATGGGAGAGCGGGTGAGGTGGGCCCAGGGAGAAGGTGGGACTATGGTGAAACCGGAAAGACAAAAGGGGCACCGGGACGAGACAGCCTGTGGGGACGGGTCCGTCCATTTTGGGGTGGCTTAGCTATCTATCGATCTATGCATCCGGATGAATTTATGGTTGGCAGAGGAATCGGGGATGTTTCTGGGGTTGAGCCTGACGGGAGCGGCCAGACGGTTGCTGACAGGCCGGAAACCAGCGACAAGGGAAGGGTACAAGGACCTGAGACAAGCCTTGATAGAGAGGTTTGAACCAGCCAACCAAGAGGAGATCTATAAGGCTTTCTTGAGGACAAGTACCAGCAAGGACAACGAGGAACTGCAGGCGCTGCAGGAGGAGCTGATCAAGTATACCTGACTGGTGTACCCGGAGGCTGACGCCAAAACCATGGATACATTGGTACAGTCACCTGAGTCAGATCTCTATAAACCGCCATGCTGTTTGAAATTGGTTGGATGGTGAGTGTGGCAGTTTAAAGAGGGAGATTTGTATGGTAATAAACAAAGACTACCCCCTTACCTGGCAGTAGGTGAGATCGGATTGGATGGCGGATTATAGAGATCTGACTGTATTGGACCAATTTCTGATGTGCCTGGATCCCCGACTGAGGCAATGGGTGTACCAGTCTAGTCCAAAGAACTTGCAGGCGGCGGTAATGAAGCATACCTGGAGAGCGACAGTGAACATCAGGTTCAGGTCCGAGCGATGGATGCCACCGTAAATGAGTGGATGAGTACCAATTATGACCGGATGGACCGACTCACCTTGGCGGTGGAGGCGTCGCTAAAAAGGGAGGAGAAAGCGGGGACCCAACAGGGGACCGGTAAACGGAAAATGACCAACACGGCGTGTTATGGATGCTGCCAAGAAAGACTACTTAACCTTATAAGGTTCTATTTATTACTATGTATCACTCAAAATGTGATCAGTTTGTTGTTATAGAATCACCATGGTAACCATACAATTATTGATCATTTTTGGTACCTCAGAAGCACTGTTGCTCTCATTTAAGGATCTTATGCCTGAAGAAGAGTTATGAATTAACTCAAAACATCACAATTTAAAAAGATCACTCAACAAAAATCTACAAAAATCCTAAGAATATCTTCAACCTAAAATAGAAATTTCAAGCTTGTACAAGCGTGTGGTAGGAATCGAAACAAACATGAAAAGCCTAGTTCTGCTAGAATGGAGGAGGGAAAAAGCTACCCTGAAGAGGTGGAAGGCAGACTGACAGCCAGGAGAGAAAGGAAGCAGGGCAGGACAGAATGCTGTTTCTCCACATAATATGGAGGTCCATATAATACGGAATTGGCTGAAACTGTTTCTGCTCGTCAATTTCCATATCATGTGGACGTCCACATTGAAGTGCAGAGGTTCACATTTGTATGTAACAGAACCATTTTTTGGTGAAAGACTGTCTTTTCTTCTCCACAAACTGGGATTTGTCATTGAAATTTTATTCACCAGTCATCATGTAAATTCATCAATTTTGTGTAATAAATAACTAGGTTAAGATTTAAAACAATGCCTGTATTTTCAGTGAAATTGGTCAAATCCATATGTAATCTAGATCTAAGTCAGAGTACACAATGTGATTCTCAACATATAGTCTCTTGGAGACTGTACATGCGTACCTCCACGCACCTGTAGAATATATAGACAAAGGCCCATGGCCAGAGGATATTTTGGTATCGTCCCCCCCCCCCCCACGTGGTGGGGCTGGGGCCATATCCTACGAAGCCGCAGGCTGAGTGGGATGCAGCCCCAGCCCCATCAAGGGGGAACAATACCGAAAGTCCTCTGGCTATGGGCCTTTGTCTTTATTTCAGTGGTTTTTACTATTCAAAATATGTTTAATTGCTTAGAAATGGCCATAATAATGACGTCAAATGATGACGTCACAGGCCATGGGAACACGTATCCCGTGGGATACAGGATTTCTAGTATTTAAGCATAGTGGTCATCTTATCCACCATGAAATGAGGTACATAACCTTGAGGTGCAGCCGAAGAGCTTATGTACCATATACCATAGGTCCAAGGAGGTTTTCTCACTTATACTCTGCCCTCCATCCATAGTAGAGCAAGAAAATTTTATATGTCCACATTGAAATGAGAAAATTACATTACTTTCAAAATTCAGTTCCATGAGATGATGTGGGGTTTGAACCCACACTGGTCCACATTCAACACTGGTCTCATTCATAGGCATAATACAAAATATAGATCTAACTGGCTTGCTAGCTCAGTTGGTAACACCCCTGACTTTGTAGTCTGAAAGTTGTGGGTTCCGGTCCCGACAGAGGCACATTTTTACTGAGTTACTTTTTTAATGAAACGTTTTACTGACCCTCTATCCATAATAGTACAAGAAAAATTTATATTACCATCTTTAATCGAGAAAGTTACATGGTTTCAAAAAGAAAATTTCATGGGATAAAAGCGACTTTTAGCAAACCTGACATAGCTCATTAATCCCAGACGCAGCCCATGCCTTCAGCACTGCTATGTCTTCATTTTATGAGCTACCTCGGGTTTGCTAAAGGCCCCTATTGTGGGGTTTGAGCCCACACTGGTCCACAATCAACACTGATCTTATTTATAGGCATAATACAAAATACAGATAACCGACTGACTCGCTAGCTCAGTTGGTAACACCGCTGACTTGTAGTCTGAATGTTGCCGGTGACGGTCCTGACAGAGGCACATTTTTACTAAGTTACATTTTTTAACAAAATGTTTTATTAACTCCACCCTCTACCCATAGTAGTACTAGAAAATGTTATATTACCGTCTATCAAGTTTGGAAAAGAAAAATGGAAAAATGGTATCAAATACAGAAAATCCTAACCCCCATTATATAAATGCAATATTGCCTCAATAAAATGGTGAAAATAGTTCTAAATATTTCCAACATGTATTCCTGTGCAAACCTCTTAACATGGCAACCGAAGTAGGAGGTCTGAGTGTATACCTGACAGCCTAAACAATTTTTAGCCAATGATATCTTATATGAGTCTAACAATAGACAAGTATTTTTAACCAGTAGTTCTTATGAGATCTTTCCCATGCACAGGTGTTCCTCTGTGGCCTACCTGTTAGGGCAGAGTTCATCAGATTGTAGGATTTACTAGCCTAGGTTTGAATCCACTACGGGCAGGGTTTTAAAATGGAAACCATCCCCATAAACCTCCTCCCAGACTTGACCTAGTTAATATAACCTCCTCAGGAGGTTATACACATAACCTCCTGATGAGGTTATATGAACTACGTCAATCTCCTCAGGCTGTTCAACACACCCAGGCGGAGTATGTTAACTACATCAACCATAATCAATGTACCTGGAGGATGGCCGCAAAAAAACGTGAGCTGGAAAGCTAAATTAATAAATGGAATAAGGTTCATTCTGAAAAAGAAAAAAATCGAGTTATAAGTAGGTAGTGTACTTTATTACATAGTGTTTCATATGTGTAGGTGTTTCCCCTCACGCAGATGTGGTCCGGTTACATATCATGAATTTTATTGCAATCTACCTACTTGAGATCAAAACTTACTACAATACTATCATCATTGACATACACTGTAAACAATTTCCGTTGAAATTACAGAGAATCAATGCTAAATTTGACGGTGTATCACCATAATTGCGATTTGTAAACCAGTACAGTGAAACAATGTTTTCTCATTTACAGTGAATCTCACATTAAAAGTTTGCCCACCAGGTGGCAGCTTTGTTTGATAGAGACTTTAGTGGAAGCTATGAACTAAAAACATACATAATTGTGTTAAATTATAAAGATATCCACCTATCTCATTAATTACACAATCAAATTGAAGCCTTTGGCATGTTAAAGATATATAATTTCCTTTTTTGAGACCCTGGGCACTAGTACAAATAGTATAAACACCCATATCATGGTAATTAGAATTGTACATATTGAGACTGTTGTCAGAGTTTCTTTGTAACAATCCTAGAGTACCTTTTGCTCATGGATTTTAATTGTATATTGCTATGAGGCATTCAACTATGCTTCTCAGGCCTAATATGTTACAGGCCTGGAATTAAGATGATATCATGAAATATACATCAATGAATCCAGAAACAATTGTAATCATCATTGAATAGCAGAGAATCATCGTATAATAATGATGAATCACTGTAAAAAGACAACAGGAAACCCAATTAAGGCCTGTAAAATTTACGGGGAAAAGCAAAATACGGTGACCGTAAAAAAAAAGGGGAAAAGGTTGGCATTCAGTGATACCAGTGATTCACCATAATTTTTACGGGATATTTTTTACAGTGTATAGAATACATGCCGACACAACCCACATGATGGTAACGTGATAATGCAGCTGGTGACAGGCTTATCTGGTTGCTATTTGTTGTGCACAATACATCACTATCCCTATGCAGAGAACTCGTGAAGATAGAGTGCTCATTTTAGTAATGGACTTTACATGGGCTCTGGGAAGAGTCACGTATTATCTGGTGGCTTTTGTCAGGGACAGTTTTATATATAAGCATACAAATGTGCTTCAATAATCCGGCTGATTCAACAATTCGTCGTGTTTCTCCTAAAACGGGGTGGTCGTATTATGGAGCTCTCACTGTAATGAGTTAATCAGGGAAATAGCTATACTTAGAAATCATTCAAACGTACGCTACCAACCATGAATTAGGCAGTTCGACGACTGGCCTGTTTGGCTACTCCCTATCTGTCACAGTGCTAAAAAGGGGCATGTTGTATTGTATTAATTTACCTGTTAAGCTATGTCCATTATTATATGTCTTCCCTTGTTGGAAACATACATTCTTCTTCTTTCTAAACTGTTAAGACGTATGTTTAATAAGCATTTTTTAAATTTAATTCACACATTTTACTTTTTTAAGGCCGAAAGGCCCCGGAGGGGCCCTGGTGGTGAGCTTGCGAACTACCAGGTTGAGGCATTATATTGTTTTCATTTGACAGGAAGTCAGTACGGGTGCCGCCATTTTGTTTTAAGGGGTGCCGCCATTTTGTTTTAAGGTGTCACAACACAAATTTATGCATATAATGATAAAATTAATATTAATCAACCTTCGATCCTGAGGTTGACCATAAGCATACCTTTACCCCCTAACATGGACCCAAGGAATTCAATGGTTCTATTGGTTTGTTGCTAAGACAGCTGGTTGCCTAGCAACAGCTATTCTAATTGTTTATCTGCCTAGCAACACCCATTTCGATGCTCCTGAGGTTGATTATAATCATACCTACCCCCCCTAATATGGACTCAAGGAATTCAATGGTTCTATTTGTTTGTTGCTAAGACAGCTGGTTGCCTAGCAACAGCTATTCTAATTGTTTATCTGCCTAGCAACACCCTTTTTCATGCTCCTGAGGTTGATTAAAATCGTACCTACCCCCCCTAACATGGACCCAAGGAATTCAATTATTCTATTGGTTTCTTGCTAAGACAGCTGGCTGCCTAGCAACAGCTATTCTAATTGTTTATCTGCCTAGCAACACCTATTTCCATGCTCCTGAGGTTGATTATAGTTGTACCTACCGCCCCTAATATGGACCCAAGGAATTCAATGGTTCTATTGGTTTGTTGCTAAGACAGCTGGTTGCCTAGGAACAGCTATTCTAATTGTTTATCTGCCTAGCAACACCCATTTCCATGCTCCTGAGGTTGATTATAGTTGTACCTACCCCCCCTAATATGGACTCAAGAAATTTAATGGTTCTATTGGTTTGTTGCTAAGACAGCTGGTTGCCTAGCAACAGCTATTCTAATTGTTTATCTGCCTAGCAACACCCATTTCCATGCTCCTGAGGTTGATTATAATTGTACCTACCCCCCCTAACATGGACCCAAGGAATTCAATGGTTCTATTGGTTTGTTGCTAAGGCAGCTGGTTGCCTAGCAACAGCTATTCTTATTGTTTATCTGCCTAGCAACACCCATTTCCATGCTCCTGAGGTTGATTATAATTGTACCTACCCCCCTAACATGGACCCAAGGAATTCAATGGTTCTATTATTTTGTTGCTAAGACAGCTGGTTGCCTAGCAACAGCTATTCTAATTGTTTATCTACCAAAGGAATTCAATGGTTCTATTAGTGCTGCTGCACTGATGGCCACCTAGTGGCTGTATATTACCAGGTATGGTCCACGGCTATAAAAGGGCAAACACAGTCTCTACATGCAACATAGCTGTATAGGGGTCAGTCTGGTCGCCCTGTGGGCGCATCCATTGCTTGATCTGGTAACCGGCGAGATAAGCTCTGATACAGCAATCACAATGGGTAAAGGCTGTTACATAATGCACCCTAAAAATTCCGCAGTGAAGGCCAGGGAATTATCTCATTGGTTGATAATGCATCCAGCTAGACGCCTATAGCGCGACGCCCCCACCTCCCACCCCCATGTACACGGCTGCTAAGTGTGAAAGTTATGTTGAGCGGGGGGGGGGGGGGGTTCGACACTCACATACGCATCCTGTTACATATACATTTGTACTAGTAGTAGTAAAAGGGAGAGAAGGGGGGCGGGGGGTCTGCAAAACCATGTAGAACTTTAACTCCTGTTTTCCGTGGAATGCAACACAGAATCAACTTGGTACATCCACAAGCCTTTAGAAGGGATAGAAGGGATTGGCATACAATAGCAGTTTACTCCACTAATTTATAAGAAAGATCACAAATTAGTCATAATTTTAATTGCAACTACTATCCCTCATGCATCACATTATAACAAGACGCCTTGGCAATGTGTCTGTGAGTGTATACTAAATAGCAATACGACTTGGTCTCCCACACCAACAAGGGAATGCTGGTTAGCTGTCACCTGATTACACTAAATCCCTGTAATGGCAAGTTTTCCCCTGTTGTGTCACATCTGTCAGTTATCCTCCCGTCCTGTTTATATGGTGTCTTGAATGGGTCCCCTACAAATATACCAACCATGTAGACATTATGTTCCTTAAAATGCAAGAATTGCGGTTGTTGCCGCGTATAAAAATGCCTGAGGCATTTTTTTACGCGGCAACAACCGCAATTCTTGTTAGTACTGCTGAGAATATTGGCATTGTGGGCTGGGCCATGCAATGGACAAGGCAGACATGGTC
Organism: Harmothoe impar; assembly: GCA_947462335.1. Taxonomy (NCBI): domain Eukaryota; kingdom Metazoa; phylum Annelida; class Polychaeta; order Phyllodocida; family Polynoidae; genus Harmothoe; species Harmothoe impar. The sequence continues at coordinate 37,971,988 of OX381705.1, read as the reverse complement.
CTCACCTTCAAGGGATGAGGTCTAATTTCAATATAAATGCACAATTTCTTGGGAGAATATAGTAGTGTAGGGGCTAGGGTTATACAGGGTTTATATGACGGGTTCTGTTGGATGCTGTGTTGCGAACTCGGTCCGAACCCTTCAGCCCGACGGCAGGTGGCAGCATCTGCCCCGGGCTTGGGGTATGGACAGAGGTCGCTATAGGCTTCCGGTCTGTGTGTGCGCACGCAGGCTGGCTGCCTATATACCCAGCATCCGATAGGACTCGTCGGTCACTCTGGATCCACGCTAGGACAGAGGCCCTGCGATCGTATCGGCTACAAGCCTACTGACCCGCTCCAAACTCTATAGGGAGTTCGCACCGCTATAGCTTTGCCTGTCTAGGTTACTGAATAAACCTGTGATTCGCAACCTTTAACACTTGTTCCGAACTGTGTTGACTTTGGTTCTTTACTTAATACTCTAACAATATTATAAAGAACAAAGGATCGTTTATTACACTGGTGCCGTGACCAGTTCTGAGTGAAAAAGCAGGTTAGCCTGTGCAAAGCACAGACCTCTTACTCTGGCCGGAGTACGGAGGTCTCCCGATGAGGCAAAAGCTTCATCCCCGGAGGAGACATTTGCCGTAGAGGAGGCAGATACCCAAACGCGGAGTGCGGATGTTTTACAAGGAACAGTCGTACTATCAGGAGGGGATGAAACCCCAAGACCGAGAGGTCTGGAGATAATGAGTCGTTCATTAGAGGAAATGAACCTGTCAATGTTTAACATTGGCGGATCACGTACAGCGGCACCTACACCTCCGATGTATGGGAATCCGGAGGAGGGTCGCTTTGATGACTACAGGGAAGCCAGGGTGCAGGAACACCTGCAACTGGCCCAAACGGAGTTGCTCACCATTCAATCAAATTCGTCCGAATGGTCCGACAAACTAATTGCTTTGGAGGGTGCAATATGTCACCAAAACTCCAAAATATAGGAGAAAGATGCGAGGCTATCAACCTTGCTGGAGGAGAACGAGAGACTTACGCAGTGTTTGAGCGTGGTCCGGTCCATATTCAATAACGCGAATACGGACCTAAATCAGATACGGTCCGAATTCAATAGCGCGAATACGGACCTGAATCAGATTTGTGCAGCCAGGGACAGAATGGTAAACGAGGTGGAGGGTCTACGTACCGACCTCGTCGGGGATACGGACACGCTGAAAGAAACTCGCCAAAGTTTAAGCGCTGAGTGTGAGGTGTTGAGAACAAAGAAGACTGCGATGCAGACATTTTTGTTGGAAGCCCCTCAGACCCGGAAGGATGGGCCGAGCTCGGGGTAGGGGAATGGCCAGTGTATACTCTCCGAGGGTGGGTATGGCTGGCATCCGTCCGATTCCAAAAGAAATAGTCTCCATAGCATCCGGAGCTGGGGGTTCGGATGGACAGAGTCCTTTGTCTGAGTGGGTATCTACCCAGCAAGAGAAGTTGCAAAAACAGGAGAAACTGTTGGAGGCTGAACGTCAGAAAAAGGCGTCCATCCAGGAAGCAGCGGCCAAGACTTATCTTACTCCGATAAGCTTGGCCGAATGGCAAACCTGTCAAACAGAAAAGATGTTTCAGGAACAGAAAGCCCTGGAGGACGAAAGACGGGAGGTGTTCCGACAGCAGGAAGCTGTCATAGAACAACAAAAGAAGTGTATGCGTGAAAATGCTGCGATGGCGGAGGAGCTGGCCGAACAGGAGGCCGCAGTACTGAAAGCCCGAGCAGAGGGACTGAAGGCTGCCAGGGAGGCTGCAAAAGCCAAATTGGAACAAGCTCAACAGGAGCAAGAGGTAGAAAGACAAGCGAAGGAGCTTGAAAAGGAGAAGGCAGAGCACCAACTGTTGTATGCTCTATCACAGCAGTGTCAGTATATGACAGATATGGAAAAGAATTGGTGGTTCAGTCAGGGGATTGATCCGACCAAGGAACTAGTTGCATATGGTACGTATCAGGCGTATTTGGAGCGACAGAAGGCTGCGACCAAGGCAGGGGCGTCTGCCGGACCAAAAAGTCAGAAAAAGACTCCGAGAAGGTCAATTCTGAGTTCAGAATTGCAGGAGCTGTACGATACTAACCCTGCTATAGCTGGGATAGGATTGCACAATGTGGGTGTAGAACAGGACGCGTCGACGGCCATTTCTAAATGCCTATCGATTACCTCTAAAATTAGGGGATCGACCAATGCAGCCATGCGGATAGCTAGTGAGCCTAGTCCGTACTGGCAGAGGAATTCGTGGGAGGATTGGCTCGGAGCCACGGTGGAAGATATCAACCTGAGTGGTTGGGATCAGCACGAAGCCATTCCTTACATCTGTAAGGGATTGCGACTGGGAGATGGCCTGATGGCGGTCGAACAGCGGAAAGAGGATTGCGGTCCATGGGACTTTCAAGCAGTTGGTGGAGATATGCACCGTGCTGTTCGGAGGTTCCGCCCGGACGGATCCGATGGTCGCTTTTAAGTAGCGGGTGCAAGGCAAGAACGAGGCTCCGAGGGTATTCGGTCTTGCATTGATGAAACTCCTGAAAAAGGTGCATCCTTCTTCGGGAATCCATGATGCCTTATAAATTCTCTAAGGAATTGTTCTCTCAATTCATCTCCTGATTGAGGGATCCTGACGTACAACACGTTGTGTATGACTCGTGGAAGGCGGATACGTCGTTGGATGACCTTTTTAAGGCCATCGATATACACGCTGGGTTAGCGCTAGGACATGGTATGGGTTCGCCAGTCTGGCGAATTTGCATCATTTTTGATTAGCCAGATTGGTAATGAATTCGCCAGAAAATTTCCTTAAGGGGACTACAGTAGGCCTTCCATCCAGAAGTGTTGAACTATATCATTTGTGTATTATATTTCCCATGCATAGAGATCAACAGTTTCAAGACTCTGACAAGAAGCCCCCAAGAGATTTTTAAAATTTTCCTTATTATTGATGTAGGTGGATAAGTGATGTCAGTGCCAAGTACCTGTACCCCACCACATATTTTGTCTGGATTAATATATATTGGCGCGGAATCTGTCAAACTTCAAAGCATAGATCCCTCTTCACACCTGTAGAGGCATCTAAGTCAATGGGACATGTTTTGAAACCATTTTTCATCTATGAATCCTAGTGTTATGAGGTATACATTATGCCCCTTGTTTTACCAAGAATAAAATCAATTCTTGGGAGCAGGAACTTGGACCTTAGCGTATCTCCCACGAGATCAGAGATAAGACACCTCTAAAGGGGTCTACTTTGATGATTGAAAAAGATGTAGTTATAAGTGGCATAAAATCTTCATCAAATATTTAGCTCATTTACAAAAAAAAAAAAAAAGAAGCAAAGAGAGATATTTAAAATATGTTTTGTACATGACCGCCCTCTGTTCTATGCGCTATTACCTATAACATTATTTGAGGAGAAAGCTAAAGTGCCACTTTCCCATAGTATGGCCTTTTGCATCGTTCATACCAACAAGGGCACGGTTATCGATAATTGGGGGTCAAGGGCAATAGAAAGTTCTTACCAAAATTTTTCAGCCGATAAACGCCCCCTATTTTCCCTCTAAAAAAGTCCTCCACTGGTGTCCAGGGAAAACTCTTATTTTCTGCTAACTTAGCCCAAGGAAACATATCTAGCTTGCAAGTTAAAGGGACAGTCCCAAAGATCATCACCTAGATTATGTATGAGGAGGCCCTATAAACAGCCATAGAGGGGTCAACTTTTTGCCCCCTTTTCACTGAGCCCCCTTTTCACTAAGCTCGGGGCTCGACAAGTCGCTGTGTCCAGTGCGCGTGACACAGAAAAACTCCACTGGACACAGAAATATTTGACAGCTGTGCCCAGTGGACACAAGTGAAAATGATTAAATTTTGGACTATATTTCCATATCCTTCCATGAGCAAAACCAACTGGAAAATAATCAAGTGTTATACACCTTTGGAAAGCTTGCAATATCAGGATTCGAAATATGGAGGTCAATATCTGAATACAAGATCCCATAACATTTCATCCTAATGTAGGGGTTTCATATGCGTACAACACGAACACAGGTTCCAAATTCGGTTTGAATGCAACAGGTCTTTATTCGATCACAGCCTCAAAAGTACACGAAGGTTTCTCACTCGGTTCACTTGGTCTTTCAACCATTCGAAGACACACAGGATTCTATCGATAGTTCGAAGCATTAGCGATACCGGACAGTTAAGCTCTGTGCCAGCATGGCTGGTGCAGAGTCCATAACGTGGGAGGGGTGTAGGTGCCCCTGTCAAAGCGAAGGTACGAAAGGTGCGGGTCAGAGCTCGTCCTAGGACTAACTGGTGAGGTAGCCAACCTCGGCCTCTTATATACCCTGAGCGCGGACCAAGCAGTGTCGACGTGGCACTCCTCCGTAGCGCCGTCTGGAGTGCCCTGCCTGGCTCCGCTACCGGATAACCGAAAGGACATGGCTCAGGTGTTGCCACCTAGTGTCCGTTGGAGGCACTTACCGCTCTGACTCCACGGACCTTATATGTACACGTATTATTCGTGCCCCTACATCACCCCCACCAGATTATAACTAGGGTCGAAATACATCTGATATAATATAATATACTCGAATATGGGAGAATAATATCAGTGTACATGATGACAATACCGGGGTACATTTGAAGGTACGATATACGTTTTTACACTTACATGTAGAAAGTACAAATATAGATTTTAGATTTTACCTGTTACACAAACAACACTTACATCTCTATGTACAAAACAGGGATCTTATAGATCCAACACTATAACGACAGGATAGATACGTGAGTATCCATCTTTAATAAAGATATGAATATATACGAATATATGTTCTATACTACTTCTAACTATAGTGATCACAGTTTTGTATGGTTTTCGTTGAGATATAACAATGGTTACTACATTAATCATTTTAAGGTAAGTTGAGATTGCACAATATGTGACTCTTTAGGACGGAATGACACAGAAGTAATGGCTCGAAAATATTTAAGTGGGCGAACCGTCCCAGGAGAGGTAATTACGTGAACTATTGGAATTATGTAAAAATACTTGGAACCAACATAGTTGTGACATTAACTCTTATAACCAAGGAATGTAGTAATTTTAGCCTCCATGTGAGGCAACCGATATATACCTTTATATCTTTAACAATAGATATACTTTCGAAATCCGAATACCAGTTGTTATGTCCAAAAAGAAAATTTTTGGAGATAAAGGTAGGTATCGAACATTATGTACAGTTTTGGTTCGAATCATAGTATGTAGTATCAGTTATACTACCTAAAGTATGAACACCCTTTGGTTTTTTTTAGACAACGAAGACATTTCTTGACAATTATGCATTTTCCACCCGGCTTATGTTTACCTTCGAATCATGACCTTAATCATGGATGTTTTATAATAACAACACAATTATTACAGTATCATCGAAGCATCATATGCACAAGTCATCAATCACACAATCGAACAGCCGAACACCCAAGTTAGCTTATAAGTCCTTCAATACGCTCTGGAGTTCTTCGAGTGACCCACTCCATTGGGTGAGTCCTATACCGAATACCCGAATGAACTTAACGTTCAGGGCCTTCAGAGTTTTGGCCTGATCGTCAAGAGTATCTTCTGCAGCTTTCTGCAAACAACGAGCTGTTGAGAGTTCTTTCTTCGATTGTGCCAGCTGCTTGGTGAGTTCGATCACCTTATCTGGCTCCGATTGTTCGTCAATACGTTGCCGCTCGAAGATCTTCCTCAGCCTCTCGACCTCCTTGCCCTGCATGGTGATGGCATAGTCGGTTGATGCTCTCGCCACACCGGCTGCATATCGTTGCATGCCAGCCAGGTGTTCCTGCAACCATCGTTCGTATAGTTCTTTATGCACCACCGCATCCGGAGCCTTTGGAGGCTCGAAGTAGTCCTTCGGAATCTGTATCTGGGGCCGAATGTTTTCACCACTGATCATCAGATCATACCACTGGTTTGGATCCACTGCTGGTTCCTCACGAACTCTGGGCTTATAGGGCACAGTAGCAGTAGTAGTAGTGGTGGTGAGTAGGGTGGCTGCAACAGTTGCTGCCTTCCCTCCTCCAGCAGTTGTCGTTGGTGTGGTGGTGACTGGGTTCAAAGTGGTCACTGGAACCGGGTCCACCACAGGCTCAGCTTTTATGGATGTCGAATCCGCACTAGTAGCAGGGGTTTTACGCCCCACTGACTTTGTAGAACTGTCAGCCCTTGGTTTCACCTTGTCTTCTGCCCGAGGAGTGAGGTTGGTGGTCGTCACCACCAAGTCCTTTTTCCCAGGCAGCACAAAGTGATCCGAATCCGCCATCTCCACGTCTCGTGAGTCCGGTTGGCGGATGGCATCCATCACAGAGATGCCCGTAGGGAGATTCTTGTACGGATCCTTCTCAGTTTGTACCTCCGGACCAGGGAAGTCCATTGAAGGGTACTCGGCCTTACTGGCCAAGTTACCAGGAGTCAGAGGACGAAGGGTTTGCAGCTGGGAGCGACCCTTGGGGGCTGAGAAGTCCGGACCATAGTCAGGACGCAAGTCCTTCAGTGGAGACCGGTGCTCGATCGTTATCGCGCGCCCTCGTGCTGCAGTTGGAGCTCTTGGAGCTGGAACCTCCGACTTGACCTTTTTGCAGTCAGGTTCGGAAGTCGCTGGACTCCTGTTCTCACTTCGTTTCCCTGGAAGGGGGTTGGCCGCTCTCCAGTCGTACAATTGCTGGTACAAGGTGTCGTTCAGGTCCAGTCGACCACGTCGATCAGTACGCTGGAAGACAGCTGACTGTTTCGAATTCCGGGTTAATTGGACCTTTCCGAATTGGAAGGTCTCAATCGTAATGGTTTCGAATTTGACTTTGTCCAGGCCTGCCACCAGGGATGCATGGAGATCTCCAACGTTCTTTCTGGCCAACATCATGGCTTGGCCATGACATTGTATCAGGTGCTCGATCATTCGGCCTCTTCTAGGGGTCCACATTCCCGAACACTTTTTGTTTGATTTGCCGATATCAGCGCAGACATACATCGCATGGTGGTGCATGTGCTTCTCCACGAGATGTCGCATGAATCGAAGACGAGTAGGCATGGGGCGGTTCTCGTGTGCGAAGTAGACACGGCAGGAATCGAATGGGCAGTCCTCCCTTACCCCTTCTTTGTACCGGGCCATCGCCCAACGTATTTTGGGACGGCCCTCATGGTTGTAGTAAGTCTCAGGGAACTGTTTTCGATCCAGCAGCCGACCGAACCAGTTTTCTGTCCATGACCAGGAACTGGGTGAGCCCATATTGGATCTCATCCATTCTTCGTCATCAGACAATCCTTCATGGTCCGGTTCTTTGGGACACGAATACATATCCCTCGATCGTTTGCAGTGTTCCATGCACTCGGGCCTAAATTTCTTGAAGCCCCCACTGGCATTACGCCAAATCATGTCCTCCACCCGAGAACTTGGGACGTCTGCCGAGGCACCTGCCCCTGCAGCTGGAGCTGGAGGGGGCGACGAAACCACTGGTGGTGTGTTCGATTGCCCTGACTCGGAGGACGTAGACGGAGATGCAGGTACCTTGACCTGCACTGGAGTTTTAGTCGGAGTTGCTGGAGGGGTCGAATGCGTCCGGGTGGGTGCCCTAGGAGGCGTCGAAGGTGTAGAGGCCGTACTGGATACTACGTCCACCAACCTCACGATTGGGGACATATTAATCGCAGTAGTTTGGGGAGGCGAAGGATGGGGTACACATGGCTGTCGTGCCTCATTCTTCTTTGCCTTCCGTTTCTGGCTCTTTGGAAGTTCGAAGGGGACCTCCTCCAGATCCGAAGCGTCGGATACGGACCGTCCCTTTTGCTGTGGATTGGGGTTCTTACGGGACTGGGCTCGAGTCATTGGCGTTCTGGGGGCAGTTTGCATAGCCTCCAGAGTTAGCCGTAACTGTTCATTGGCTGCCCTGAGTTCATCGGATTCTCTAACCACCTGAGCATAACGGGCTTCTTGCTCAACTGATCCTGAGGTATCCGAATGGATCTCCCGCGGAGCCAACTCCACGCTAGCTGAATCTTCTTCGGATGGGACTGGTAAAGGTCCCGGAGCTTTCGGAAGGGATTCGGATGGGGACTCAGTAGTCCCGGTGGTCGTAGTTGGTTCTTCGAATGACGTTGAAGCCGACTGGGAAGTACTCGAAGAGCATTCGGACTGGACTGGGGCAGGTTCGGACACCTCGGACTTAGGCGGAGTATTGGGAGGAGTACTGCCATTAGAAGTTTTACGACTACCTCTGGTCTTGGAGAATTTCTTTTTCTTCCCCTTCGTACTGGTCGTGCTCCCATCACTTGAGGGCACTGCTTCCTCCCTAGCTTTGGCTTGTTGGAGATGCCGAAAGTTCGTACCACATCGCAGTAGGATTTTTCCAAAGATCTCATTTTGATATGCTCCCCGGATGGCTCCTTCGTAACTCTCTAGCCAAGTACCCTCATGGTGGTCGAATCCATGTTCCTCCAGCTTGTCTAGCACCATCGCCATGAGTGTGGGATGGAGCTTCAGCGAGGTGTCGAACGGCGGGTCACACTCCAGCACCTCCATGAGTTGTTGCTGGGCCAGTGATATTCGTACGAAGTCCTCCATTTCTTCGTCAGATACTGCATGGATAGGCAATTTCTGGCTTACCTCTTCCAACTCTGGCATCTCGTCCTCTTCCTCATCACCTGCTGCGTTCAGCCGGGTTGACGTCGAATTGTCTATGTCTTTCGAAGCAACTCGTTTCGGGACATTGCGCCACGGCAACGGCCCTAGGTTGACTGTAGCCGGGGGTGGCATGGTCATGCTGTCCCGATCAGCCGTCGAATAGGAGCCGATCCCCGCTACACGAACGGTAACCGCACTCCCGGTGGATTCAGAGGCGGATTCATAATCCGACTCACGAGCGTTGTCGAATTGGCCATCGTCCATCCCGAACAGATCTATCTCGTCGGACTGGAGGCCCTCACCGGGGGTGTACTGCTCCTCCATTGCAGTCGAATGTTTTCAGCGAAAACGAAGTTTAATGATCGAAGATTTGCGGAGTACGAAGCTCCGCGTGTCCTAATGACACTAGGAGTGGGAACTAACCAGGTTGGCGCGTCTTATGATGTGGTTTTGGAGACTTTTGGTCGACTACAAGTCCCTTCTTCCTCCTCCTTTGCCCTGCAGCGTCCGTGCGTCTTCTTGGCACTGATCCAATATGGCGACCGCCCTTCTTGTCTCGTGATGCCACGCCCGCCGCGGGAGCGAAGGTCAACCAATCAGCGTTCACGCTTCACCGGATAGCCCTTTTCTGACGGATAACACGGCGGGAGACGCTCGCGTTTCCCGCCACTAATCGAACGGGTAGCTCACCGGAGTGTAATCCTTATTGAGTCAGTTCCACAGTACCAGGGATACCGCTAATCATGAATTCTTCAGGAGTGTAGGCAAATGTCATTACGGGTAACATAAGAATACCCGCCGGATAAATCCGTCTGCCACCCTCGGGGACGTTCATGATCAACTCTCACCCTAGCTCTGCTCACTCGACAGCAATTAGGTCTGTACTACCATCATGGAATCGAAACTTCTTGTTGTGTATACAAATTAGGTCACAGCAGTCCCCCGGTTATGCCGTGGACTGCGCCTTAACCCGACCTTGGGTTCTTTAGACCTGGTCGTCCGGGAAGATTCGACAGGATGTCCAGTAGTCAATTGGACAGCCCTCCTCCCCTTCAGACCTTCATTTGCCGAGACTTTTTTTACGCACTTTTTATCCTTCTTGCTAGAAGCTCGAATTGGTAAATTTCTTTTAGGCCTACCCCGGCCCCGCTTTAATTTACCAATACCAGGAGGCATAGGTTTTTCCTCATCTGAGGGTATCACTAGTTTCCTAGGTCTACCAGGACCACGTCGTTCCGGGGTGGTCGCTCTCCACTCAGTGTTATCTGACTTCGAATGCTCCCCTGGCTTCGAATGCGCTGAAGCATCACCCTGCCACCGGCGTAGGCGAGCTACATTGGATTTATACAGGCGTCCCAACAAGGATTTGATCACCACCGTGGATTCAGAAACAATCCGAACCACAGTAAAGGGACCATCCCAGTTGGGTGACAACTTTAGCTGTTGTAGGGGGTCGTGTAGCCTAACTACTTCATCCCCCACTCGAAAGGACCTAAGTTTCAAACCTACGTCATAGCCCACTTTTTGCCATGAAGCAGATTTGCTTAGTTCACATCGAACCATCTCGTATGCGGACTTGAATTGATCCCTCAATGCCTCCACGAACATCACCTGACAGGGTGTTTCAGCGTTCATCCCAGCTACGCCAAACACCAAGTCAGCAGGCATAATCAAATCCTCTCCGAATACCAACAAATTGGGGGAACAACCGGTGGAAGCATGCACCGTACTATTATAAGCATGTACCACAAACTCGCATTGCTCGTCCCAATCATCCATCTGACTGTTGACCAGAGGCTTCAGGACTTGTATCAAGGTTCTGTTGAACCTTTCTACTTGACCATCAGACTGAGGCCGGTACGGATTCGTTCTTGTTTTGCATATAGCAAGGCTATGGCACATTGCTGCCCATAACTCAGATTCAAATTCTCTGCCTTGATCACTATGCAACATCAAGGGCACGCCTAGATGAAGCACCCAACCCTTTACGAATGCACGAGCACATGTATGAGCCTTGTGATCTTTCAGAGGAAACACTCTAGTATACTTCGAATAGTAGTCGGAGATCACCATCATGCACGTGTTTCCATCAGGAGTGGTTTTTAGGCCACTAATGATATCAACCGCTATGCGTGCAAATCTAACTCCCCAGAGCTCTTGAGTTAGTGGCAACTTCCCCAGGCCTTCACCTGGTTTGCTCAGACAACAATCTGGACAAGTAGAGATCCACCTAAGCAGATCTTTACTCATGCCAGGCCAGTAATACCTTCTGGAGAGTCGCGCAAGGGAGCGCTTCTTTCCAAAATGTCCACTGGTCTGATGTCCATGTACGAAATACATGATATCCCTTCGCATAGCTGTGGGTATCACGATTTGTCGAATTTTGGCCTTGTACGGTGTTATCTTCCACCTACATAAGATACCGTCAACAACAGTTAGCTCAGACCATTGAGCAAGTAGCTGTCTCATTTCCCGGTTCTCAATCGAAATGGTTGGTCTTTGTGGTTGGGCACCACTGGAGACCTGTTCTATTAGTCTCGAAATGACAGCATCACCCTTCTGGAATTGCCTGATGGTTTCGGTGGACCATTCCATTGCTTTAGAATGTCCTACATCATACGGCATTCGAACTCCAGCTATTACAGCATTATGGGCTCCACAATCATCGCAATCCATTCTAGAACATTTCCGTATGGGTCTTCTCGAAAGGGCGTCAGCATTGATATGCTTGCTCCCTGCTCTGTGTTGGATTTGGCTATTTTCCAACCCGAACTCGGACAAGTGGGTCAGCCATCGACCGATCATTCCTTCTGCTTCCTTAAAGTTCAACAGCCACCTTAAGGACGAGTGATCTGTCCGTAAAGTAAAGTCACCTCCCCAAAGGAAGTGCTTAAACTTCTTCGTATACACCACTACCGCCAACAATTCGCGCTTAGTGGTACAGTAATTCCTCTGGGCCTTATTGAGGGTATTACTAGCGAAAGCCAGTGGCACTTCTATCCCCTCTTGCATCTGGGATAGAGCAGCACCTATACTGTCATTACTGGCGTCTGTGTCCAGTATGAAATGTCCATCAGCTGTTGGATATTTCAAAACTGGGGTGGTTCGAAATAGGTTCTTCACGGCTTCGAATGCTAGATCTTGTTCCGGACCCCATGGAAAAGGCTCCTTCCTTCTACCCGGAGTCCAGTGAGCTAGAGCCTGCATAGGCTGAGCTATTCTGGCATACCCCGGTAGGAAGTCTCTGTAGTAGCTACAGAAGCCCAGAAAGGACCGTATGTCTTTAGGTCCCTCTGGCTTTTCCCATTCCGATACAACATCTAGTTTCTCAGGATCCGCCTTAACCCCCTCAGTGGATATTATCCGACCGAGATAGTTAATAGAAGTCCTAAACAGGTGACACTTCCTTGGTTTCAATTTCAAACCATGGGTTATCAACCTCTCGAAAATTTTGACTAAAGTAGCCAGGCACGATTCGAAGGTCTTCCCGAAGACAATTACGTCGTCCAGGTACACCAAACACTCCTTCCATAACAGGTCACTCAACAGAGATTCCATCATGGCTTCGAATGTTGCAGGGGCGTTACACAATCCAAACGGCATCACATTGTACTGGAAAAGACCGACATGGCTCGAAAATGCTGTTTTTTCCTGATCCTCTTCCTTCATTCCAACTTGCCAGTATCCGGATTGCAAATCCAGCGTACAGAACCATTGGTTTCCGCCCAGGGAATCAATAGTCTCGTCTATACGGGGGAGAGGATAGGAGTTTTTCTTAGTACAACCATTCAATTTTCGATAATCTATGCAGAAGCGAATTGTGCCGTCTTTCTTAGTCACCATCTGAACAGGACTGGACCAGGGGCTCGTGCTGGGAACAATCACCCCTAATCTCAGCTGATCAGCGATTTCCTTCTCGGCCATCAATTTCTTCTTCAAAGGTAGGCGTCTATAAGGGATTTTGAAAGGTACAGCGTCCTCTGTAGTGATGGAATGTAGCACCTTGTCAGTTCGCCCCAAACCAGTGGGCTCCCCGAAGGCTGCATCATATTTCACCAATACCCGTCTCAACTGATCTTTCTGGTCCCCCGTCACCAAGCTCGAATCGTCCACCAACTTTTGGAGTTCCGGACGTAAATCGGACATCCCCTCAAGGTTCGGTTGGGTATCTTCTGAGAGTATACTGGTGCTTGCCTGTGCAACGATCACCTGCCCCACGGGAGTACCTTTCATCAGATAACGGACTTCACCACCAGGATTCGAAATAGGAATTAGATTCCTACTGCCACTGCCTACGAAAGTATCTGCACTCTCGAGTCCAATTGATGCAAGTCTCACCACATCGGGTTCAACCACCGCCATCTGGTCTCGGAAGATACTGTCACTCGAAAACAGGACATCACATGTCTGTCCTGGGGGTATCTTAACCGTCTGTACCACCGAGGCTACAGAAGATACCTTTCTCAACACGCATTGTACGGCCACCCTATATGGATGTTCTATCTTTAACATCCCCCTACAAGGTTCCAACATTGCACCGTACAACGCAGCGAAATCTAATCCGATGATGCCATCATCACTCAGATCAGCAATAGTAGGGGACAGGAGGTAATCCTGCCCACCTATATTGATTTCGAAAAATGCTTTACCAAACGTCTGCATGCAGCTACCGTCGGCCGAATGAGCTGTTACCCTCGTTGTGAAGTTATCTGGCTCATCGACTACAAGGTCATAGAACCTCTTCGAGATCATGGAGTGACTAGCTCCAGTATCCACTAGAAATTCTGCAGACCTTCCCCTCACTGCTACAGTCAAATACCACCTCTTCCCATCCAATGGTGATGGGTTGACGGTGAAACGTTCGAAATCCTTAGTGACACCAAGATCTACTCCCCGTCGTTTCAAGTGCTTCAAACAGGGGTGATCCGGGGACAATCGGGCACTGCTGACTACTTCCAGCTCCTGTATCCAATTCGCCGCTTCCCCAGTACTTCCTCCTCGGACGTCTACTATTCTGGGTTCATTGGACATACTTAGAAGGGACTGATCAGGCCCCTCCTCTAAGTTTCCAATCTCTACTGCACCTCGGACTTCATCGCTTGCACCGTTGGCGATATGTTGGCTTTCTTTCTCCTTAGGGGTTACTACCTTGCCATCCAGAGCAACCCCGTCTAGTTTTCCGTTTTCTTCTCTTCAGGCTTGGGTACCGGCTTTTCAGCTGGGCATTCTGCAGCAAAGTGTCCCAGGACCTGACACCTGTAACACTTCCTAGTGGTCTTGTCCACTCTCGGCTTCGAATTCCTCCCTGTTGATTGCTGGTTTCCAGACATCAAGTCAGTCAACCTTAACAGAAGTTCTTCCATAGAACTGGGAGTTGAGGAAGTAGTCGAAGGTGCGCTTGTAACTCCTGGGGTCACAGGTGGTGTTTTCCTGTCGGCCTTCGGATAGCGCTTCGAATTCGAATTGGAATAAGATTTGCCGCTGTTCTTTTGAGCAACTGCGCCAATCTCCTCCTCCCTTCCAGAATCACCTTCCTCTGTATCAGAGGCTGGTGGGTCTTGCACCACACTGGAAGTTCTCGAAAGTACTCTCGAAGATAGCAGATGCCGTTTCCTGTCATAGTCTTCTATGGCCATGAACAAATCAGTGAGAGAAGTTCCAGCTTTCCAACTATCACATGCAGCGGTCCGTTCATCAGAATCCCTTAATCCCTCAATGAATTGCGAGAACAAATCATCTAGGAACTGTGGGTCATCTAACTGCCATCTTGGTCTAGCTCTTTGCAAGAGAGATTGCAATTCTAGACCGAACACACGGTGCGACTCGTTTGGCTTTTGAGTCCGTTTCCGGAACAATCGAAGCGGGTCTTCATTACCCACATTACCTATCAGGTAACTGGCGCATTCCACCAATTGGGTAAACGATCCGGCACCATGCATCGTTCTCCATCTCGAAACCGCTAGCTTGCCTGGGCCATTTCTCAATGCCCGTAAAAGTTCGTCCAACGATTCCTCTTCTGACCATCGATTATACCTCATATCGTCCATGAAGTCTGCGAACCAGTCCTGCCATGGCTGTCTTCCTGTGAACGGACTCGGAGTGCTGGCAGTGCGTCTAGCAGCGTTGTGGTTGTCCCTGTGCAACAGAAACGACTGCTCGATGCTCCAGTCGACGATATCGGCATTATCAGCTTGTCTGCTAACACAGTCCACTCCCATCTCAGCAATGCAGGGGTTCGTGTCGTAAATCAATTTCATCCCAGGGGACATCGATTCGCGGCGAGATACTCGTCTACCAGCATGTGTAGGAGATCTCCCTGGCCTCCTTGAGGGACCACTCGAACGTTCATTCGGATCAGATCTCGAAGATCTCTCATTCGAACTCGTACGGCTCGGTCTCTCTCGAGAGCTGGAACGACTGGGAGAGTTCGAATGGTCGTCATCATACGACGTTGGGCGTTGGTCACGCCGCGAAGATCTTCCATCCGGATCCCCTGTATCAATGGTCACTCGTTTTGGTCTCCCTCCGGTTGAGGTAGAGGCACTACCCCCACCAGTTGATGAGTTGTATATGCCACCACTGACATGATCGAACCCTGAACGGCTACCTCGAGTTGCCTCTTCATCTCGTTTCTTCTGTAAATCTTCCACCTCCCTGATCAGATGATCCTTTTCGTCCATCATCGCCTTGGTAGCTTCTCGGATCGTATCATGGAGCTCGTCCGAATCATGTATGGTCTTATCCTGACGTTGTTCTAGAGATTCAGTACGTCGCCGCAAGACATTCTGTTGATGAGCGAACTGGTTTTCCATATGTTCCAGTTCTGCCTTCGTTGTGTCTAAGCGGTTCTGTTTCTCCATCGTTGCCCCTTCTAGATCTTCATTCCTGTTCCGAAGCTGTACCAACCGATGACTCAAAGCTTCAAACTCTTCATTCATCCTGTCCATCTCTGCGATCCTTGCTCCTTCGAACCGATTCTTCTCCTCTTCGAAATGACGACGTGTCACTTCCTGTCGCTGGTGTCGTTCAGCATGCAGTATGCTCATGCCTTGTGTTGGCATAGGAGCAATGTGTCTCTTCGAACCACCAGTTTCAAACAAAGAATCATCTAGGTTTGACCCCAGATCTTTTCGAATAGAATCAGGATTGCCTCTCCTTGGTTCTGGTGTAGAACTCGAACGGTTTGGCCCATAATGTTTCTCAAGGGCTGCTACCACCTCCGGATCTGGACTCGAAATAGGATGAAGGGACGCTCCACCCTTTGCCTGTTCAGCCATGTTAACCCACTGACTGTGCTTGATTCGCCAGTGCTAATTGTTGTTTTTTCTTAAGAAATTTTCTGAGACTCCAGATCCGTAATATAGCTGGATGAGGGTGTCAGGTATGACCGGCGTGTCCGGCGCTGCAGGCGCCCGCGTTCCAAGCCGACGGCGGCAGACGCTACTCCCGCCGCCGGCCCACGCAGGGGCGCGCCGGTCCGCCGCACACACCGGCGCCGAGCGCATCCTGTCGGTTAGATAAGGGTACATTGTTCTCCGCCAGAGAGAACGACAATTGTATTGTACTATGCCTGAGAGAACGCCAATTGTATTGTCCTGATCCACATGCCCATAGGGGAGTAGTGTTAACTGACACTAACATGTGGATGCCAACTAACAAGCCATGCTGGTGGCCTGCCCACCATAAAAGGGGTCAGGTCCCAGCACTGGGCATCTCCATCCTCACTCTACACATGGACTCCACTGAGCAAGGACCTCTCCACTGACTGAGAACAAGGCTATAGGCTATGCCCTACTAGGCCCAACTATCAGACATCCCAGCTAACAAAAAAACGTTATTTTACGTCAAAATAACGTTCTAAAGCTGTGTATAACGTTATGCCATAGTGAAGAATCTTAGAGAAACGTTATACTACGTTAAATAACGTTACAAAATGTAATATAACGTTTTTCGTTTACTGGGATGGTGTAGGACCCCCTTGGCTCTAGTCCATCATTACTTAACCTCAGGATTCTTAGGTATACTTACCAAGACCTATACTATTGTGTGGATAGGTGTAACTGAGTGGAACCTACTCGTACTTACTGTACTGTTGCTGTCAACTTGTAATAAATACCAACTATTCTACAAGACCTCAAGACTTACTCAGATTCATACATATTAAAGGAGTCTCCCAACTAAGGGGATTCCTTGTATGACAAGAGCTATACAGCTGTTTCTCTCATGATCTTAGCTTTCCAACGGTATATTACACAACATATTCCCCAATGAGTTTCAATGGTAGTCTAGCAGAATTCGCCAGTCTGGCGAATCTAACAGCAGCAAAGTTCGCCAGATTGGCATTTGATTCGCCAGTGGCGATCTGGCGAGTGGCTAGCGCGAACCCTGACACGCCCTCAAAAAGTCGTTGCTAGGAGACCGGGTACCCACCCGAGCCTCGGCCATTCAGGAATGTTCTCCGGAACAGTCTTAAGGAGATAGCAGCGAGGAGGAGGCAACAGCTTCCGCGGCCCAGTTCAAGAGGAATGGAAAGTCCTCTAAACCACCGTGGAAGAACAAGAAACCAGAGGGGGGAGGAGACCCACCTCTGAGAAAGGAGTCCTCGGAGAAAAAGGCTCCTATGATGGATGCCGCATTCTTTACGGCATTGTTTGAGAAGATGACGACTTCCGTTCAGGGGGCTACCCAGCCTAACCGGAGGAAGATCAACCGGAGGACCGCCAAGTGTTATAGATCCTTGGAGATAGGCCATTTTGCTGCGGTAGAGCCTAGTGGAGTTCTAAGGACAGATAGAATACCAGGGGCGGCTTCGAACTTAGGGAGTTCGGATGCTGGCCTGGTGGACATCTCAGTCCAACAGTTGCCCCGCAATGAGGCAGGGAGGCCCATTACGGACGGAGACGAGAAAGTAACGGCTGTCACAGACACCGTTTGGGTAGGGAGTACCCAGCTTTCCCCGGATCATCCATGTTTTGACCATTTGAAGAAACATGGGTTAGATTTGGCTGCTCTGAAGGACTTTAAACGCTTCACTGTGAACCCGTCTCCACTGGGGGGGAGGCGGTGGTATGTGTCTGTTACTGTGGCCGGTAGAGCAGCTGAGTTTTTAGTAGATACCGGAGCTAGGCACTCCTTTATCTCCTCAAACTTTTATGCTCTTATGCCGAGCAGTCGCGATGACTTCAAAACGAAGGTAAGCGCCTGTTCGGCTGATGGGTCGAGTATGCAGACTTATGGGCTCGTGTTCATACCGCTCCGGATTGGAGGGAAGGAGTATGTGGCTTCTCCCACCATTGCGGATATTGCAGACGATGGTATACTGGGGTTGGATTTTGCGCGTTGTATGACGCGGTCCTGAATCCTAGTACAGGGGTGCTCCGGATAGAGCATCCGTACCGGACGGTGGAGCAGTGTGTGCTCCGGCAAGTTTCAACAGTGGCAACGGTGGTCCAAACTGTGAAAATTCCTCCCGGACAGACGTGTGACCTGCTGGTCCGAAGCAAGGGGCTTAGGAGAGAGGAAGAAGCAGTTGTGGAGCCGGATGTGGCCATTTTTTGGAGTATCGGTCTAGTGGGCATGGACACCCTGGTGGGTGATGGTGCCTGGACTGTTGTGCCAGTTTCTAACCCCGGGTTAGAAGCTAAGTATCTGAAAAAAGATACTGTGTTGGGGGAAGTGTTCTCCAGTGAGGCAGTGATGCCTGCTGGTCATGTGAGCATGAAGGGGGACCCTTCGCCCACCACTCTGAGTGAGGGACTGGAGAAAATGATCTCCGAAATGGATCTCACCGATCTGGGGGATCTCAGTTCCTTGAGAAGGCTGGTGGAGAGGTATCAGGATGCGTGGCAAGTGGAGGGGGAGCCTTTGGGCCGAACCGACAAGGTGCTACATTCCATCAATACCGGAGATGCACAGCCGTTTAAAATGCCTTACCGACGCTTGCCGTTGGGAAAGAAGAGAGTTGTTGAAGAACAAGTGAAAACCATGCTGGAACAGAAGGTGATTGTGCCTAGCACTAGCCCCTGGTCTAGTCCGGTTCAGATGGTTACTAAAAAGGATGGGTCTATTCGATTTTGTATCTATTATAGACGTCTGAATGGAGTAACCAAGAAAAATGCCTATCCTTTACCCCAAATTGATGAGACTCTGGACTCGTTGGGTGGGAACCAATGGTTCTGCACCCTGGATTTGCAGTCCGGATATTGGCAAATCGGAATGAAGGAGGAGGATAAGGAGAAGACGGCTTTTACTAGCCATATTGGACTGTATCAGTTGGAGCTGATGCCTTTTGGGTTGTGCAACGCCCCGGCGACATTTGAGGCCATGATGGAAACTCTTCTGAGTGATCTATTATGGCGGAAGTGCCTGGTATACCTGGACGACGTCATTGTTTTCGGCAAGACGTTTGAGGAGTGTGCGTTGAACCTCGGCGAGGTATTAGAGCGAATTCGGTCCAATGGGTTAACCCTGAAGCCGAAGAAATGTGAACTTTTTCGGAAGTCCATGGTCTATCTGGGCCGATTCATCTCCACCAAAGGGGTGCAGGCTGATCCGGCCAAATGGGAGACTGTGGAGACTTGGGAAGTTCCCAAAGGACCGAAGGACGTAAGGTCTTTCTTGGGGTTCTGTTCCTATTATAGGGACTTCATCCCCGGATTCTTGAGAGTGTCAACCGTTACAAAAGTCGAGTCATTGGACTCCGGGGAGGAAAAAGGAACCTTTTCCCTGGGGGATGGATCAGAGCAATGCTTTCAAAGAGATTAACCCCTTCACCACTGGATTTCTTGTAACTCAATGCAATTTTGTGCAATATATTGGCTTACCGCGTGGAAGGGGTTAAGGCGTTGTTCCGGGACACCCCCGTGCTGAGATACCCTACGGAGAAGGGGCATTTCATCCTTGACACTGATGCGAGCAATGAGAGCATCGGGGCCGCATTGTCCCAAATCCAGGACGGAGTAGAGGTCCCGCTGGCGTTTGCTAGTAACAGTATGAACAAGGCACAGAGAAACTATTGCACTACCAAGCGTGAGTTACTGGCAGTGGTGGTGTATACAAAGAAGTTTAGGCACTTCTTGTACGGAGGTAATTTTACATTACGGACTGATCATTCAGCATTGAGGTGGCTGCTTAATTTTAAGGATGCGGAGGGGATGATTGGTCGGTGGTTGAATCACCTAAGTGAGTTCGGGTTGGAGAACTCTCATATCCAACACCGAGCAGGCACGAAGCATATCAATGCTGACTGCCTAAGTAGACATCAGGTCCGCCGTTGTGTGCGTCCGGAGTGTGGAGATTGTGGTGCTCACAATGCTGTGGTAGCGAGTGTGCGTTTGGCTTATGATGGGTTGTTGCAGAACCTGTTGGATTGGTCCACCGACACTATAAGGACGTACCAGATGGCCGATCCTACCATAGCACGACTGAGGGAGCTAGTCCCTACAGGGATCTGTCCAGTGAGGCCCGAAATATCATTGGAAAACCGAGAAATGCGACGCTTTCTGGCTCAGTTCCATGAACTGGAGATGCGGGATGCGTTGTTGTGCAGGTCTTGTCCAGGGAAGCGGAGGCTATTACAAATGGTGATCCCGGCCGCTATGCGGAAGGATATCCTGTACTATTGTCATGGCCATTCCACGAGTGGGCATTTCGGAAAGAAACGCTCGCTGGAACGGCTGAGTCGGCGATACTATTGGCCGGGGATGTCTGGTGACCTTTTGAGGTGGATCGAGACGTGTCCGGCCTGCTGTTTGGGCAAGCCTGGTCCCGGACTGGGCAAATTGCCATTGCAACAGGAGCTCTTCGGAGTGAGGTTCGCTTGGATAGCTGTGGACATAATCAGTGGGGTAAAACCCACTCCTAAGGGAAATACGTGTATGATGGTGGTCTCGGACTACTATACGAAATACACGAGAGTGTACCCACTGGAGGATCATACTGCTGCTACTTGTGCGGAAGCACTGGTTAAGGGGTGGATACTCCATCTGGGGGCTCCCTTGATGTTACATAGTGATCAAGGGAGGGAATTTGAGTCAAAACTGTGGGCTGCTATGTGTCATCAGCCGGCTATCTGCAAGACCCGGACGAATCCGTACCGACCCCAGTCCGACGGACAGGTGGAACGGTTCAATCGGACTTTGATCCAGGTCCTGAAGCCTTTAGTGAACTCCCATATGGATGATTGGGATGACCAATATGAATTTGTGGTGCATGCATATAATAATACGGTGCACAGCTCCACGAATTGCACTCCGAACCTACTGGTGTTCGGAGAGGACTTAATCATGCCCGCGGACTTGGTGTTCGGAGTGGTTGGGATTAGTCCTGAGGCACTGTGTACGGTGTTATTTGTGGAATCTCTTCGGTAGAGGTTCAAATTTGCCTATGAAACAGTGCGAGCTCATTTGCTCAAAGCTGCTACATGGCAAAAAGTGGATTATGGCACGGATTGAAGTTGCGGCGGTTCGTAGTAGGGGATAAATTGATCCGCTTACACGAACCCCTCTGCAATGTCAAGCTGGCGAATAACTGGGATGGACCACACACCGTGGTCAAATGTATCAGTCAGACGACTGTATTGATCCAGTCAGAAGCAGGGCATATCCGGACGAGCCATGTGGCTCGGTTACGTGCTTGGGCTGGGAGGGAGCTCACCCCGGAAACGGATGTGGAGGATGAGAATTCTGAGGAAAAATTTGTACCCTTGAAGGGGTTGTCAGAGGATACCCCCACGGCTCGGGTACGAAGGAAGCTCCGGAAGTCACGCCGGATAACGGGATCGCGTCCAATCACGCGAGACGCTGCGCATGCGCTTTGTTTTAAAGATGGTATATCAGCCAATACACTTCCCAAACGTTTTCCTTAAAAGGGATGCCATGGGTTCCATTATTATTTTAGCTAATACACAGTACCCAATATTTGCAAAATATTTGTCTATAAATACATGAGTTTAGATAGTTAACAATAAAGCCTATTCACCTCACTGACTCAGTCACTCCCCTAAGTGAGTACAGGGTAAACTAGCCTGGTAGAGAATGCACTGAGCCATGCAGTACCACAACATAGGGAATTTTAGTGTCGACCCACAGTAAAAATGATTGCACTAAATATGCTTATTTGATAGATTTAGATATATCCCATCCTTTTAAAAGTAAGGGAGTATTATAGCATTGGAAATACAATAGTATTATGGCATCAATAGAAAATTGACGAATTTTAGGTGACAACCCATCTTTAAAAACAAAAGCGAGGGAACCGCCATATTGATTTTGGCTTCAGCCAAATCAGTAGCGGCGGCAAGTCGGCAGCGGCGATTCGTAATTTTGGGCAGATTTAGGAGGAGCAAGTGATTTAAAAGAGTTGGTAAGCGAGTACACTCTTTCCTGAGGTCTGTGTGACAAAAGAGGGCGGCGGGGAACTTTGTGTTTCCCGTCAACTCCCCGTCGTTCAGCTTCAGCCGTCGAGGGACTTGTTGGAGCCCACCCCAGCTCGGGGGATGAGCTCAGTGAGAGAATAGCGGAGATTCAGAAGTCACCCTCGCCGGACGGCAGTGATGACTTCGAACTGCTGGAAGGGGTGGAGCTCTCCGAGAAAGAGCCCGAACCCTCCGGAGCAGCTTGCTGACCCTCCCAGTTGGTGAGCCTCAGTATTTCACCGACTGTGAAGAAGGCGGTGAGTCGTAAACTGTCCATGAAGGACAACTGTGACAACAGCGATGCCGCGGGTCCGAAGACTTAAAGCAAGTTGGATATTCGCGCGATCCTCAAAAGGCCGGATGTGAAAACCGAACCCACCACAGAGGGTAAGGGGACCACCGGATTTAAGAAATCCGGGGAGACGGCGGCGCCCACTCCGGCTCGGGAGACCACACCCCCGGTGACGGATTTGCTGTCCTTTTCAAAAGGACTGGACACTAGTCCTGCAGTGGTGGCTACCGCGGCGGCCCTCGCCAACTTGGCGAAGAGACGAAGAGTGGATCAAGAAAGATCCACTAGACAGGTCGGTATTGTTGTACCACTTTGACCTGCTGGAGAAGGTGCATAAGGCCAAGAAGACTTACTATTCCTTCCACCAGAAGGCTAAGTTGTTCTGGGCAGTGTCCAGGTGGTCTTGGGACACCCCCTGCCCCTTTATAACTTGCCAGAACGAGGACGCAAGTCGTGGCACTCCCCGAACCTGGCCTACAAAGGTCAGGTTCGCACGCCACCTCACGGAGACCCACGTACATCACTTCATCAGATATGACTGCGTGAGTGTGGGATCTAGGGGTAGTAAGGATTGCCCCGACGGAGGTCAATATGTTCGGAGAGCCGACATAATTAGACACATGGCCCGCAAGCATAGGCTCTCGTTAGAGACGGCTGCGGAACGTATCCAGATTGCACACCATCAGGTCTGGTCCACTTTCGGATCGGATCAGATGGAAAACTGCAACCTGGACTTCGGCTCCAGTGAGAAGGGAAAAGTGAAGGTGTTCTACAAAGTGAACGCCCTTCACATTCCGGATGGTCTGCTCTTTGACGCATTCATGGAGTACCGGGCAAAGACGAGCACCAAAAGGGCTCCGAAGAGGGGAGGGCAACCCTCCGAGACCAACTCTGCGAGGCGACCGCAGACGGAGAGCTCAGAGAAACCTTCTGTGTTGGATAGAGTGGCGCCTGGATACAAAGGGCCCACGTTTGACTCCAGAAAGACGGACTGGAAGACGGCTCCTCAGTACGGACCGACTCCCACCCAGCCCGATCCGGAGGAGGATCCGGACACGGGTACTGGGGAGAGCTTTAACGAGGCTTTCCCTGAAGTCCCATTGATCCCAGGAGGGGAGACGCAAGTCTTCTCTCAGACTGGGAAGCTGAAGACACTTAAGCCAAAGCCTAAGCTTACCAAGACTCAGAGTCCCGCTCCGGAGTTAATAGCTCGGGGTCCTGGAGGGACGAATTTTTTTTTTGTGATACCATGTATTTCAAGTGTTCATATTCTCAGGTGTACCTAGATTCGATATATATAGGTTAACTCTATTTATCCAAGGGAGTAGAGTGTAATGTCTATTACAGTCGCTATATATATTTGTGTGTAAATAATAATTTATACGTTCAACAGAACGTTCATATTTCTAATATGTAGCTATATTAGAGCCCCTAAGGTGGTATTTATAAGATAATGCCAGTCCGAAGTGTTTTCGGACTTTAACCTTAATTATTTACCTCCCGGTTATTATCTGGTTGGGGGTAGTGTAGGGGCTAGGGTTATACGGGGTTTATATGACGGGTTCTGTTGGATGCTGTGTTGCGAACTCGGTCCGAACCCTTCAGCCCGACGGTAGGTGGCAGCATCTGCCCCGGGCTTGGGGTATGGACAGAGGTCGCTATAGGCTTCCGGTCTGCGTGTGCGCGCACAGGCTGGCTGCCTATATATACCCAGCATCCGATAGGACTCGTCGGTCACTCTGGATCCACGCTAGGACAGAGCCCCTGCGATCGTATCGGCTACAAGCCTACTGACCCGCTCCAAACTCTATAGGGAGTTTGCACCGCTATAGCTTTGCCTGTCTAGGTTACTGAATAAACCTGTGATTCGCAACCTGTAACACTTGATCCGAACTGTGTTGACTTTGGTTCTTTACTTAATACTCTAACAATATTATAAAGAACAAAGTATCGTTTATTACAGTAGACACAATAAATCTTTTACAATTCAATTCTAAGTCATTTAGTTACAAATATAGCATGAATTCACCCAACTTCCAACAACCACTGTTCCTTAAATAATTGCTAGAAGAGTCTGGAAGAGAGGCAACATATTCTATATAAATTATTTTTATGATAAAAATTAATACTTAAGCTCTATCAATGAATGGTATATGTGATTGATATCACATGTGAACCAGGGCATATGTGTGAGTGTAATATGTGTGAGTGTAATATGTGTGAGTTTTGATGTTGAACCACCGAGATTGAGTGCTTACAACCCCCCCCCCCCCACATACACACGCAGTGCCGATTCCCAATGAACAGGTACCTAATTTTAGTACAATACATTATTTCTCATTTCTGATAGCAGAATCATAATCTCCAGGAAACACTGACCCACTTTGATAGGTCACATGCCTGATCTAAATAATAATAAAAAATGATAAAAGAATTTAAATAAAAGAAGAAAAAGATGATTAAAAAGATAAATGATAATAAAAAAAATAAAAATAATAATAATAATAATAATAAAAAAAATTAAAAAAATTTCATGAAGGTAACCTATGGTAGAGGCCTTAGAGCGTCTCAAAAAGCGTCTCACCCTGTTTTTATATAAGAACAAAGAGGATTTCATGTAAAGGGACACTTCACGAAGGTCTGTGCTTTACTTGAAACCCCACCCTATAGCATTGACCTGAAAAAGTTGGTTTTGTGCTATTTTAGTGACCCTTTTTCAATATCAATTTTTTGTATGAAATATTGCTTTTTTGGTTTCAATCCTTGATGGCATAGATTGGCATTGATCAAAACTTGTTTGTGTGATTACCGTTTAACTGCATCTGTTGACACTACTCATATTGTTTGATGTCCTATGCAGCCGTGATGGGCTTGCACGCTTATTTACATTGTATATCCATATTGCACTGTGTAGTACCATCATGGAAACAACATCATCACCTAGTACTCATAGTACATTGAATGTATCATATTTTTTGAAAATCACTGAGTGAATAAAATACGTTATAAACTCAAGACACTTTTTTGACAAAAAGTGCAAAAATACCTGTCTCTAAAGAACCTGGCACTACTGTGCCCTGGTTCAATAACTCCATTTTCCTCCAACGGACATAAAAAAGGCTCCTCACAGAATAACTGACTGGGGGAATGCATGACCAGGCCCTTTGCAGCCTGTGTGACGGCCCTCCCTGCTCCCTGTAGCCGGGGGTGGTCAGTTAGGACCCCTGCTGTGTTGATTACCTCTACTGCAGCCAATCCTCTTAAAGGGTCTTAAAAGAGCATTTGGCAGAAGGTGTGTGGTGCAAAATTGTAGGATAGTGTCTCATAACCCCCCAACATTATCATTTAATAATTATCATATTAGAGCCTATGTATTTTCTGCATGATATCTTGTGACCAATACTAATTTTACATATCCAATCCAGATATTTGTATTTTTGGCCGAACTACGTACATGAATGTATGTCTTAGGCACTGAGAATACGACTACATGTGCAACACCCACATGGATGTGTAAATTATATACACCATCATATGGATGGAAAGGTTTTCATTCATGTGCTGGTTATGTCTGCAGAAGCGTGTGTAGGGCTTGTCCCGGGTCTTGGCAGGGGTACACATGGGTGGCACGAGGTGGCATGATGCACAGCCAACCGACTGCTAGTCATGTAAGATTAACTATATGCATGAATGTATATATATATATATATATATATATATATACATATATATATATATATTCCCCCCAGCACGATATGACATACGAGTGACACAGAACTTATACTTTGCCCTTAGCAATATCCTAAGCGGCCCTGTTTATTAACACCAACCTAACATGATAACATAACATAAAAAAAAAAGAATAATGCAAGGTAGGTGCTCACAGGCGAGAAGGAGGAGAAGACTGAGGCCCAATGGCCCGCGCACCTGTGTGAGATTGAGGCTCCACACTGTGCGGACAATGATGAGGTAAGATGATGGTAACACAAGGTGTGGGTGAATATATCACCGTAATACATATAACTCAATTACCGTACACATATTCCCCCCAGCACGATATGACATACGAGTGACACAGAACTTATACTTTGCCCTTAGCAATATCCTAAGCGGCCCAAGGCCAACACAACACAATACTTTGCCCTAACCATACAGTGAAAGTTTACGGGCTACCAGAGAGTCTTTTTCCTTGCGTGTAGCATAGGTATCAGAAATATATAAAAGTACTGCCCAAGACCTCCAGTCCCCGTAAGTCTTGACTACGTGAAGTGGAAGGAAGGTTGATAGGTAGGTGGCAGAGCCACGCCTCATACTGTGTGTAGTATAACTGCCTTGCAGGCCAGCCTTGAGACAAACTTTCTTGAACAAGCTGGCAAACTTGCTATAACTGTAGGAAAACAACACTGAGTCTGGATTGAGGTCGGCTGCGGCCATATAACACCTCAAATAACGGACAGGACACAATACACTGTGTCCTGCTTTAATAACTGGGATGACCTGCAGACGCTCCTTAAACTGCACTGTCTTGGATGAGCGGATTGTAACGTCCATCCCGGTAACTGTAAACCGGATATCCTTTGCCCGGAGGGTGTGTGGCGATGAGGTCAGGTGACTCACCCTCAGTAGACACCTGTATGCTAAGGTGATAGCACACCACAGCTGTAAATCCGCGAAATTGTTCAAATCCAACACCCCCTGCATCCTAACCATGTCTTCAGGGAAGAGGGGAGGAGCTTGCACCGTTTCACAACCCAAAAGTCTTTTGGCTCCTTTTAGGGTGGATTGAATCAGGAACACACTGGAATCCGCATGTTCAAGTCCCCAATAATCATGCAAGGCCCATAGGCCAGAAATATAATTCTTGATAGTCATGTAACAACATGTCCGTGACAGGTAGATGATATATAAACACACAGTCTCAGGTGAAGCTGGTAGGGGAACCAGACCAAAGTCAGAGCAGAAGTTCAAGTACTTTCTCCACTGGCATTTGCGGGCCTTGAGTGTATTATCTGCCCAACACAGGCTTCTGACGTCGTCCCACTCCCCACGGAGCACAGCCAGCTCTGCAACATACAGAAAATTCATCTATCAAATCACAACAAATTACCACACTGTTGGGATTGTTTAGTCTTGACAATGAGTCAGCCATAATGTTGTCGACTCCGGCCACCCACGCTGCTTTAATGTCCACATTAAAAAAAGCGGAGACCCAAAAGATCTCCCTCAGCCACGCCATTGTTGTAGAATTAACACTCCTACCGGTATTTATTGCACGCTGCACTTGAGTGTTGTCAGTGTGGACTATCACTTGACGATCCCTCCATGATGGGCCCCACCTGTGGATGCCCACCACAATAGGCCACAGTTCTGTAACATTGATGTGACTGTTATAAGATTCATTCTTGGGGGCGTCTGCAGCATGTTTGCATTTGGCTGAATGAAGGACTTCCTCATGCCACGCCCCCCAGAAATAGTCCCATTCATTGTAGCCACCAAACCCAAAGTCTGAAGAATCTGAACACATAGTGAGAGGCTCTGCTGCAGACCCCAAGACCTGTGCTTTACCATTAAACCAGGTGACGAATGACGCCCACCAAATAAAGTCCTGTTTGATGCACTCATCCAAGCACACCACATCGTCTTTGCATGTCTTGAGGAGAGTATAGATGCGACGTGCAAAGGTCCGGCCGCCCTTGACTACTGTGGCGCAGTGTGCCAAGAGGCCGGCGACTTCCTCCAGGGTTTTTCTTTTACAGGTAGATTTATCCAACAACTTTAGCACCTCATTCTTGACTCGAGCCAGTTTATCCTCCCCTATTGACACGGTCATATCCAGGCTATTGACGTAAATACCTAAGTATTTGAACACCTGAGAAGGCTCGGTTGACTTTTTCACTGCCAGCTCAAACCCTAGGTTTAGGAGCATGTCATGGAGAAGAGTTTGATGGGCCACACACTGGTCAAATGTTGACCCCAATACACAAAAATCGTCTAGGTAGTTGACCACTCTCTCTGGGCCCAGCTTGAGGCAACACTTCACTACAAAGTCAGATATTTTAGTGAAGATATATGGGGCGCACTTCAGGCCGAAACTGAGTCGTAAATCCTCGTACCACACTGCCCCCCCCCTGAATCCCACTGGAACCCTTGGAAGGTACGATGTGCAGGCAGTATGTGAACAGACCTGTATGCGCTGGCTATATCTGTGACGCATCCAAAGTCATGTAGTGATAGCATACCCACTACCGTATCAATATTCTTGTAGTGGAACTTTTCACATGACGTGTCCATATAATTGTTGATTGAGTAACCATCCTGCATAGAACAGTCTGTAATCGGTCTTAATGACCCATTTGATTTTGTTATACCACCCATTGAGTGAACACAACGTGGAGGAGAGCTGACCACCCTTACTTTACAAGTTTCCCGTTCACTCTTGACTTTCGCAGACATTTCACCAGAAAATTCCTCCCCAGTAATGGATGAATAATTTGTACAATAATATGAAGTGCCACATCCCTTATCAACAATGCGGGCACCTCTACATACACATGTCAATACAAATACGTCGTCCCTAGACACATCAACGCCAAACCCCATGACGGCTGCCGTGAAGCGACAAGGCTTTAGTTGACACTGAGCCCCACTGAGTACAAAGTGACAACCACAGACCCCCTCTATACATGACCAAAATACAGGTACATAACAATGTGGCCCCACTTCTACCAAAGCCCGGGGAATGTCACAACCATAGATTGTACTGTACTCCGACATAGCATCAACATTGGTGATAATACTCACATATTCGGGGAGATTTTCCCAATACTCGTCTCCCAATTCCGACACTTCGACTCCCACGCCGCCATCTTGGATTAGACTAACGTGCGCACGAATAGTTTCGTATTTACCGAGGACCGATTTGGAGCTGTACAATTTTGAATACACTGAACTGTCCCCTGGAGACTCACAATAATTTATGCCAAACCCATCGATTTTTTCTGTGCATAAATTGACCAAAGCAGGATTATCCCAAACACCGCCATCTTCGATGCGAAAATGGGAATCGAATTCATCGCTCAGTAAATAGTCGTCAACTTCCGGCGCAGTCGGACACAAGAAGGGAGCCGCACCGGAGTCTTGTTTTTCACACTCAGGTAAACCATACACAAGACCATTAGTAACCACACAATTACGGCCACTTGAATCTAGAGGGCTATCACCCCCCACTACTGATACTGGGGAAATGTCACAGTTTGCGCCCTTGTCGAAATCCCCTTTTGATTGTCAGGCCGCCCTATTATCGCCCGATTGTTGTTGTTTACAGTCAAACATACCGTGACTAGATGAGTCACAGTTAACACACATATGCTTGAAAGCACAACCCGTACAAACCATGTTTTGTGAATAACGAAAACAAATACCTTTGTCGGCGGCGACTTTGCGCCACCCAACCAAACTTTTTGTTTTGGCGCCCCCTGAGTTATCCCATTTCCCACTGGAATTCTTTGACCCCCGGGCACCATCCCGATTACCACCCCGGTTTACCACGCCTCCCTGAGACGCAGCTTTGGTACCCCCAACACCCAATTTGGTATTGGACAAATGAGTGTCTGCACCCTGAAATGCCCCGGGACCCCAGTTATGGGCTCGCTCCAACATAACTGCGTCATAGGCCACAAGAGCCTTTACACTGTAAATACCGGATTTGGCCATCTCAGACATGTAGTTTATATGTTCCACAAACCCAGACACATCGTCACCCCATCTCAACATGTCCCGCAACAAATTGTTATGAAAATCCCACAGTTCTTCAATATTATTGATTGTCAAAGTTTTCTTGCGTTCACTTGCAGGTAAATATCTGCGGTAGTCAAACTTACTGAGGGCTGTCTCCTGGCGACCACAACACCCCCCCCCCTGTAAGCTGGGGTCCATCATGCCCGACGAGCATGGAGCCGAGATGCCCGGCCCCTGGTAGAATGTAGGCTGCTGCAGCTGTTGCTGCTGCTGTTGATGTTGATGCTGATGTTGCTGCTGATACCAGTACTGCTGATGCCCGGCTTGAACATCACCTCCCGCCACGTCTGGGACGACCGAGATAGGTGATTGCTGATGACCCGGACTCTGCTGACCCACGGTTGGCTGCCCCTGAACATTGGGGACTCCACCCGTCTGCGGCCAATTATGTCCAACACCCGGTCCACTATACCCCAATGAGTAAGATCCAGGATACTGGCGCCCGGGGAACATGTGGCCCGCGGGTGGAAACCTCATGCCCTGAGGAGGAGAATACATGTAGTTCTGGCTGGCCCCTTGGCCCAAGGGCGGTTGCTGCCAGTTACCCCGAGGCCAAAAAGAGTCAGGCTGACTCCCAGTAGGAACCACAGGATTGTTGACAGTCACAGGAGTAAAGTTAGGTAGAGCAGGACCAACTGGCGGAGGAAGGGGTTTTTTCACAGTTGGAGACACTAAAGGGAGACCGGGGGCACCGGCTGCGGCGCCATCTTGGACGCCATTTTGGACGCCATTACTGGCGACCTCTTTGAGCGCCAATTTGTCTAACATCTCCCCCATCCTAGATAACGTGTTCTCCAACTTGCCCACGAACCCCTCCAGGACCCGACTGACCACATCCTGCTCACCTTTATGCTTGGAGTCAAGCTTGGAGGCCTCGTCCTTGTCGTCCAGGTCATGTAGACTGACATTCCCGATGAACTCCTCGTCGTCCACTTCCTCCAAGGCACTCTTAGTACGTTCCCTGACGTCGAAGAAGACCGTACCATCGTCTTTTGACGCCAACTTGACCACCTTGTAGTCTTCACCACCTTTGCCAACAGTGCCCTTTGCCTGACACTTGGGACACAAGGCAGCCACCCTGCCATCCCATTCCAACTTGCACTTTTTACAATGCATTACAAGGTAGGTGCTCACAGGCGAAGAAGGAGGAGAAGACTGAGGCCCAATGGCCCGCGCACCTGTGTGAGATTGAGGCTCCACACTGTGCGGACAATGATGAGGTAAGATGATGGTAACACAAGGTGTGGGTGAATATATCACCGTAATACATATAACTCAATTACCGTACACATATATTAGAGATATTATGAGCATATCATGGAAGACGCAACAGCCAGCCTTGCTGGTATACCAAGAGATCCTTTATTTACCAAATCCAAATCACAAGTGTCGTGGTCTGAGTCCTCTCCCTCTTACATCAGGGGTGTGAAATGCTGAAAACAGTTTCAACTGAAGACCATAATGCGTCTCGGGGCAGCGTGGCAATTGATACTTTACATTGACATAAATTATGCAATGAAGGTTGCTTAATCGCTTAAGGCCTATCTTTTATTCACAGGTACATTTCACGAGACAGTTTTGCAAAGGTTTGGAGGAAAACCCTTTTCATACAAACCTGTCCATACTATGTAGAAAAACAGCAGCCTGCGTGCGTGGTTAATAGGGTAAATAAATATGGGTGATATCGCGCACCTAGTGACGATATTACCCAACTTTACTTCACCACTCTTGTCCACTATGATCAAGAACGATATTCCGTAATTTCTAAAAAAAATATTTTAAAAAATTGAGAAAAAAAAAATCCAATTGCAACCCCCTTTAAATTCCAATTGCAACCCCCTATTGTAAGCAGGGGCCTAAAAGTTTTATCAAATATTTGGGTTATATCGTGATAATTGTTGTCATATTGCTCACACCATTATGTCATATCGCCCACCCATTGACATACAGTGCATTTCACCATGCAGGTAATTCCGCCCATCTGTTTCCACACCCAAAAGTGTGAAAACAGGGTGCTTGTCCACCCATTTCATTATTTTTTTTAATTTTCTATGGAAAGTGAGCAATATAACAACATGCGTACACATAATTAGCTCTATGGGAGTTACTATAGAAAATGCTGTTTTAGCAAGTGTTAAAATTGCCAATCAGTATGTGCTTTTGTTCATCCCTGGGTCCTGACATACATGCATGGCCCCGGAAAATGAAATGTATTAAAATTATACTAAATATACTAACTACTGGAAATTTTCTTTTTTTAAATGTGCCTTTTAGGGCGGTGCGCGATATTACCACATGCGCGGAATTACCCACATTTACCCCCACTATCTTCTGTAGCGTGTCATTTGCCAACAAGGGGCATAGTATTTTCCCATTCATGGGAACGTAAAGTTTCCCCTGTCTTTGCTGTTGTGGTAATGTATTTTTGTTACTTGTTAAAATACAATACTTGTTGGGAATTGTAATGCCAGTTTTAAAAGCTCAGGGGCAAAGAATGCCGAGCTATGGGGCTGGGGATGGGGCAGCCCATGTAGGCTTACTGAGGGGTTGGTAAGCACAGGATATTTAAAAATAAGCTAATCCTAGACACATGTCTAGTCAATCTTAATGCCAAAAATAGAACAAGCCTGAGCAGATTCAGGTGTGGGGACCAAAGTCTCCCAATCGTTACGGGAAGGTATAGCAGAGTTGAGCATTGAGAGAGGAAGTGCCCTTTATGTAAGAGTGGTGACATAGTTGGTGAATTTCATTAAATCTTTCACTGCAGTGCCTTCGATCATGATCAATCGATCCTCCTTGCCCACACTATACCATCCCGCCCAAGCACTGGCTAATCTCTTCAATAACTAAGACCCAATTGTCCTAATTAACCTATCAACATTTTGTGCTACAGTTATAGAAAAACTTAAACCCAGAAATATAGCGGTCTTTAGCTATAGCAGTCCATCAAACTATATAATATATGTAAATGTTGGCTAAATGGTGTCCATCACTATGATACATCCAGCAATTGAGAACGGATAAACGGAGAATGGGGATCAACGGAGAACGGGGATAAACGGAGAACGGGATAAAGGTAGAACGGAATAAACGGAAAACGGGATGAACGGAGAACAGGATGAACGGAGAATGGGTAAACGGAGAACGGGAAAACGTAGAACGGGATAAACGGAGAATGGGATAAACGGAGAACGGGATAAACAGAGAACGGGATAGATGGAGAACAGGATAAAGGGAGAACGGGATAAAGGGAGAACGGGATAAACGGAGAACGGGGATAAACAGAGAACGGGATAAACAGAGAACGGGATAAAGGGAGAACGGGATATTAAAGGAGAACGGGATATTAAGGGAGAACGGGATAAAGGGAGAACGGGATATTAAGGGAGAACGGGATATTAAGGGAGAACGGGGATAAAGGGAGAACGGGATAAAGGGAGAACGGGATAAAGGGAGAAAGGGATAAAGGGAGAACGGGATAAAAGGAGAACGGGGATAAACGGAGAACGGGATAAACAGAGAACGGGATAAAGGGAGAACGGGATAAAGGGAGAACGGGATAAAGGGAGAACGGGATAAAGGGAGAACGGGATAAAGGGAGAACGGGGATAAATGGAGAACAGGATAAAGGGAGAACGGGATAAAGGGAGAACGGGGATAAACGTAGAACGGGATAAACGAAGAATGGGATATTAAGGGAGAACGGGATAAAGGGAGAACGGGGATAAAGGGAGAACGGGGATAAAGGGAGAATGGGATAAAGGGAGAATGGGGATAAACGGAGAACGGGATAAACGGAGAACGGGATAAAAGGAGAACGGGATAAAGGGAGAACGGGAGAAACGGAGAACGGGGTTAAACGGAGAACGGGATAAGGGGAGAACGGGATAAACGGAGAAAGGGGATAAACGGAGAACGGGATAAAGGGAGAACGGGATAAACGGAGAAAGGGATATTAAGGGAGAACAGGATATTACCCAGTAAACACACCTACGTTATCTAAACGTAATTTCAGTACGTGATATAAACGTCCAAATGTAAGGCTTTACGTTATTGAACGTAAATAAACGTTAATTAACGTTTATATATGTTATATGAACGTTAATTTCAAGTTGATAGAACGTTATTTCCACGTTCAATTACGTTATATAAATTTTAAGATGCAGGTTCGAATCCTGTATCCCTCAATTCGTTTTTGTTGGAAAAACGTATTATACTAGGGCCTGATTTGCCATGTGAGAGGGAAAGAGAGACAGAGGGAAGACAGAGATAGACAGAGATATTATTGTTTGATGTTATTTCAAAGTATTTTACTGCTTCTATCTCTGCCCCTGTTACTGTAACAAGTGCTGGTTACAGGATTCGAAACCACATGATAAGTGCACTGTTTCATATCCGTTTATCACTTCTCAAAATGCTCTACAATCATGACAGTGATTACAGTACTTTACAAAAAACGTGTTGCTAGTTGCAGGAGTCGAACCCACATGCAATTAATATAGTAATCGCAAAGAAATAAGAATCTGATATTCAAAAGATTTTATTTTTAAGACTGGGTTATTCCTTGGACATATACGATTAGATTCATAGCAGCAATAAGATTCGATCCCTGGACCTTTCAGGTTACAGTTCCAAGCCCTAATCAATGAGCTAACTTGACTGATGTGGAGGGGGGCCTTTAGAAAGATCCATTATAGGGACCTTTAGCAAACCCAGATGATGATATAGTTTTAAAACCAAAACAGCCGAAGGCTGTCCAACAGGTCCACAGGGCCCATATGGACAGACATAGCTAGCTCATTAAGGACATTTAACGAATCACACGCAGCTCATTTAACCCAGACGTATCCTACCATGGTTGCTAAAGGTCCCTATTGTACCAGGAAACGACACCTGGAGATTTCATGGATATAATCCTTGAATACGAGTAGTGGCAGGAAACACCAGTTAACATTAGCTATGCGTGCAGGTATAATGTTTCTCAATAGGTAAAATCTTTTCTGTTTAATGAGCTACATTGTGTTAGCTAAAGCTACCTAATGTTCTAAAGATGTAAAGTAAGTGTGTTTGCTGGGTTACTGTCATTGATGACCTTTAGTTGTGTCAAGTTTTGTAAAGGTACTTAATTGCTAACCTGACATGAATTATTCTAACCTACTCTGGGCATCAAATAACACCAGTCAAGTTAGGCCCGATGCTAAAGCCTGGGACTCTAGAGCTGAAGGTCTAGGGTTCTCTTCTCGCAGCTGCTAATATTTCTACAGATGTACACGAGGGGAATACATAATTAACAACTAAGAATCATTCTGAAATAAATAAGGAGTCATTTTTTAAATTGATGTTACTTTTAAAAATATATTTACACTAGCAAAATAAGAATCATAGTTGTATATTTTCTTAGGTTAGGTGTATGTAATTTACGTATATAAACCTGGAAATAACATTTACATAACGTAAATAAACGTTCAATAACGTCCATTTAGGTTCAATAACGTCAAATAACCCTTACAAATGGACGTTATTATAAGCAATGAGATTCGATCCCTGGACCTTTCAGGTTACAGTTCCAAGCCCTAATCAATGAGCTAACTTGACTGATGTGGAGGGGGGCCTTTAGAAAGATCCATTATAGGGACCTTTAGCAAACCCAGATGATGATATAGTTTTAAAACCAAAACAGCCGAAGGCTGTCCAACAGGTCCACAGGGCCCATATGGACAGACATAGCTAGCTCATTAAGGACATTTAACGAATCACACGCAGCTCATTTAACCCAGACGTATCCTACCATGGTTGCTAAAGGTCCCTATTGTACCAGGAAACGACACCTGGAGATTTCATGGATATAATCCTTGAATACGAGTAGTGGCAGGAAACACCAGTTAACATTAGCTATGCGTGCAGGTATAATGTTTCTCAATAGGTAAAATCTTTTCTGTTTAATGAGCTACATTGTGTTAGCTAAAGCTACCTAATGTTCTAAAGATGTAAAGTAAGTGTGTTTGCTGGGTTACTGTCATTGATGACCTTTAGTTGTGTCAAGTTTTGTAAAGGTACTTAATTGCTAACCTGACATGAATTATTCTAACCTACTCTGGGCATCAAATAACACCAGTCAAGTTAGGCCCGATGCTAAAGCCTGGGACTCTAGAGCTGAAGGTCTAGGGTTCTCTTCTCGCAGCTGCTAATATTTCTACAGATGTACACGAGGGGAATACATAATTAACAACTAAGAATCATTCTGAAATAAATAAGGAGTCATTTTTTAAATTGATGTTACTTTTAAAAATATATTTACACTAGCAAAATAAGAATCATAGTTGTATATTTTCTTAGGTTAGGTGTATGTAATTTACGTATATAAACCTGGAAATAACATTTACATAACGTAAATAAACGTTCAATAACGTCCATTTAGGTTCAATAACGTCAAATAACCCTTACAAATGGACGTTATTGTAAGCAATGAGATTCGATCCCTGGACCTTTCAGGTTACAGTTCCAAGCCCTAATCAATGAGCTAACTTGACTGATGTGGAGGGGGGCCTTTAGAAAGATCCATTATAGGGACCTTTAGCAAACCCAGATGATGATATAGTTTTAAAACCAAAACAGCCGAAGGCTGTCCAACAGGTCCACAGGGCCCATATGGACAGACATAGCTAGCTCATTAAGGACATTTAACGAATCACACGCAGCTCATTTAACCCAGACGTATCCTACCATGGTTGCTAAAGGTCCCTATTGTACCAGGAAACGACACCTGGAGATTTCATGGATATAATCCTTGAATACGAGTAGTGGCAGGAAACACCAGTTAACATTAGCTATGCGTGCAGGTATAATGTTTCTCAATAGGTAAAATCTTTTCTGTTTAATGAGCTACATTGTGTTAGCTAAAGCTACCTAATGTTCTAAAGATGTAAAGTAAGTGTGTTTGCTGGGTTACTGTCATTGATGACCTTTAGTTGTGTCAAGTTTTGTAAAGGTACTTAATTGCTAACCTGACATGAATTATTCTAACCTACTCTGGGCATCAAATAACACCAGTCAAGTTAGGCCCGATGCTAAAGCCTGGGACTCTAGAGCTGAAGGTCTAGGGTTCTCTTCTCGCAGCTGCTAATATTTCTACAGATGTACACGAGGGGAATACATAATTAACAACTAAGAATCATTCTGAAATAAATAAGGAGTCATTTTTTAAATTGATGTTACTTTTAAAAATATATTTACACTAGCAAAATAAGAATCATAGTTGTATATTTTCTTAGGTTAGGTGTATGTAATTTACGTATATAAACCTGGAAATAACATTTACATAACGTAAATAAACGTTCAATAACGTCCATTTAGGTTCAATAACGTCAAATAACCCTTACAAATGGACGTTATTATAAGCAATGAGATTCGATCCCTGGACCTTTCAGGTTACAGTTCCAAGCCCTAATCAATGAGCTAACTTGACTGATGTGGAGGGGGGCCTTTAGAAAGATCCATTATAGGGACCTTTAGCAAACCCAGATGATGATATAGTTTTAAAACCAAAACAGCCGAAGGCTGTCCAACAGGTCCACAGGGCCCATATGGACAGACATAGCTAGCTCATTAAGGACATTTAACGAATCACACGCAGCTCATTTAACCCAGACGTATCCTACCATGGTTGCTAAAGGTCCCTATTGTACCAGGAAACGACACCTGGAGATTTCATGGATATAATCCTTGA
This sequence comes from Harmothoe impar, assembly GCA_947462335.1. Classification (NCBI taxonomy): domain Eukaryota; kingdom Metazoa; phylum Annelida; class Polychaeta; order Phyllodocida; family Polynoidae; genus Harmothoe; species Harmothoe impar. The sequence continues at coordinate 37,934,056 of OX381705.1, read as the reverse complement.
ATACGAGTAGTGGCAGGAAACACCAGTTAACATTAGCTATGCGTGCAGGTATAATGTTTCTCAATAGGTAAAATCTTTTCTGTTTAATGAGCTACATTGTGTTAGCTAAAGCTACCTAATGTTCTAAAGATGTAAAGTAAGTGTGTTTGCTGGGTTACTGTCATTGATGACCTTTAGTTGTGTCAAGTTTTGTAAAGGTACTTAATTGCTAACCTGACATGAATTATTCTAACCTACTCTGGGCATCAAATAACACCAGTCAAGTTAGGCCCGATGCTAAAGCCTGGGACTCTAGAGCTGAAGGTCTAGGGTTCTCTTCTCGCAGCTGCTAATATTTCTACAGATGTACACGAGGGGAATACATAATTAACAACTAAGAATCATTCTGAAATGAATAAGGAGTCATTTTTTAAATTGATGTTACTTTTAAAAATATATTTACACTAGCAAAATAAGAATCATAGTTGTATATTTTCTTAGGTTAGGTGTATGTAATTTACGTATATAAACCTGGAAATAACATTTACATAACGTAAATAAACGTTCAATAACGTCCATTTAGGTTCAATAACGTCAAATAACCCTTACAAATGGACGTTATTATAACGTTCTAAAGTTACGTAATTCAGACCTAGAGATGATGTTCTTTGAACGTTAAGTAACGTAAGTGTGTTTACTGGGTAAGGGAGAACGGGGATAAAGGGAGAACGGGATAAAGGGAGAACGGGATAAAGGGAGAATGGGATAAAGGGAGAACGGGATAAAGGGAGAACGGGATAAAAGGAGAACTGGGATAAACGGAAAAGGGGGATAAACAGAGAACGGGATAAAGGGAGAACGGGATATTAAGGGAGAACGGGATATTAAGGGAGAACGGGATAAAGGGAGAACAGGGTTAAAGGGAGAACGGGATAAAGGGAGAATGGGATAAAGGGAGAACGGGATAAAGGGAGAACGGGAGAACGGGATAAACGGAGAACGGGATAAACGGAGAACGGGATAAATGGAGAACGGGATATAGGGAGAACGGGGATAAATGGAGAACGGGATATTAACACCATTAAAATAAAAAAAGTTAGACACTCTCCTACTGCCCTGGGCGGCTGGTACACGGCTCAATAACCCTATAATTATAACCTGAGCGGACTGAGAAGTATAGCATCGTACCTACACATTCCTGGTGACCTGGACGGCTGGTACACGGCTCAATAACCCTATAATAATAACCTGAGGGGACTGAGAAGTATAGCATCGTCCCTACACATTCCTGGTGACCTGGGCAGCTGGTACACGGTTCAATAACCCTATAATTGTATCATACTGTAGGAGCACGAGTAATATGTGTAAACATGGGCTCGTGGAGTCAACGCGGGAAGTGCCTCCTTCGGACACTAGGTGGCAACACCTGCACCATGTCCTTTCGATTATCCGGTAGCGGAGCCAGGCAGGGCACTCCAGACGGCGCTCTGGTGGAGTGCCACGTCGACACTGCTTGGTCCGCGCTCAGGGTATATAAGAGGCCGGGGTTGGCTACCTCAGAGAGTTCGTCCCAGGACGGGCTCAGACCCACACCCTTCGATACCTTTCGATCACGGGGCACCTACACCCCTCCCACTCTCTGGCTCCTGCACCAGCTATGCTGGCCCAAGACCAGATCATCCAGCTTTGCTGACTTCGAACTAAAGCTAGAACACTGTACATTTCAAGTTGGTTATTTGATTGAACCGAACAAACCTACGTGTTACTTTCGAGGCTGTAATTGTGACTGAATAAACCTGTTGCATTCAAACCGAATTTGGAACCTGTGTTCGCGTGATACTTCCACAACCCCTACATTGGTGCCGTGACCAGTTCCGGTGAGACACTGAATAGCACAGTTGGTTCGAGTGAACATGGCTGAACAGGCAAAGGGTGGAGCGGTACTTCACCCTATTTCGAGTCCGGATCCGGAGGTAGTTGCAGCCCTTGAAAAACACTGTGGGCCGAGTCGTTCGAGTTCCACACCAGAACCAAGGAGAGGCAATCCTGATTCTATTCAAAAAGATCTAGGGTCAAACCTAGAGGATTCGTTATTCGAGACTGGTGGTTCGAAGAGGCACGTAGCTCCAATGCCGACTCACGGCATGAGCATATTACATGCTGAACGACACCAAAGACAGGAAGTCACACATCGTCACTTTGCAGAAGAAAAGAGTCGGTTCAAAGAAGCAAGGATTGCAGAGATGGACAGGATGAATGCAGAGTTCGAAGCCTTGAGTCATCGATTGGCACAACTCAGTATGAAAAATGAAGAGTTGGATGGCGAAACAATGGAGAAACAAGGTCGCTTAGATACGAAGAGGGCAGAACTTATTCAGATGGAAGATCAGTTCTCCAAACAACAAGATGCCCTGCGCCGGAGAACTGAGATCCTTGAACGGCGTCAAGACCAAGCCGTACAAGAATCGGATGAGCTCCATAAGACAATGAGGGAGGCAACCAAAGCAATGATGGAAGAACGGGAATCTCTCAGCCGTGAAGTGAAAGAATTACAGTCAAAACGAGATAAGGAGGATTCTCAATGCGGGTATTCCGGATTCGACCATGTCAGTGATGGAGTCTACAACTCATCATCTGGTGGGGGTGACATTCCATCATCCAGAGGAAGGGCCAGACGGGTGACCATTAACACAGGAGGTTTGGATGGAGCTGGAAGGTCATCAGGTCATGGACAAACTGCAACGTCATATGATGATGACAATTTGAATCCTACCAGCCGGTCAGGCTCTCGTGAGAGAACCAGCCATTCCGGTTCTGACGATAGAGTCTGATCCGACTAAACGTTCGAGTTCCTCCACTGGGAGGACAGGGAGATCTCCTACCAATGCAGGTAGACGAGTTTCCCGGCGTGAATCAATGTCCCCAGGGATGAAATTGATTTATGATTCGAATCCCTGCATTGCTGAGATGGGGGTCGACTGTGTTAGCAGACAAACTGACAATGCCGATATCATGGATTGGAGCATTGAGCAGTCACGTTTGTTGCACAGGGACAACCACAATGCTGCAAGACGCACGGCAAGCACTCGGATTCCTTTCACTGGCAGACAGCCATGGCAGGAATGGTTTGCAGACTTCATGGACGACATGAGGTATAACCGGTGGTCTGAGCAGGAATCGTTGGAAGAGCTACTTCGGGCGCTCAGAAATGGGCCTGGCAAGTTAGCTGTTTCGAGATGGAGAAAGATGCATGGTGCCGGATCGTTTACCCAGTTGGTGGAATGCGCCAGTTACCTAATCGGTAATGTGGGTAATGAAGATCAACTTTGTTTGTTTCGAAAGAGGACTCAAAAGCCAAATGAGTCTCATCGTGTGTTTGGCCTAGAACTGCAAAGTCTTCTACAAAAGGCTAGACCACGATGGCAATTGGATGACCCTCGATCAGCAGCCTGTGATAGTTGGAAAGCTGGAACTTCTCCAGCGTTTTCGAGAACTTCCAGTGTGGTACAAGATCCACCTACCTCTGATGCAGAGGAAGTTGATCCTGCTACAGGCCGCTGTTCTCAAAAGAACAGCGGCAAATCTTATTCCAATTTGAATTCGAAGCGCTATCCGAAGGCGGACAGGAAAACACCTCCGGCAACCTCTGGAACCACAAGCGCACCTTCGACAACACCCTCAACTCCTAGTTCCGTGGAAGCACTACTGTTACGGTTGACTGACCTGATTTCTGGAAATCAGCAACCTGCAGTAAGGAATTCGAAGCCAAAGGTGGATAAAACCACCCGGAAGTGCTATAGGTGTCAGGCGCTGGGACACATTGCAGCAGAATGTCCAGCTGAGAAGCCGGTGCCGAAACCTGAAGATAAGAAGACGGAAAACTAGAGGGGGTTGCTCAGGATGGCAAGGTGGTAACCCCTAAGGTGAATGTGTGCCAGCTTATCACCAACGGTGCAAACGATGAAATCCGAAGTACAGTAGAGATTGGAAGCTTGGAGGAGGAACCTGATCAGTTCCTTCCAGGTATGTCCAGTAAACCCAGTGAAGAAGATGTCCGGGAAGGAATTTCTGGGGAAGCAACAAGTTGGATACAGGAGCTGGAGATGGTCAGCAGTGCCCGATTGTCCCCGGATCACCCCTGCCTGAAACATTTGAAGCGGCGAGGGGTGGATCTTGGTGTCACTGTAGCTGTTGGCTATTCTAAGATAGGCATCGGCTATGAAAAACTCCAGATTCGAAAATAGGTTGTTCAGAAATTACACTTTATTCATTCTGACATACGGCTCGTAATCATACAGACGGATAGCAATAATCAAATAGGCTTCTGAACACCAGTGGTCATATGAACATACAGGAGGTATACGCTCACGGTCTAGTACATAGTTCCCGAGTTCCAAGGCTCTCTTCCATCTTGGTTAACTCCACTTGGATCAGACTCCACAGAGGGAGTTCTGTACCCGGAGTTGTTCACCAATGCGTCTATCTCCTCTAGTTCCCCCAGAGGGTGGAACAGAGAAAGACGCAGGGTGACCAAGGTGGAAGCAGCGACAGGACTAGGCCTAAAAGGTACAACAGAGTTCGGGGAAGCTCTGTTGTGGAGCAGTCGAGCTGGCCGAAGTGCGCAGCAAGACTGGGTCCTCGATTAGCAGAACCCCAGGTCTTATGTACTGGTCGTTATGTAATTCTCTTCATTACTCGTAAACACTTGAGTTCCCGAGGAACTCCGGGTAACCACGCGCCGGTGCATCCGAGCCGACACTGTACCCGAGATATGTCGGGTGACACGTGGCGGTCACGGCTCAATGCACATAACCAGGCCGCGCTCCACCAATCCTCAGGTGTGGGCTTATATAACCTTATACTCGGCAGTAGACAGGAGTGCGGCCTGGATACACGACAACACATATACCAAATATAACTCAAACTGGTTCCATAGAAATAGTACAGCGGCGACCCACTACACTACCCCCCTTCAGACAATATCACAGCGTCTAAATAGCGGCACAAAGTGCAGTATTATTATACTACCTTGATACAATGACAAATTTTATCTCCAAACAACCCAAAAAACAAATATATTGTCTCCAAACACATACATAGTGGAGACAAGCGTAACTCTTTCTATCAGAACCACTAATATATTTCTTGGGTATCATAGATATGTATTCATCCTTTTTGATATTAACGTCAATCATATCAACCATCAGGATCCAGTTACACAATAATCGAGTATCATCCTTCAATAACAGTCATGATTTATGGGACTAAGAGGATAAACTCCACACAGCCAGTCAAGCCCTATAAAACAAACTTGACTATATATCATAAAAAAATATATAAAACCTTTAAGACATATTTATCGTATACTAACCATGTCTTATCGAAAACGATTTGTTACAACAGGTATCGTATACATACAGATCAATATGAGCACTTCTCCTTAAAAGTTACCAATTTTTAGTACGAGACATATTGGAAACAAAAAGGTGGCAAGTGTCGACTCTATAGTAAACCTTGATCCAACCCGTCTATTTGAATAGACTCACTCGCTTTACGTGCCAGAGTAAGGTTTGAAAGATCAATATTTTTGGAATAAATGAACATATAGCGTAGATCCGGTAAATGCAGTTTCAATCCAATCAAGGACTCCAAAACCCTATGCAAACCATGGTCACAAAGGTGTCCTTTTTTGATGTACTCTACACAAAAACACAAGAGACATTCTCCATATAGAAATGCTAAAAGCAATCAGATCAAGTGTCATGGTAACATATTTCACCGTTTCAGGGAGAATTAATCTCCACATTCAGTTCAAAGATCAAAAACGCAGTAAGCTGAAAAATAGAATGATCCGGCTCCTCACTTGATACCTTCCTTCTGAAAGTAATCAACGAGAACCTACGGATCTCCATAACAACTTACGCAATTTCCACTCTCAGTACCTGAATAAATTTCACGTTTTTCAGGTTCATTGATATGTTATTACCACAGATCCACACATAGTACGAATGCAGTCAAGTAACCTTTCACCTCAGCAGGTATCATCAGGATCCAGTCCCTTATACCTTTACTCATTGGACGGTTAATTCAGAGTATCACAATCGGCATACAATAATCATACCTATAGCACATGTCATCAAATCAAACAGAACCCGTTTTACAAATACTGTCTTATGGCAAAATAGAACACTCTTTGGTGATGGTTTTAACAGTTTCTTCTTATATGACGACAACTGCAAACCTAGATCATATCAAAGTCTTTTCATAAATAGGTGATAATGATCCACTGTTCTTGTCATCTCAGTCTTTTATAAATATGTATATGACCAAATGTCATGAATCGTCCGGAATTGAGCTGGCAGGGGGGTCAAAAGTAAATGGCTGAGTAAGGTTAAAACATTTTTTGTACATACAGTATAGTTGTTGGAGATTAGGCTCCATATATTTGGGAAAGTTAAATATAATTAGTTAACTCACAATACAGGATCAGGGATTAGTACCCTAGCTACCAGGTAGACACAACAGAGCCCAATTGTAAACGTGTATAACCTTGTACAGGTATCTGGGATGTTGATTATCACTGTTTTAAATGATAGAATATGTAATTATCTACAATCTGATATATAGATGTAAGGGGTGGAACTGCCCTATTGGTTTCTATAGCAGCTCCAAAATGAGTTAGTCAGGCCTATTAAATAAAGGTAAAAAAGGGGCTCAGTCGTGTCTATGGTTTTTGAGAAAGCTATGTGGTCTATTAGGCCAGAATTACTTACAAATTTCTGTTTTGAATTTAGTTAATTCAATCTAAGCTATGGTAGAAATAACTTGAGATGTATATATTATATCCTCTTAGTACCTTTTCACCCGAGGGCTCAGTCGTGTCTACTTGGGCTCAGTCGTGTCTACTCGGGCTCAGTCGTGTCTACTATGGCTGTGTTGTGTCTATATATGGCCATGGCAGGGGTGGAATATTGTTACTGTGTGGGATCTTTCCTTCCATATAGGGGTACATTTATATGTGATGGACAATAATTAAATATATAATGCATAGAGTCTAGGAGTGGAAGCTTGGGCTCAGTCGTGTCTATGGTCAAACTACCCCTGGAACATGGTTAGAAGTCAATTGGCTCTACAGGATATGCTATTGGAGGTAGACTTACAATTCTTTTTTTATTGCATAGGTACATAATTTACGCTTTTTCTGCAATAGCTTTATTATGTTCATACTACATTTTTATTTAGGTAGGGCCATGTTTTGTTTGGGCTCAGTCGTGTCTATGCAAAACTACCCCAGCACTTTTGACCATACATGATATTAATCAAACATATCACATAGGCCTAAGTGGTCTTAAAATGTTCTCTACCATATAGGGGAACTGGCAAAAAAAAAGATATGTGCAGATAGCTCTATTTATAGAGGGGTACTTACAGCATAATATAAAATTGTTTCTTTTTATTGTCAAAAAAGGCCCATTTTTGGGTGTTTTTGCCCCCCTGGACCCCTAAATTAGAGTCTGACATAGGTGAAACCATGGTTTCCCTCGTAGATCTATCCAAGCCCGATCATACTAGACCAAAAAGATAACTTTATATGACATTTGGAATATTTTATTGATTGGAGAAGGAAAAAAGTTCAAATCAGGATGATCTGTGACATTTGGTCATATACATAGTCATCTTGTGACCCATAGTCTATGGTATTTTAAAGCATCATACGGTCCGTGGTGCACTAATAACTCCACTACTGCAAAAGTTCAACCTTGATGACGACACATGGTAGAGGTTCCATATATGCTGCAACTGGGAATGTTTTTATGACTCGCCACTCAGCAAAAGTTCTTCATTTCTGGACACTGGCGACATGCATTCACTAGATCGGTTGTCACTCATCTCAATGGATATGTCCATTCCAGACCCTAGCTGCAAAGCGTCAGGGTTAGGAAAATGCACTTGAGTACTCATAGGTACACTCGCCATGGATATAGGAATGTCCAGGGTAGATGGACGATGGTTCCCTGACACAGAACCAGTCGTCACAGGTAGGTCCACTGGAGGATCCACCATCATGGATTGTTCAAGTTCGTTTTCAGGAGCCATAAGCGCCTCGGCATCACGGATAGACAGACGTATGTCAGCCTCTGTAATTGCATCGGTCAGCTCCATCAGTATCTGAATCGCCTCTCTAGTCTCACCCTCCGTTATCTGGTAAGGTGACTGACAAGAGGTGGTGTCGAGTATTGGTGTTGAGACAGGTGTCGAGTTAGGTGACTCTGTCTGCAGTTCATTCACCACCATCCTCGCTAGAGTGGACACCCCGGCTGGAGTATCCATAGTCTCCAGGGAAGACACGGTTGTGTCCACCCCCATTGTAGTATACTGCATCGTCTTAGCATCAGACGACACAGAGGTGGACGTCACAGCAACAGGTGTCACCGAGACAGGTGACACAGGAACAGACGTCACAGCAACAGACGTCACAGGGACAGGTGACACCGGAACAGACGTCACAGCAACGGACGTCACGGGAACAGCCGTCACAGGAACCAACTCCGATGACCCACAGGCCATGGAGGTGGCAGCCACGTAACTGCAGTCAGCCAGGTGCATCTCGTCCCCTGCAGGTGGAGGTGGAGGACTCCGAGGGATATCACTAGCCCTGGAGTCAGCTCTCAACCTTTGTGCGTATGCATCACCGTCAAATCCTAAGGGAAGAGGGGCAGAACCCCGTTCAACCCTGTACACACTCTCATCGTACCAACTTGACAATGGTATCTCATAGCAATCTTCGAAAAACTCAGCCAACTCTTCATAGAAGTCATCGTTCTGCTGAGCTTCCTTTTTAAAGCTAGTAAATTCCTCCGTTAGACCACCAATTTCGTGTTCTAACTTCCGAATAACTTTGGTTTTTAGACTAATTTCGGTCCTGGCAGCAGTTAGCCTATGTTCAGCAGAACTGACCATATCCTTACTGCGATCCAACTTGACTTTGAGATCATCAATTAAAAATTGACTTTCCATACGAGATTTTTCAACATTCAATCTCAAATCGTCTACAATTCTGCTAGAGGTTGCTACCATGTCATCTCGTTGTCCCAACTGTCGTTTGAGGGCTTCATTCTCCTCAGTCATTTTGGACATTTTAGATAGGAGTTCTGCTTTCGCAGTCTCCACTTTCTCTAATTCGGCCAAACGACTTTCTTTTACCAATCGCTCAGCTTGAGCCCTAGCCCCTTGCAGAGCTAGTTGACAAGCGAGATCCAGTGTGTCAAATGAACTTTTCAGTCCAGTGACATACTGTTCTTTCAGAAGATTCCTGATACTAATATTCTCAGGGTGATCAATATCACCAGTCAGCTTAGGCAGAGGGACCGACTCCAAAGAGATATCTTCCTCACCCACTCCAGGTGATGGAGAGTTCAATGAGAGACCCCCCATACAGGTAGATGGTGATGGAACGGAGGATAGTCTACGACCAATCTCCTGTTCCTTCCTCATCTCTATTTTATTTGATTGAACCCTGCCTGTGGGTGGGGTGAATTTCTGGTCCACCCAATCGTCTCCCTCAGATTGGAAATCAATCGTTCTATAGATCATCTTAGATTTGGAATCCTCTTTCCCACTTACTGACTCTATCTTCCCTGTTACATACCCTTGACTACCAGTAGAAGTATTTTCTGTCTTTAATATCTTCCTTGATACTCCCGGGTTCCCTCTAGCTTCAGAGATTGTGGTAGGAGGTATTACCTCCTGTCCCACAAATACACAGTCATCCTCCTCCTCTACAGGAGAAGCCAACAGGTCATTTACCATTTTCTCCTCTATGGCTAGCCTTGGGCTAACAGCAACCCTCGGTAATGATCCGCCAGAGCCCTCCTTGTTGGATTCAGTAGTGTTCCTACTAAACCCACAGGAAGACCCTGGAGCACGTCTTTTGGTTGGGGTGGATCGGCCGTCAGGTGATGAGTCTAACCCAGCAGAAGCTGAGGACTCCTCCGAACCTGTGGTCCGCATCTCTCCTAAGGTAACCGAGACCGGAGTATACACTCCCTGGTCCACAGTTTTACCTTCAGATAACATTTTACCTTTGGGAGGAGTGGCCAACTCCATCTTACTATGATAATCAGAGGCTTTCTCTGGAAAGTCCTGAATGTAGTATGGCCACGCCTTTCGATTCAGCCACAACCTTCTCGGGTTATGGTTGAACACCAAGGTGTATGCCAACCCCTGTGGTACCCTCACACACTTTTCTCTGTCCGTGAGTCCTAAGGCCTCCGGGCTATTCTCGAGAATATCTAGATTGGACATGGCAGTTTCAGCCTTCATATGGTGTACATCTACCAAATGTCTTACCATACAACCCTTTCTAGATGTGCTGAAAGGTTCACCATCTTTCATACATTTGACTGAGCGATTAGACCTGGACCGGCACTGCCACATCATTTTGGAGTGCCCGTGGAACTCCACTAGATGTCGTGCGAACCGGTACAGGTCCAAATACTCGGCCATTGGATTTCTATCCATACACTCATTGAATGGGCACTGCCCCGAACCTACTCTCCAACCTCTACCAGATTTATAAGTAGGCATACCTGGTGGGACAAATGTCATCCAGGCCCATTTCAACCGGTCTCTATCCTCGTTGGAGAGGTCGGCAGCCCTGTATGTCCCCATACTTTGCTTTATAACCTCATCCCAGAACTTGTAAGCTTGATGTGCCCCTGAACTAGCATGCTCCAACCAGAACTCCATATCCCTCTCTGTATCTTCGTAGGATGGTAGCCTAGCTCGGCTCCCTATCTCCCCAGTAACCGCCCCTGTATAGGGTTTGGACTTAGAATTATCGGAAGGAGGTCTGAATAGCTTAGTACATTTCTTCTTGTTGAATTTATCTAATTCTTGGATGTATGCCCCCCTGCATATCTTACTCCCAGGAATTACTGCATCCGGCTTAAATTTCTCAAATTTAGCTGCCAAATGCATTACTGCCATGGCTGGAATACGTTCCGGAGTTGACTGTTTAGGGGCATTCCAATCGGGTACAAAGTCACCATGCACCGGATGAAAACCATCCGCACGGTCATACGACATAGAACCCCACGGAGCACCCACTGGAGCGTGACTGACCGAGTGCACCGGTATCCCGGGCATATTCGGGTCAGTCCGGGTCACTCCCGAAGAAGGTGGTGACGCAATATTCCCAACCTGGAACAAGGGGAATCCCCCGGCCTCGAGTCCTTTTAACCCCGGCCCTGACACGAACCCCCTAGCCTGCGCCACTGATAAACCCATATCTACCAGTTTCTTTACATGTTCTCCCCGAGCTAGGAGATACTGTGTGGTTTTAACCTGTTCAGTTTTCCTTATCTCGGAGATATTACTGTGATTTCGGCGTTTCACACCCCTATTCTTCATCTTAGTCGGTGGTTGATACACGAATCTAGGTAAATCCCCTTCCCGAAATTGTTTTGGAAGATTACAATCGACCGGAGCTGTTGACTCCAGGTCCCCCAAAGCTAACAACTCTCTCTGTTCCTGCGACAGAGGGGTAACTTCCGTCGAGTGACTCCTTCTATGGGAGTCTCCCGACGGATAGTTATCCGCCATGATAACTACACAGAGGGCGGCCCAGAGGAGCCCACTCTTAAAATGAGCTTAAATGAGTAGTAGAATCAGGAAAATTGTTACAAAAGTGTCCTCCTGTACTACCTCACTTTAGTGTCTCCTCTCTCCCTCACATGTAGATGTTCTAACCGCTGATTACATACGCGGAGAGAGGTGCCTTCGCATCCACCCTCTCCAACGGTATGTGCAGGACTGACGCTTTCCGCGCCAAACCAGCATGCGTGCGCATCCAAGCGCAAAGGATCACGGGTACCGGATAGCCCTTCCCGAAGAAGTTATCCGGTATTATCCGAAGAAAACCGGGTAGCGAAGTAAACTGCGTATTAGTTGCAATCTTCGCCGGGTTATCTCGGATTGTATTTTACACATCATTTCAAGCAATAGCAGTTCTTTAGTTCGTCAAGGCTGTATTAATTATAGCTTATGAACTTTCAGAACGCTCTTTAAACAGACATTATAAAAAATAAGTGTCAAAGTAAATTTCTTAGGTTGTCCGAACAAATCCGGAAGACATATGAGTCCCATTCTCATGTTGTTAGAACGAGTTCTACACTCGTCCTTTTCACATAATATTTCCTAGTAGGATCCTCATATTATCCTTAGAAAAATTACTGACTAGGTTTGATTGGATTTTAATCCGAAACCATCACGACAAGTACTAAATGGGAAACCAACTCACAGACCATAGCATGTAAACATTCAAAACTAACTTTAGTAAAGCAGAACGTTGGGTACCCCAATGCCATCTACTGGTCAATTTCACCATTATTCCCGTCACAAAGACTAAAGAATAAAAATCCGGTATTTCTCGTTGTGTTTTTGACAATCAGCACCAGTTACGCAACTTTTCCGGGGTTTACCGGGTAAGTCCTTGGAGACCCGAACTCTTCCGGGTAACCATAACAAACCAACCCAGCCCCGCCGCTTTTACGTAACAGCACCTCGACCCGCTATACGAGCACTTCTACGTATGGGTCCTTGGGGTTTCTTCTTCCCTATTACTGGAGGAACCTTTCTAGTTTCCTTTACAGTAACCAACTTCTTCTTCTTCTTCCTACCATCGACTTTTTTAGCTGGCGTTGCTTTTCTAGTCTTCTTTGTAGGCGGGGGTGCCGGAACCTGTGTCTTACGCACCCACCTGGGTTGGGGCATTGGCACTTCTACCAAAGGCTCATTCTCATCGCCGGGCCGGCGACCTAGCCAAGGCTTCAGGCGATCTACATGGCCTGCAACTATCTTGCCTTTCACATTCTTCAACAACACAGTAACATCCGATATTACTTTTGTTACCTCAAACGGCCCATCCCAACCTCTCGAGATTTTTCCATGTACAGGTGGTTTCAATCTCACCACCTTTTGTCCAACTACATACTTCCTTTCTCTCAAGCCTGTATCATACCCTACTTTCTGATGGATGGCCGCTTTCTTCAAGTGGCCTCTCACCAATGCATAGCCTTCCCGCAATTCTCTGCGCAGAGACTCCGCAAATGCCACTCGGCATGGGACATCCTTCCTCCGCAGTACACTGCCAAAGACCAAATCTGCAGGCATTATGATCTCAGATCCAAATACCAGGCTGTTAGGAGTGCAGCCAGTTGAAGCATGCACTGTACCGTTGTATGCATGAGCCACATACTGGGAAAACGTGTCCCAGTCATCCTGATTAGAATTAACCAGCGTGGTCAGCCCCTGAATCAACGTGCGGTTGAATCTCTCAACCATCCCATCCGACTGCGGTCGGTACGGATTAGTGCGTGTCTTAACGATGGCCAATTCTTCCAGCATCCCCTGAAAGAGACGCGATTCAAACTCCCTACCCTGGTCTGAATGTAACATGAGAGGTGCGCCAAATGTTAGTACCCACTCCTCAACCAAAGCTTGTGCGCAAGTTAATGCCGTGTGATCCTTCATTGGGATCACCTTCACGTACTTTGTATAGTAGTCTTGTACCACCATCATGCACACGTTGGAGTTTGGAGTTGTCTGGAAGCCAGTGATTATATCAATGGCTATCCTCGCAAATCTGACTCCGAACAGTTCTTGTCTGAGAGATGTTTTACCCTTCCCAGGGCCCGGCTTCACCAGGCAACACGTCGGGCATTCACTCAACCAAAGTATTACGTCCTTAGACATCCCAGGCCAGTAATATCTCCTCGCTAGTTTGTCCAAAGTCCGTTTCCTGCCAAAATGAGCGGAAGTCTGATGACCATGGAAAAACTCGAATACTTCCCATCTCAGAGAAGCTGGCAAGACTATCTGCAGCCTCCTCCTGGCTTTGCCTTCAAGAGTTTTCCATCTACACAATAGGCCGTCTCGCACTACCAACTGCGACCATTGGCCCACTAAGTTCCTTACTTCCACACATTCCAACGACAGAGCAGGTCTGACGGGACGAGCAGCTCTCTCCAGGATCAGATTCCGTATCATATTGATACCTTCGTCTTCCTGCTGAGCTTCAAGTACGGACTCCGCCGACCAAAACACCAAGTTCTCTTCCCAGGCTGGATCAAAATTCACTATTGGAGCCACCAACGCATTATGTATGCCACAGTCTTCACAGTCTATTCTTGCACATCTTCGGATTGGTCTCCTAGACAAACAATCCGCATTTACGTGCTTCACTCCGCTCCGATGCTGAATCTGGGTATTCTCTATCCCTAATTCAGACAACGCGGAGATCCATCTACCCATCATCCCATCTGCCTCCTTGAAATTAAGGAGCCATCTCAAGGATGAATGGTCTGTTCGTAGAATAAAATTCCCACCATACAAATAATGGCGGAATTTCTTTGTGTATACCACTATGGCCAACAACTCTCTCTTGGTGGTGCAATAATTGCGTTGAGTTTTACTCAAGCTGTTGCTAGCAAATGCCAAAGGCACCTCCCTACCCTCTTGCACTTGGGATAAGACAGCGCCTATGCTATCGTTGCTAGCGTCGGTGTCTAGGATGAACTGATCACCCTCAGTAGGATAGCTCAGCACAGGAGTTACCGTGAATAACTCCTTCAGCTTCTGAAAAGCCTGTCCAGCTGATTCCGTCCAAATAAACGGTGGTAGCTTCAACATTCCTTTCCTTTTTCCTACTACTAGCGCCTGTAAAGGAGCCGACACCTCAGCAAATCCGGGAATGAAATCGCGGTAGTATGAGCAAAAGCCCAAAAATGACCTCACTTCTTTCTGGTCCTTTGGCGTTGCCCAACTAGCTACTGCCTCTAATTTCCCTGGATCCGCCGAAATACCTGTGCCACTGACTATTCGGCCCAGATATTCCACTGATTGCCTGAAGAACTTGCATTTCTTAGCTTTCAGTCTAAGGTTGTAGGATCTCAGTCGATCCATCACCTTGGTCAAATTTGATAGACACTCCTCCCGAGTTTTTCCGAAAACTATGATGTCGTCTAGATAAACTAGACAGTTTTTCCACAACAATCCCCTTAGCATTGTCTCCATCATATTCTCGAAAGTAGCCGGAGCATTGCATAAGCCAAATGGCATTACATTGAACTCAAACAACCCCCTGTGGGTTGTGAACGCTGTCTTTTCCTTATCCTCTGGGTGCATCCCAATCTGCCAGTACCCTGACTGGAGATCTAAGGTACTAAACCAGTGATTGCCTCCCAAGGAATCCAGACTTTCGTCAATGCGTGGCAAGGGGTAGGCATTCTTCCTCGTAATCCCATTTAGTCTCCTGTAATCTATACAGAATCGACAGGTGCCATCCTTTTTGGTAACCATTACCACCGGACTAGCCCATGGACTATCTGAGGGCCTTATTATCCCTTCCCCTAACATCTTGTCTACCTCATCCTCCAATGCCTGTTTCTTAGACAAAGGGAGGCGCCGGTATGGCAAGCGCAATGGTTGGCTAGAACCGGT
Organism: Harmothoe impar; assembly: GCA_947462335.1. NCBI lineage: Eukaryota > Metazoa > Annelida > Polychaeta > Phyllodocida > Polynoidae > Harmothoe > Harmothoe impar. The sequence continues at coordinate 37,918,576 of OX381705.1, read as the reverse complement.
GTCTATCCGATGAGTTACTCGGTCAGTTCTACCCAATTGCTCCCCTGGAGCAGAGAACAAGTCTGCATTCTCGCACAATAGCTGAGCCAGACTCTCTTTGTCCTCTTCCGTCTCCAAGTGGCTATCTGTTACTAATGGTAAAAGATGCAGTGGTAATCCATATCCTTCCTTCCTATCCTGCTCCCCAGTGTCTTGCAATACCACTGGCATAGCGGATGGATCCAAAGCTCCTATCTCCACTGCTCTCTTTACTGCTAACTCCACTTCTGGTGAGTCAGCTCTTCCTACCACGTCAGCATATGTTACGTCCCCAAAGGTCGTCCCTTTTTCCAGGTACACATCCTGAAAAGTCATATTACTGACTGGTACTACTGTTCGTCGTGAACTAAGGCACTAAGGCACTGGTGGAAACCAACCCCAGCTTACTCAAATGCTGTTGATTCGGTTCCACCACACCCATGCGGTCAAATTCCATCTCCCGGCAATATACAACTACATTGCATACATGGCGGGGAGGAATTCGCACTGTCTGAGAGACAGACGAGACGCCTGAAATCCGGCGGAGCACACACTGGACTTTCATCTCTTGTGGATATCGAAGAGTGAGTTTCCCTGTCACACTATCCAATACCGCTCCATACAGAGAACAAAAATCTACTCCCAAGATTCCCTCATCCGTCAATTCAGCCACAGTTGTTGAAACAACAAATGAATGTTGATTCACCCAGAAGGGTATCACCTGTCTGCCATGTGTCCGCATATGAGATCCATCAGCACTTCTGACCGACCCAGACCCCACAGGGTTAGTCGACAGACCTGCGAGCTTCTTGAAAAAATGGTGACCCACCATGGAGTGACTAGCTCCAGTATCGATCAGAAATTCCCCCAAGCAGCCCTGAATCTGCACAGGCAAGTACCATCTCTTCCCTTGTAAAGGAGAAGGTTGTAAGGCAAATCTCTGGATTCCAGTTTCACTGCCCAAGTCATATCCCCTCGAGTTGAGAAACTTAACTATAGGATCATCGGGTTTGAGTCGCGAAGCACAAAACCTTTCTACTTCTTCCGCCAACTCAATTCTACGGACGGTGTCCAGATGAGCTAAATCTTCAACACCTTTCTCGTCCGTTCCCTGGGGCCCATCTCCACCTGGCGGATCAGACTCAGGTGCGGCTAACCCCAGCGGTTCCCATGAAATGGAATCTTTTGATTCTCCCCTGATAGTACCTTTGACAATCACAGGCGGGGTTGTTATCTTGTCATCGACAACAACCCCTGTTAGTTTTCCGTCGGTGGTGGGCTTTGGTCAGAAGAGGGTCCGTCTTTTTGTTTCTCGACCGATGATACATTCCTGGTATCCTTGGACCAACATGTCCTTGCAAAGTGACCCTTCTTCCCACAATTGTAGCATTTCGTGTCTTTGTTGGGTTTCCCCTTACCGCGACCACGAGTTGCGACGTTCTCAGCCTTCTCAGCTTTACTACGCTCCTCCATGACTTTCCCAATCATGGTTTTCAATGCACCCTCCTCTGGCGCTTGAGCGTCTGATCCTGGAGCCTTTCGTCTTACATAAAAAGAACGACGTCCCTTCCATTTAGGATCTATAGCTGCCACCTCTTGCACACCCTCTGTAGCCAGTTCAACCTCCTCTACGGGCATCTCTATTACTGCTACAGGGGCTGCCTCCACAGTTTTCAACAGCTTCCTCTTTCTCAGAGCATCTTCTGTAAGCTCGAAGATATCTGCTAGTGACATAGTGGTCTTCCACTGTGAAGCAATCTCGCTTGACAATCTCTCGTCCTTAAGTCCATCTATATACAGGCTGGACAACTTCCTTACCAGCCATGGATCACTTGGACTCATAGATGCAAATGCTTCTGCTGCTAGCACTCTGAGAGCCATTCCAAACTGTCTGTGCCCCTCACCGGGCTTCTGAACTCTTGCTTCTAGCTCAGATGCGGGATCCGCACCGGATGTGGAACCCAAAGCCCAAGAAGCTGTTTCCACTAATCCCTTGTACGTTCTTCCCCCGCTTAATTCAAAACTTGTTAGGGCGGGATCACCAGGACCATCCCGCAGACACCATGACAAAGCTGCAAGGCACTCATCGCCTTCCCAGCCATTATGTCTCATATCTGCTGAAAATCGTGAACCATTTCCTCCATGGAACCGAGCCATCATACTGCTTCATCTTGATAGCCTGCTTCTTTACAGGTGTCATTCCCGTTCTCAACGGTATATCAGCCTGACTCAAAGCATAGTCCACTGCCTTAAAGTTCCCCACGTCATTCGGTACCGCATCAATCCCCAATCTTCTAATTGCTGGATTGCTCTGGAACACTGCCTCATCTTCCATTGACATATTTCCCCTATGTTGATAGGGTGTCCCACTCTGATTAGTACCTCCGGTCCTTGGTGTATACATGCTTCCTGGAGTTACATGACTGCCAGGTAATGGGGGAGGTGGTATATTGAACATAGGTCTTGCGTTCCCATAACAGTTATCCGGTCCCACATTGCCCCATCCCCCGTAGGAGGTGTTAGGCCCGGCCAGATTCCCTTGACCTGGCGGCCGAGCATTCATGTATGCTCCACCGGGCAATCCTGGTCTACCTACCGTAGACACATTTACCGGAACTGTAGGAACTTGCCTTGTCCCTGGAGCTGGAGTAGAATGAGCACCTGGAGCTGGAGCAGTGTTAACTGGTCCCACAGGAGGCTTATTCCCTGTAGCCTGTGCTACCGGAACGTCTCCTTTTCCTCCCTTAGTGTCATTCTCCACGCTCACTGACTCTGTTTCTTCAAGAAAGCAATCTAACTTTTCCTGAAACAGTTTTTCAACTCTACCACAAAGCTCCAACATGAACTCCTCATTCTTGTCAAACTTACTGCCATGCATGGATGAGTGTCCACTCACACTGGATAACATATCTGCTGTATGTATTACCATGGAACTATTTAGATGCTCAGTGACAGGTGGTTTCACTACCTCCTCCACCGTATTGACTATAACTACTGAGGGCTCGTCGGCAGTCACAAAGGTCTCATCTCTAGACACCTCTTGCGCTTTTCCCACTGGGTCCCCAATTTCCTTCGTCCCTTTTGGTTCTAGCTTGTTCACCATGTGATTTTCAGCTTGTTGAGCTAGCGCCTCTAACTCTCCCAGCTTACTATCCTGCTTCTTCAATAACTCATCATACTCTGCTACTTGTAACTGTCTTGCTAGAATCTCGGAACTAATTTCTTTATTCCGCACCACTAGCTTTTCTGTTTCAGACTTCAGTCTGACTTCAGTACCTTCAAGTAGACCCACATTGACAGAAATTTGTTCCAGATGTTTTATCTGAGCTGCATGTTCCCCAATGTTTCCTGACCTTTTTGCCAAAAAACTCTTTTCAAAAGCTTCCCTTTCTTCCTTCAACTTCCTGAGGGATTCTTCCTCTAGCCTTATCCCTTCCTTCATATGCTCATGCTCATTTCTCAATCGGAGCATCCTTATGTCCTCCAGGCTCAACCTTTCCCTGGGTTCATAAGGCGGAACCTCTAGACCAGGTATTGTCAACCTAAAAGGATCTGGAAACAGCTTATCTCCTCTGGAGATCCCATCTCCCCTGGAGATTACCTCAGCTGTCTCTTCCCCTTCCTCAGGAGTTTCCACTAGGTCGTCCCTTTTGACAACCTCAACTCCTTCCTGACTAACTGGGACTACCACTCTAGTCCCCCCCACTGCTTCTACAGTGGGTACTGGTCTCCGTTCCCATCTCACTGGTATATCTACTGTACCCTCCAGACTAGGTATACTAGAGTCACTATCTTCTCCAGCATCTTCCATGGTCACCTGTCCAAGCGTCACATCCTCCCGTGAGGTGTCCCCCACCTGGACAGGTCCCTCCATACCCCTATCTGGTTCTAGAGCTGGACATTTTGCTGGAGGATCCCCTTGTGAATCCTCAGATCTCACCTCGTGGGCCTCCTCCTCTCCTCCATGTCCAATTTCCCTACTCTGATTGAAAGTATGTACCTTCTGCCTAGCATTAAACCTAACCCTAGACCGCAGTCTAGGACGCATACCCTCCCCTTGGTTAGTAACCGACGGGGGAGGTACCTCTGTATCTGACATATCTTCACCACACAAAAGCAACCTGTAATAACTATCCTTGAAACCTACCAATTCTGGTTCAAACATATAAGAGCTTACCTCTCAATTTCAGAAAGAAAAATGAAAAAATAAATGTAAATCAATACTTACCCAAAGTGGTCACGGCACCAGTGTAGCTGTTGGCTATTCTAAGATAGGCATCGGCTATGAAAAACTCCAGATTCGAAAATAGGTTGTTCAGAAATTACACTTTATTCATTCTGACATACGGCTCGTAATCATACAGACGGATAGCAATAATCAAATAGGCTTCTGAACACCAGTGGTCATATGAACATACAGGAGGTATACGCTCACGGTCTAGTACATAGTTCCCGAGTTCCAAGGCTCTGTTCCATCTTGGTTAACTCCACTTGGATCAGACTCCACAGAGGGAGTTCTGTACCCGGAGTTGTACACCAATGCGTCTATCTCCTCTAGTTCCCCCAGAGGGTGGAACAGAGAAAGACGCAGGGTGACCAAGGTGGAAGCAGCGACAGGACTAGGCCTAAAAGGTACAACAGAGTTCGGGGAAGCTCTGTTGTGGAGCAGTCGAGCTGGCCGAAGTGCGCAGCAAGACTGGGTCCTCGATTAGCAGAACCCCAGGTCTTATGTACTGGTCGTTATGTAATTCTCTTCATTACTCGTAAACACTTGAGTTCCCGAGGAGCTCCGGGTAACCACGCGCCGGTGCATCCGAGCCGACACTGTACCCGAGATATGTCGGGTGACACGTGGCGGTCACGGCTCAATGCACATAACCAGGCCGCGCTCCACCAATCCTCAGGTGTGGGCTTATATAACCTTATACTCGGCAGTAGACAGGAGTGCGGCCTGGATACACGACAACACATATACCAAATATAACTCAAACTGGTTCCATAGAAATAGTACAGCGGCGACCCACTACATCACCGAGGATTTCGAACGTTTCACAGTCAACCCATCACCACTGGATGGGAAAAGGTGGTATTTGACTGTAGCAGTGAAGGGAAGATCTGCAAAGTTCTTGGTTGATACTGGAGCTTGTCACTCCATGGTCTCCAAAAGATTCCATGATCTTGTAGCTGATGAGCCGGATAACCTCACAACAAGGGTAAAAGCTCATTCAGCCGACGGTAGCTGCATGCAGACGTTTGGTAAAGCGTTTTTCGAGGTCGATATAGGTGGACGGGATTACCTCCTGTCGCCTACTATTGCTGATCTGAGTAATGATGGCATCATTGGATTAGATTTCCCTGCGTTGTACAGGGCAATGTTGGAACCTTGTAGGGGGATGTTGAAGATAGAATATCCGTACAAGATGACCGTACAATGCGTATTGAGAAAGGTATCTTCTGTAGCCTCGGTGGTACAGACGGTTAAGATACCCCCAGGACAGACTTGTGATGTCCTGTTTTCGAGTGACAGTATCTTCCGGGACCAAATGGCGGTAATTGAGCCCGATGTGTTGTGTTGGCGTCCATTGGACTCAACAGTGCAGATACTTTCGTTGGCAGTGGTAGCAGGAATTTGATTCCTATTTCGAATCCTGGAGGTGAAGTCCGATATCTGATGAAAGGTACTCCCGTGGGACAGGTGATCGTTGCACAGGCAAGCACCAGTAAACTCTCAGAAGATACCAAACCGAACCTTGAAGGGATGTTCGATTAGCGTCCAGAACTTCAAAAGTTGGTGGACGATTCGAGCTTGGTGACAGGGGACCAAAAAGATCAGTTGAAACGATTATTGATGGAATACGATGTAGCCTTCGGGGAACCCACTGGGTTGGGCCGAACTGATATGGTGTTACATTCCATCAATACAGAGGATGCTGTACCTTTTAAAATCCCTTATAGACGCCTACCTTTGAAGAAGAAATTGATGGACGAGAAGGAAATCGCTGATCAGCTGAGATTGGGGGTGATTGTTCTCAGCACGAGCCCCTGGTCCAGTCCTGTTCAGATGGTAACGAAGAAGGACGGCACAATTTGCTTCTGTATCGATTACCGAAAATTGAATGGTTGCACAAAGAAAAACTCTTATTCTCTACCCCGTTTAGACGAGACTATTGATTCCCTGGGTGGAAATCAATGGTTCTGTACGCTGGACTTACAGTCCGGATACTGGCAGGTTGGAATGAAGGAAGAGGATCAGGAGAAGACAGCTTTTTCGAGCCATGTCGGTCTTTTTCAATACAATGTAATGCCGTTCGGGTTGTGTAACGCCCCTGCAACATTCGAAGCCATGATGGAATCTCTGTTGAGTGACCTGTTATGGAAAGAATGTTTGGTGTACCTGGACGACGTGATTGTATTTGGAAAAACCTTCGATTCATGTCTGGCTAGTTTAGCCAAAATTTTCAAGAGGATGAGAATCAATGGTTTGAAATTGAAACCAAAGAAATGCAACCTATTCAGGACTTCAATTAACTATCTCGGTCGGATAATATCCACCGAGCGCGTTAAAGCTGATCCCGAAAAGTTAGATGTTGTGTCGGAATGGGAAAAGCCAGAAGGACCTAAAGACATACGGTCCTTCCTCGGCTTCTGTAGTTACTACAGGGACTTCCTTCCCGGGTATGCCAGAATAGCTCAGCCTATGCAGGCTCTAGCTCACTGGACTCCAGGTAGAAGGAAGGAGCCTTTCCCATGGGGTCCTGAACAAGATCTATCATTCGAAGCCGTGAAGAGCCTATTTTAAACTACTCCAGTTTTGAGGTATCCCACCGCGGAGGGTCATTTCATACTGGATACTGACGCCAGTAACGATAGTATAGGTGCTGCCTTATCCCAGATGCAAGATGGGAAAGAAGTACCGCTGGCTTTCGCAAGTAATATCCTGAATAAGGCCCAGAGGAATTACTGTACTACTAAATGCGAGTTGTTGGCTGTAGTAGTTTATACGAAGAAGTTTAAACACTTCCTGTGGGGAGGTGATTTTACTTTACGAACAGATCATTCTCCTTAAGGTGGTTGCTCAACTTTAAGGAAGCAGAAGGAATGATAGGTGGATGGTTAACCCATCTGTCTGAGTTCGGGTTGGAAAACAGCCAAATCCAACACCGGGCAGGGAGTAAGCATATCAATGCTGATGCCCCTTCGCGAAGACCCATACGAAAATGTTCTAGAATGGATTGTGATGACTGTGGAGCCCATAATGCTGTAGTGGCTGGAATTCGAGTGCCGTATGATGCGGGACATTCCAAAGCCATGGAGTGGTCTACTGAGACTATCAGACAATTCCAGAAGGGTGACACTGCCATTTCAAGACTGATAGAACAGGTCTCTAGTGGTGTCCAACCACAGAGACCAACCATTTCGATTGAGAACCGAGAAATGAGGCAACTACTTGCTCAATGGCCAGAGCTAACCGTTGTCGACGGTATCTTATGTAGGTGGAAGATAACACCTTACAAGGCCAAACTTCCACAAATCGTGATACACACTGCTATGCGAAGGGATATCATGTATTTCGTACATGGACACCAGACCAGTGGACACTTTGGAAAGAAACGCTCACTTGCGAGACTCTCCAGAAGGTACTACTTCCCTGGCATGAGTAAAGATCTACTCCGGTGGATCTCAACTTGTCCATACTGCTGTCTTAATAAACCAGGTGAAGGCCTGGGGAAATTACCACTAACTCAAGAACTATGGGAAGTTCGATTTGCACGCATAGCGGTGGACATCATCAGTGGTCTCAACCTACTCCTGATGGAAACACGTGAATGATGGTAATCTCTGATTATTATTCGAAATACACAAGAGTGTTTCCTCTGAAAGATCATACATGTGCCTGTGCATTTGTAAAGGCTGGGTGCTCCATCTAGGTGTGCCCTTGATGTTGCACAGTGATCAAGGAAGATAATTCGAATCTGAGTTATGGCCAGCAATGTGTCATAACCTTGCTATATGCAAAACCAGAACGAATCCGTACAGACCTCAATCTCATGGACAAGTAGAACGGTTCAATAGAACCCTAATACAAGTCCTGAAGCCCCTGGTCAACAGTCAGATGGATGATTGGGATGAACAATGCGAATTTGTGGTACATGCTTACAATAGTACGGTGCATGCATCCACGGGTTGTTCCCCCATTCTGTTGGTGTTCGGAGAGGATTTGATTATGCCTGCTGACTTGGTGTTCAGCGTAGCTGGGATAAATGCTGAAACACCTTGTCAGGTGATGTTCGTAGAAGCATTAAGGGATCAATTTAAATCCGCGTATGAGATGGTTCGATGTGAACTGAGCAAATCTGCATCTTGGCAAAAAGTTGGCTACGATGTTCGAGTACAGATCCGTTCGAGTAGGGGATGAAGTAATCAGGCTACATGATCCACTACAGCAGCTGAAACTATCCCCCAACTGGGATGGTCCATTTACTGTTGTTCGGATTGTTTCTGAATCTACAGTAGTGATCAAATCATTGTTGGGGCGCCTGTATAAATCCAATGTGGCTTGACTACGTCTGTGGCATGGTGATGTTTCAGCGCATTCAAAGCCCGGGGAGCATTTGAAATCAAAAGACACTGAGCGGAGAGCGACCACCCCGGAACGGCGTGGTCCTGCTAGACCTAGGAAACTGGTTATACCTTCGAGTGAAGTGAAATCATTGCCTCCGGGTACTGGTAAAATAAAGAGGAGCCGTGGCAGGCCTAAAAAAAATCTTACCGGTTCTAAAATTTGAGCTTCTGGCAAGAAGGATAAAAAATATGTAAAAAAAAGTCTCGGCAAATGAAGGTCTGAAGGGGAGGAGGGTTGTCCAATTGACTACTGGACATCCTATTGAATCTTCCCGGAAGACCAGGTCTAAAGAACCCAAGTTAGGGTTGAGATGCAGCCCCCCGTTAGGCTAGGGTGCTGCTGTGACCTAATTTGTATACACAACAAGAAGATTCGATCCTATGGTGGTAGTGCAGACCTAATTGCCGTCCAGTAATCAGGAATGAGGTGGTGCTGGCAAATGAATGAACCAGAGGGTGGCAGACGGATAAATCCGGCGGGTATTCTGTTACCCGTAATGACATTTGCCCACACTCCCGAAGAATTCATAACCAGCAGCAGCCACGGCTCTGTGGAATTGACTCAATAGGGACTACACCCCGGTGAGCTTCCCATTCGATTAGTGGCGGGAAACGCGAGCGGGATCCGTTGAAAAGGGCTATCCGGTGAAGCGTGAACGCTGATTGGCTGACCTTTGCTCCCGCGGCGGGCGTGGCGTCACGAGACAAGAAGGGCGGTCGCCATTTTGAAATCTCGCCAGACGATGCGCGCCCGCATCTAGAACAAAGGAGGAGGAACAGGGGTTCTGGTACTGTCAATGTTCCTGAAAACCATATCATAAGACGCCGAAAGATGGTTAGTTTCGTTTGTGAGTGTCATTAGGACACGAGGAACTCCGGTTCCCACATAATCTTCGATCAACTTCGTAAAAGAACTTCGATTTCGATGGAGGAGCAACCCCTCTACACCCCTGGTGAGGGCCTCCAGTCCGACGACTTGGATCTATTCCAAGATGTCGATGATGGACAGTTCGAGAGTGTTCTTGAGTCGGATTACGAGTCCGCCTCTGAGTCTACTGGGAGCTCAGCCGCCACTGTCCGAGTGGCTGGAGTGGGCCCCTATTCGACGGCCGAGCAAGACGCTAGGGTCATGCCGCCGCCGGCGAAGGTGAATTTAGGAACTTTGCCCTGGCACAACACCCCAAGGCGCGTCCCGGCGAAAGACATCGAGAACTCCATGGAAACTAATCCAGCGGGCGACCTGGAGGAAAGTGAGATGCCAGAGTTAGAGGAGGTGAGCCAAATGTCCATTCATACAGTAACAGAAGCTGAGATGGAAGACGCCGTTCGGAAATCCTTAGCTCAAGAGCAGTTGATGGAGGTGTTATATAAACATAAGAGTGACCGCCGACCCTCCCGTTCGAATACCCCTCCAGCCACTCCACTGACATCAGAAGCGTCCGAGCCTACTCCGGCTCAATTCGAATCCATTTCGAGTCCTCCTGAGTCGACCCCGGCTCAATTCGAAGCACATACTCCTGCGACTGAGACTGCTAAGACTCAATTCGAATCCCCTCCAGAGACTTCTGAATCATCTACGGTTCAATTCGAGCAGTCTACGGACCTCCTCAAGTCAACACCCATGGATGTTACCTCCCCTACAGCGGAACAAGCTGAGAAGGAAGCTCGCTACATTCAGGTGTTAAAGGAATCCGATGACTTAAGGGCAGCAAATGAACAATTGAGACATGTGGAGTAACAACAACGGCTTCTCCTTCGACACCGCCAGGAACACCAGCTAAGGCTTCAGGTCCCTCCACCTGCGTCTCCACCAACGCCCCCTGTGTCCGGGCATTCGGATCCCTCGAGCCCAGTGGCCCCTTCCTCGGCGGCAGCCGCAGCAGCTGCCCCAGCGGCAGGGAGTCCCCAAGATCAACCAAATTCCAGAGCTGAGGAAATGATCTGGCGAAATGCTACTGGTGATCCAGTGGGCCATGGCGAGGTATAGACAGGGGATAAATGAGGAATGCCCATTCGATTCTTGCATGTACCATAACAAGCATGAGAATCGGCCTATGCCGACCCCACTTTGATTCATGAGACACCTGGTGGAATGTCACATGCACCATAGGGCGGTGTATGTCTGCTCTGATACTGGGAAGAGCAACCAGAAGTGCCATGGGCTACGAACACTTCGAAAAGGATGTATGATCGAACACCTGATCCAGCGTCATGGCCAAGCCATGTTGCTAGCCCGCAAAAACGTAATGGATCTACACGCCAAGTTAATTGCTGGCCTGGACAAGGTTAAGTTCGAGAACATCACTATCGAGACATTACAGTTTGGGAAGGTCCAGATTGCTAGGAACTCAAAGCAATCCGCCCTCTTTGGACATACCGACCGGAGAGGACGTCTGGAGGACGTCACCTATGTGGAGATGGCTGCATGGAGAACCGCCAACCCCCTTACAGGAAAACGCGGCGAGGCCAACAGAAGTCCAGCGAACTCCGAACCCGAATGTAAGAGGATGAAATCGGAAGTCCCATCTCCTCGACCTCCAGCCCCAGGGAGAGGAAGAGGAGTGACGATTGAGCATCGGTCCCCACTCCAGACATTGCAACCCGACTATGGCCTAGATTTCTCTGCACCAAGAGGTAGTTCCAATCTCCAAACCCTTCGTACCCTGACCCCAGGAAACTTGGCCAGTAAGTCTGAGTATCCCCCTATGGATCCTCCAGGGCCAGAACGAGAAACACAGAAAGATACCCTACAAGGATCTCCCATCAGTCATCTGCCCGGAAGATGCTATTCGTCGGCCACATTCGAGAGATGTGGAGATGATCGAAGATTCTGAGAATTATGTCCTACCTGGGAAACCGGACATGGTGGTAACTGCCACCATTAACACCTCTCAGGTGGTAAAGAGGGCCACTTCGGAAGTGACAAGTCACAGTGTGAGGTAGAGTCCAAGGCTCCTGCCTCCACAGTCACTTCGAAGTCAAAACTAGTTGATGCTAAGACTGTGGTGGACCCAGTCCCAGTAACCACTTTGAACCCTGTGACTACCACACCAACTACGACTGCCCCAGCGGCGACACCAAAGACTGTCACCACTCCAGCAACTTTGACAAGCACTAACCCGGCCACGGTACCCTTCAAACCCATTGTGAGGGTAGTCAAGGAAAAAGCACTGAACTCGGCCAACACTGGTGTATGGTATGAACTGATGACGAGTGGTGAACATCTCCGACCAGCCCTCCACATACCAAAGGACTACTTCGAGCCTGTAACAGCCCCTGACCCTGTGGTCCATACTGAACTATTCACACGGTGGCTGCTCGAACAGCAGGTAGCCATGCAACAGTGTGCCACATCCATAGGAAAGGCATCCGCAGACTATGCTATGGCCATACAGTGCAAGGAGGTTGAGCGGCTGACCACCATCTGCGAACAACAACGACTCGAGGACCAACCTGAGCCAGGCAAGGTCGCTGAGCTCACTGAGGAGCTATGGAAGGCCAAACGAGAACTGAAAACGGCCCAGGCCTATCAGAAGGCAGCGGAAGCCACTGTAGCCATACAATATGACATATAATTACCTCTCCAGGGATGGTTCGCCCATAAAGACATTTTTCGAACCAATACTTCTGTATCCTCCGTCCTAAGTCACATAATGTGCATTTCACCCACCCATGACTATATAAAAAAAAAATCCATGTTATTTTTCTATATCTCATCCAAACCAAAAGGTGTGATCTCGTTAGTTAAGTAAAGCAGAGTAGAAAACACATATGTATTCATATCATTATTAAAGATGGATACTCACGTATCCTATCTCGTCGTTATTACTGTTGGATCTCTTAGATCCCTATTTTGTACATAGATTGTGTAAACATTGGTTAATGTAACAGGTCTAAATCAACATTCGATTTTCCTCATGTTCAGATGGAACATATTCGAACCCTTCGATTTGATATAATTGATATCGTTATGTGTACACTGATATTATTCGCCTATTTGAAATGTATATAATATCAGATGTGTCAACCCTTGGTATAATCTGGTGGGGGTGATGTAGGGGCACGAGTAATATGTGTAAACATGGCAAATACCGGATAGCTCTCCCAGGTGAGAGGACAGACGTTTAGAGCGTTATCTTAATCTTAAGTCTTAAAGTCTTAATTCAGTATCTTACATTGGGGCAGCGGTTTAGGGTTAGGATTAGGGTAAGGGTTGGGGTTTGGGTTAGGGTTAGGTGTAGACTACACACTTGGTCGGGGGAGGGGGGGATGCAGGATACAGAAAAAAGAGAGAGAAAGAAGAAGGGGGTGCGGGGGCAGAGCCCCCGATATATACAGCAATGTTACAAACTTACAGTGGTGCCATCTAGAGGATTTGTGGTGAAAGGTAAGGTGGCCACTCCAGGAACTAACTTTAAGACAATTAAGACAGTCTTAATAGTCTTATTAAGAAGATAACGCTCTAAACGTCTCTCCTCTCACTGGGGAGAGCTAACCCATGCATGCGTAAACATGGGTTCGTGGAGTCAATGCGGGAAGTGCCTCTTTCGGACACTAGGTGGCAACACCTGCGTCATGTCCTTTCGATTATCCGGTAGCGGAGCCAGGCAGGGCACTCCGGACGGCGCTCCGGTGGAGTGCCACGTCGACACTGCTTGGTCCGCGCTCAGGGTATATAAGAGGCCGAGGTTGGCTACCTCAGAGAGTTCGTCTTAGGACGAGCTCAGACCCACACCCTTCGATACCTTTTGATCACGGGGCACCTACACCCCTCCCACTCTCTGGCTCTTGCACCAGCTATGCTGGCACAGGACCAGATCATCCAGCTTTGCTGACTTCGAACTAAAGCTAGAACACTGTACATTTCGAGTTGGTTATTTGATTGAACCGAACAAACCTACGTGTTACTTTTGAGGCTGTGATCGTGACTGAATAAACCTGTTGCATTCAAACCGAATTTGGAACCTGTGTTCGCGTGATACTTCCACAACCCCTACAATACAATATAAGAAAAAATGAAAGATCCACACATACAAATTGATTCAGTACATTACAAAACATGCGATCTCAGCCAGATTCTGTAGGCTCAAAGAGGGAAATCACCCTATTTCAGGCACTTTTTTTCTTAACATGGCTTGAAATACCTGAAGATATGAAGTTATATCTCTGAAACTGTGGGTAAAGTTGGGTATTATTCCAAAGAACACTAATTCATGACTCTAATCCCTATAGTGCAAAGCATTATAGCATTTAGAAGCAATATAGTGCAATCTGAGACCCCTATAACAAACATTGGCTACGCGCCATTACATAACACTACAACACAAGAGCGATCCACGTAGCCAATAAAAAGGATACCACTTGCAAAAAAGGACAAGTCTAAGATTAAAAGAGCCAAGCGCAAGAAGACTGCACTAAATTAAAACTCTGCCAATCCTGGTTAATTAATTAATAAGAGTGGTGCTATTATCTCTTAATTGTTATCTCTGTTTTCATTGAACCACTTTCTTTGCACCCTTCTAGTCAACCTGGTGCTCAGTGGTGCTGAAAAAGGCAGAGAATCTATATATATTTATTGGTGCTGCCAGATGTACCTGGCCTACTCGACCTGATCAAAAGGTGGAATGTTGTGTAGCTACTAACTTGCCACTATTGTTAATTCTACCTAGTCAAATATAGAGTTCGCAAATTCTTAGTGTCTATTATGTAGACTTACGCATAACACAGAGTGTATTGCAAACCTCATAACTCTGTACATCAGTGATGCCAATATAACTATTGGCTGAATCAGATTTTCTCTCATATTTTCTTTCCTTTACCTCTCACAAGCATATGAATAAACAAAAATTGAAATTTGGTGGCCAGCCTCCCGGATGGAGGGGGGGGGGGGGGGTAGGCCAGGCTAACGCAGGTCTGATATGGCTACCCACCTCCAATCGACCCTCGGAAGTGATAGTGGTGGGTCTCAAAATTGCCTCAAAATTAGGGGGTGGCTACTCTCAGCACCCCACAAAAGGTAGGGGTGGTAGCTCTAGAGGTGGGGAGTAGTAATTGGGTCTTAGTCAGGTGTAAATGTTAAAATGTACTAGTATGTGCATCAGGAAACAAGGTACTATTACAGGGGTCCTTCCAATAACAGGGGCGGTAGCTTATCTGTAAGGAATCAGGGGTCAATCTTATATGCATCCATAAGGGGGCGGTGATTTGGCGGCTCCTGTTTCTAAGCAGGCGGTAGTTGTGCAGTCCAGTACCCCCCGCCATGTGCAAATGCTAATTGTATATTTAACAGTGTGTACTACCGTTTTTGTTTGTTGTTGCTATGAACCACAAAGTGTACCGTATTCGACGTAATAAGCGCCCTGGGCGCTTATAAAATTATTTTCATGGCGTTTTAGTACTTACTAGTTTAACTGTCTCAAAAATCGTAAAATTTAAGCCTTTGTTCTAGTCTAAAAATTCCCCAAAAAGGGGGGGGGGGCGCTTATTAGGGGGGGAGGGGGCGCTTATAACGTCGAATACGGTATTTATTTTGTCTTGAATGAATAAGTGTAATTCTACTAGCTAAGTACACATGTGAGATTTTTATTTTTCCATGGATTGCTTACTCTCTAAAGTTCTTAATTAATAAGTATAATCTCCTGAGATGTGTCATTTCTTTCTTTCTCTAAGGACAAGAAACCATTCCTCTTCTGCGTCTAGTAGGCTACGGCTGGTTGAATCTATAACATGTACCATTACGAAAATACCTCAGACCATAAACATCCTACCAAAGCACCCCACCCTATAGCCTACCTAATATAGAAATCATCATGGGGGAAGTGGTCGTCTCTAAGGGAAGGAAGTATATCTATCAGACATACAAAGGGAACGAATACCGGAGTCGTATAGAAAAAGTATAACCTTACCGGTGAAGATATAATTATCTGAATACAAACCAAACCCAAGTCGACTAAGATTTTTTTTTAAAGTGAAACCAAATGGGCGTAAATTTTCGGGTAGTTCTGTTTTCTCCCCTCCCCCCCATTAATGAATGGCCTTCCCCATGACACCTATTGCATCTAGGCGTTACATCTACATGTTATATGTTTTATTTATTTCGTTACATCCGGGTTCACCCTGACACAACTACGTTTGTACTTGTACATACACCCATATACACCGAGGACGAATCTTGATCTCTCTTCTTGTGTCTTTTAAGAAGCCGACCAACGAAAAAAGATAAGATACATATATGTTATAAATAATTGGATTGATTTTATTAAACATTATACAAATATCTACATTATTCTGTACGATTGAAAATATTGATTCAAAGAGGTTTCTCCGTGACATGAAATATAATGGTAGAATTGAATAATGTAATAAAATAACATAAACATAAAATATACCACTAACATAATATTATATGGACGGATACTATCGTAGATGCTGCATTGTACTTAACATTAAAAGGATACACTATCATTTATATATATGGACGGATTCTAGTGTAGATGCTTCATTGTACTTAACATAAAAATGATATACATATAATAATATATAATATAACCAACAGTCTGTTTAGCACGGAAAACACCCTCTATCTCAGCGCGGAAAAATCTGGACCTCCACTCTTCTGGACATATTGAACTCACTGATGTCCTGGATTTATCACTGTACCATTACAGGTACTTGTCGAGCAGAGGACACGGCGATTCACTTGTGACTCACTAACTACCTTGTGTGGACGCCATTGATGACTGCATGGATGGGTACATGCTATAACCATGGCCTGTTGTGGTGTGGTGCCATGAGTCATGCTGCACCACCTACATGGTGCCATCACCCGTCTGTATGGTGCCTACATGACGCATTACATTACACCTACACACTACCGAATGGACATCGAGATGTGGAGACTAAACTGGCATGTTTGTGGCCCAGTGAATCTTTGGCTCTGTATATCTCAACATATCATTATGGTCGGTTTCACCGTTAGATAATCGGGGAAAGTTTCACTACAGATTATTCATATAAGGATATACAAGACCCATTCAGAATCTAGCTGTGCTAACATAGTTCCTACACATGGGTACTCAAGATTTTTGGCTGTGTCACTGTGTCATTTTTTGGGACAACAGCGTGTCACTGTGTCCGTCGATTTTGAGAAAAGGGCTGTGTCGTCCGTGTCGATTTTTACCCATGTAGGGCCACAATATATTCCCGGAATATATCATGTCCCCTTTTGATGGCCATTGCTTCTACCATAACACAATTGTGAGATGCATATGCAGGACAAGGACATGGTGGTATATACCATGTGAAGACACACGTGTATGTGCAGTAGGATCTGCCCTGCTCCTCACGTGTGGCCTCCAACATGGAGCTATGTCGTTACCCACGTGGGACAGCGTTATGGAACAATTCCCACTGGGAGTGCCACATACAACCTGACATTAGGACCTTTATTTACATTCCATTTATAGATTCACTGTATACCAACAGTTTCCATTCTTGTCACTTCTCGTCTCTGGCAAGGACCCAAAATAGATGTCGAAAAACGAATAGGGGAATGTCAGGGTCGCGCCCCTGAGTTGGGTTCAAATGACAGGATATATAATTGTATACATCATATGCTGCTACCACTATAAGTCTACATGTATCAACACGTCAGATTAATGGTATATTAATGCCCCCATTTCTTATTTGCTAGGTACCTAAAATACAAATATTTCATGTCTTAAAAAACTATTTTACATTTAAAAAAAAATATATATATAGGTGGTGTTAAAGGCGAGACAGGTCATATAATAAAAGGGGCGGCGGAAGGTGGATAAAGTTGGGGGGCCCAGCTGCCATGAAATTTTGGAATTTGAATCTTGTATTAGTGGAGTCAGCGATGTTTTGAAACATATCATATGATCCTGAGAAAACTTTGGAAAACTTTGGGAAATTTACCTTTTTTTTAATAGTTTTATTGACGACATTTCACATAAAATAATGCGATCTTCCAACGAAGTCATACCGAACAGGGACGGAACGATTGTGATAAAGTTAGTGTGTAGAACAATGAAAAAGTTTTTCAAATGTTTGTATCAAGTAGTCCATACGTATAGTTGAGCTTGCTTATTTTAAATCAAGCGTCTACTAATTAGTGATATCCTTGTTTATGCATGTTTTGCAGCAGCAGTCCATTTGAGTTTGGTGTATTCTAGGGAATTCTGAGTCTATAATGTTATTGTTTCCCAAAAAGTTGGGGGGGGGGGGGGGAAAACATACTTGGGCCCCCCAACTTTAAAGTTGAAGGGCCTGGGCCCCCAGCCCCCCCCCCCCCCCCCACCCCCGTTCCGCCGCCACTGGATAAGGTAATATACACAACTATAGCCTTGGGGACTATCTCTTCCTGCTGAGTGAGGCGACATACACCCATACAGAGAGGACGGAGCAGGGGTAGGGGTGCACGTAGACGGCCAGCGCGTACTCTACATCATTGGTCTCATTGTTATGTACCCCTGTAGCGTAGACAGCCTCCACCAGCGGCGCCAGCTCCGTGTACGGCATGTTGATGGGGAACCCACTCAGCTGCAAAACAAACCACATTGGTTCCAGTTATTTGGTCAAATCAGCGTTTTAAAATAGGATAATAGGACACAAGTACATGTACTTTCCAGGTTCACCCTGGTCTCTCTGTTCAACATCATTGCATGGCGAGTTCAGAGCACGATGACGCAACATTATTGTTTCTATATGAACGGTCGGAAACTACAGATTAAAAAATGTATAAGTTTATTGGTTATACAGTGGCGTAGGAAAAGGGGGGGACCTGAATATGTTTGCCCCCCCCCCCCCCCCCAAAAAAAAAAAAAATTGTCAAGGGGACTCAAATACTTCTTTTCTATACAATACAATATACCAGTGTGTATATGATACATCATCCATAAAGGCCGATATCTAAAGTTGGTTGGAGTGGGCCCCCTCCCCCCCCCCCCCAATGAAGATTTGCTTCCGACGCCTCTGTTATATAAATGTACTTTTAAGAGAAAAACACTTTGAGACCACTCCGCAAGAGACTCATATGTGGTTAAAGATTGAAAGTGTAATATACATCACAAATGACTCAGGATCAAGGTGATTAAGTGATTGAATTGAAAGATTGAAGGTGTGAAACAATGAATAATTTGTCAAATCTGAGAGCAGAAACGTATTTATGGCTAAAAGCTACCCTCAAACCATGTGTCACACTTCTATGTCATCACATTCCAGCTGAGCAGGTGGGTGTGGGTAAACAGGTGGGTGTGGGTAAACAGGTGGGTGTGGGTAAACAGGTGGGTGTGGGTAAACAGGTGGGTGTGGGTAAACAGGTGGGTGTGGGTAAACAGGTGGGTGTGGGTAAACAGGTGGGTGTGGGTAAACAGGTGGGTGTGGGTAAACAGGTGGGTGTGGTTAAAAAGGTGGGTGTGGGTAAACACGTGGGTGTGGGCGAAGTTGCCGGGCCGCATGAATATTCGAAAATGGATTACACCACAGGGTAGGTACGATAAATATTGATCTGTTGATACAATATGCTATGTCATATTTGAAATATTGTTGAAATGGGAGATGTTTAAAGTTTTTGTTTGTCTGAGGTGTCCTGAGCCGTCACACTAGACTCAAGTTCCAAGAAGTTCCTTCGCACAGCTAGAATTCCCATTTGTTAATCTGTCTTACCCTACAGTATTGAACAATCTACGCTAACTCTCTTCCCAAGGTCTTCCGGGATGTACGATATAAAGGTTACTTCCCATGAGTACATTAGCCTGGTGTTTTGGCTCAGTTCCAGATGTGCCCTCTTTCTAAAAAAACAACCCATTCACAAGTACAAACTGTGGCACATGTCACACTATTCCACTGACAGCTAGATACTTGGGTTAAACCCGCAGTTCTTACTGCACGTGCAGTTACAGTCAGAGTGCAGTCGGGACAGGTACTCAGCTCTCTATATAGGGGCGCTGGGCCTTTAAGGCATAGTTCACATTACATGTATATGAAAGAATTACATTAAACCTCCAAACGATGAGCCTGCCTTGGTCATTATTTTAGAGGGTGTATTGGGTATTCTTTTCCAATGTGTGAAAGGAGTCGAAACAACAAACCCACTCTCCTCGTCTTATGGACTAAAACTATTTCAGTAACAAAGAATTTGCCAATTTTCCACAGTGTTACATCAGGGGTTTCCTGATCATGAAATAGTCCTTGGGGAAGGAGGACCTAGTACAAGAGTGGTTACAAGTACATGTTCTCTAATTGTAGTTATTTTACATCATACGATGAAGGGTGGGAATAACTAGGGAACATCACCTGTTGTATTTACAACCACTAACCATGATGTCTGTGTATACATACCCAGGTGGGTGATACAAGTATCTCTGGTATGCTAATACCACCTACAACTACCTGATAACCAGCCGGGCATGGCGGCAGGAGGGAGGGGTACACTTATATACGCCTCACTTACCTTGAACCTTGGGATTTTGAATGACACCCAACACCTTCCGTTTGTCCTCGTAGGAGAGTGAGTTCGGAACATGGAAGTTCACCTACTTAATATATTGACTTGTAAATCCCACGGTTTCTTGGCTATGTATGATTAAACTAACATGAATAGGACAATAAAAAATAATTACAGCATACGTTGCAATGTCTAGCGTCGGTTACTGGCCATTAACTAATTTGGGCTAATTTGCAACTTTACAGCTATTTTATAGCTTAATTGCCACTCACTTTGTATGACCCAATTAGCTGTTCGAGTTCACTCATCTCTTGTGATGGGACCTTCCCTCGGTTTTGCTCCAACCTGGTGGGGATTAGATAAAAATTGCCACGTTAGTGCCATCGTAATTCGAGATATTATTTCTTTGTTTTCATATTAATATACCTCAGTAAATTTTTCATCAATAATGGTTTAAATCTGAAAACATTAGCACGTATCTAGGACGGCATACAGTGTGACCTGGTGAGAATAGGTAAACTGACTTTGGTAGGATCTGTCTGAAGGCCTGCACACAGTAGCGGTTCCAGCGGGTGATATGTCGCGGTCTCCATTCCATAATCTTCTCCCGCAGTGCACGTTCTACCTTGTCCTGAATCTCTGCTACGTAATCCTTGTCAGTATCAGTGTAGATCAGACGCTCCGGCTATGACCAACAAATAAAGGTCATAAACATTAATGCTATATGATACATAATCTGCGTGTAAGGTGAGGCAGATTCATGAGAAAAGAGGGCTGCATTAAAGAATAATACACAAAGAAAATGCGAGGGATTTACTGTATTTAACGTAATAAGTGCTCTCCCCCCTAATAAGCGCCACCGCCCCCCCCCCCCTCTTTACAGTTTTTTTCCAGATATTCTTTTTCATGTGTTCCTCCGATTATGTTACTGCTTTTCAACTTGTGTGTGAAATGGAGCACTTCACACCTGTGCAGATATTAAGACCAAACCAAGGGTGACGGCCGAGAGTGAGTATCAGCCTTGTAGAGGCCACTGAGGTGGGCCAGTAATCTGTAAAGGACAGCCTTGAGCGGTGCTTATTAGAATCGATATTTGAGGCCGATTTTTCCACCCAAATAAAATTCTAAGCACCCAGGGCGCTTATTGCATCAAATACGACATTTACTACAAAAACGCGATGGTTGAACTTTAATTGTGAGAAAAGTAGTAATATCGCCGGCTAGACATATGAAAGTCATGTTTAAATTGATACTCAGGAGGGTATAGATAGATGGGAGCCTAAGATCGCAACAGCTTATAAGTGGTATGCCCTTTGCCAGGGGCACGGCAGTAGTGTCTCGCACCTGTTGGTCGCAGCAGAATAGTAATGGCGAGTTATGGAGGTACATGAAAATATGTAAATAAACTATAGTGCTAAGATGCCATAGTAAGCAATACGCCATGTGTTTAACATTGGAGACACACATGTTCAAAGTAATACAGCGTTAAATGATACGTCTTACAACTCCTCCATGCACACACCCACTTAACACTTGGTAAGCCTTCTAGGCATGTGGAGTAGGTTAGCAGGAGTACAGGCCAGTGTCACAGGAAGCGTCCTGGATAACAGACCAATCAGTGAGAGGGGAAGTAGGGGTAGATGGGGATAACGGGTATCCAGGGTGTAAGTAACAAGGCATTGAGGAAGTAAAGCTAGAACTTACATTAAAAAACGATATCATGGAGCAGTTGACACTTCTTTATGTGAGGAATGGAGGCTAAAACTCAGCGCTATTAAATCCACCAAGCTTAATTCAACTTGTCTGTGGGATAATTCTCGATGTTGGGAGTCAGAAAACCCACCACCTTTGATATCTCAGACGTGGTTCACTGAGGAGAAATATGGCATTTTCATTAGTCTTGTATCAACTAAAGGTAATTTACATATACTATATTTACTGCTGTAATATCTCACATAATTGATATAATTGTAACTAGATATCATATCACCCAGTCATCCTTGTTCCCAATCCCTAAGTATCATTCCAAAGGAATAATTTGTTCCTATTGTAAATAAGTGACGAGGCTGAAGGTATATGCGAAAACATGGTGTAAAAAAGTATCATTGAACCGTTCTGCCTCTTCAGGTATTCATTTGTATTCAACAGTATAATATATCCTGTATGAATATTAAATTGCAATATCTGAATAAGGAATAACACAAACAAACATGGTAGACGGCCAGCGCAAACGCCCATGTCCGGGCAGATGGGCAGCGGCCGCCAAAACAGCTTGATTTGTGACTGATCACAGCAGTCGGTCAAGTTTTGGCCCCCTTTCCGATTCTGGTATGCCATTGGTGTCATGAAGGCCCCTACTTCACAGGGGCAATTTCCTCTGAGGTGCTCACCTGTAGGCTATTAAACCCATAGATGCCAAAAGGATGCCAAGAAAAACCTGGCTGTCTATACTAGAAAAAGACCTGAAGGCACAAAACGTAACATCAGAGGGAGCCACTGAGACACATGGAGGAAGGTGCTGCGCATATATGCTGTAGGCCGTTCACAGCACGGGCACCTACTTAGCTAAACCTCGGGGTGGATGTCATGTGTTTCTGTTTACAGAAACAGGGTAGTCAACTCAAAGTCCCCCCTCTGCTTTGGCATCATATTCTGGTAAAAATGCATGCATTTGGATGCATTAAAAGGCCACTATCTCATGATTATGCATAATAAGTAATATTACTGGGATCCAGAATACACAATTATGCATTAAACTGGAAATGGAGCCACTTTTAGCAAAGTCACCCCTCTGCTTTGTGTCAACATTGCTGCGGTCCTTAAAGCACATGGCCTGCATACCTACAACACTGTGGGGAGCAAGGAAAGTACAGGGTCCATGCACAGTGGGCACAGGTATGCAGTGTAGTGTACCTCAGTGGCTTACCCTGTTCCAATGAATTGGAACACTTGATCTCCCCCCTGATGTTTAGAACACTGCTTATATTCAGTGGTCGCCTATGGTTCACAGTGGTCTCCCACAGTGCGGACAACAACTATGCTCTCTCCCCTCATCTCCCCTCTCTTTACACGTATGCCCTATTTATGGTTAATTGACCCCAATGACCATGGACATCCTTATATACCATTGGAAAGCTATACTTTCAGTCTACACAAAATGAAGTTTATGCAATGATTTGTATATGTTGAGTAGTGATTCTATTTGAATGAGTAAGTGGGGACTGGGAATTGTGTGCTGCCTGTGGAGTACCCACTTTTGGCACTGCAAATTGATAGCTCTCCAGAAACACTCTGTAGGAGAATGCCTATTAGACCAAAAAAAGAGAGGTTTGTTTCAGGTAACCCGACCGACCCTATCAAAACAGGGCCAATTGTATGTTTTTTTAATGCAATTTTGAAGAAATTTGTGAAATTTTACCCTTTTTTGGTAAATTTTTGGGTTTTCGGAGAGGCCGGCTAGTACTTTCATGTTTAAAAAAAAAAGTTTAAAAAAAAACAAAAAAACAAAAAAAGAATCCGACCTTCCGACCCTATATTTTTTTGCCATGTTACCTGAAACAAACTTTTTTTTTGGTCTTATGCTGGGGTAAACTGCTCTGATCTTTTTGTAAATGACTGATTTGGAAAGCCATGATATAGGCCTGCATTTAATGATGCCACACCCTTTCCCCAGACTCATAGAATCAGAGCTACAGTAAAATCTCTTCTAAAGTACATCAAATCACCGTTAAATTTTAGGAGGGTAAAAGTGTGTGACTACACATTTAAATTCTATATGTGTCTAGTATCTGCTGTCCAAGAACCAAAATAAACCGATGAAAAAAAGTCAGCGTAATACACCGATATGTAAAGCTATCCTTGCTGAGAATTAGTACATTCCGTATGTACCGGTAAGTCACCCTCCACTGCACTCTATTTCTGACCCACTCCACTGCATGGTAAAAGAGGGTCCCCCTGTCCTGTCAAAACCCCTTACTTTCTGCAAGGAAAATTCATTTTAAAATGGTTCTAATGGTGCTAGAGCTACAATGCTTCCAGTAATCTCTTAGTTAAGATTCCGCCTATCTATCTTGCATGAAAACCCAAGTTTTCTGCACTCACTAAAACCCGTCTGAACACCCTATATCATGGCCTATATGCTGACGACGACGACGACGACCTGTAGTAGACACAGCGCAGCTGATGTGCTCTGAGGGGCTCACCTGTACAGTGCTGAGACCAGGGTGGGGGAAACCCTTGTGGAAGAAAGGCTTCCAGTGGGCAGCATTCTTCAAGTCAAACTGTATACGGCAGGGCTGCTCGTTGTGTTGGATATTTGCCCATATCTGAAAGGATGAAATACAATGTTTAAATTATATCTAATAGTATCTTCATAATATATTTGGTCATGGTCTGAAAGATATGTTGCTCCGAGTGGCAAAGGGGAGGAGGATAACAAATTTGATATGGCCAGTGTCTGGGAAAAAAACAAAAACAAACACAGCATCGTCAAGGCCAGAATAAAACCTGCTCTTTCTACTTCACCATATAAGAGAAACTGGTTGTCTACAATTCTTTTTAATAAATTGCTTTTATAGTTTGATTCAGGAGAACATTTATTGATTTTAACGTCATATACCGTATTTGACCTAATAAACGCCCCCTCCCTTTTCAGATTTTCCCAGAATCTTAGAGTAGATCATAAATTTTAGACCAGAGGGCAAAAGTAGGCCTATATGACCCAGGTGATTCTGACCCCAATCCAAGTGACCCTTCAGATGTGGTTGTAAACAAGGTTGTAAACAAGGCCCCATGTCCACTAAAGGCCACCTAGTAGACTGCAGGCAGTCTTGGGTGTCCTAACAGCCTCCAAACATACACTGTAAAAAGTGTTTATAATTCAAACACATAAATCTACCCAAACACATTAAAATTTAACATTTTCACTGAATCTCAGCATCTAAGCACTTTCTTCTGTCAGCAGGTGCAAGCATATTGTTGCTGGTGATGGGTGAGCCTACAAAAGTGAAACATAAGTGGGCAAGGCCAGTTTGGCTGGCACACTAGAATATTCTGGATAGCACTATCTATTGTTTACATTATGTAAATTATCATGGATGTTAAACAATATAATAGGTACTGTGTTTGACCAAGGATAGCCTGTACATGGTGAGAGCCTGTACAAGGAGTAGGAGAATAACACCAGTGGGCTAGCCGAACTGCCTTTGGCCACCATCTTTCACTGTTGTAGTTCACCCATCACTGGCAGCCATATCCCTACACATTTCTACATAAAAAAAGCTTTTAGATCTTGCCATAGATATGTTTGGGTGAAAATGTTTAAATAACATACACATTTCTTTTACAGTGTATGGGTGAAGGGTGCAGTGAGCAGTGGGACCAGGTGATTATGCTGTCCCTGGCCAGGTAACTTCAGTAGGCGGACCATGAATCAGGCTTTGCTTGGAATTAGATAGTCTATAAAAGAATGAGAAGACTATAGCACCCTCTTAGATTTGATGATTACATATTGGCTTCTATGTATACACATTGTGCAATGGTATCATTGTGTAGGGATGTTCTTTTTTTACTCAAAATAATAGCATGTGGCCTATTTAAGGGGGGAGTATACCATTTTCTATGGGCACACTGGTGGCAGTCAGTACACTGGTGGGTATCACTAGTACTCAATACTATACCACTGGCAGAGTACAATTGCTGGTCACACTAGTGCAACTTGTTAAGACCAGAGGACTGCTGGAAAGGAACATCCAGCAAACTATTTGTTGGTTGCCTGAGCCTTTATACATGGGGCACTGGTGCTGGGGAATACAGGCTCACAGGGCTAGGATATGCCTGCATGTAGTGGATTCTGTTTGGGGGATTCTAAATACTAGGATGCAAAGGTTCTGCTCTAGGATTTGCACACCGTAGGTGTGATGACCGGCAACCAAATTAGGATTAAAAGGTTATTGTCTAAGATAAACGGGACGGGATAAACGGAGAACAGGATAAACGGAGAACGGGATAAACGGAGAACGGGATAAACGGAGAACGGGATAAACAGAGAACGGGATAAACGGAGAACGGGATAAACGGAGAACGGGATAAACGGAGAACGGGATAAACGGAGAACGGGATAAACGGAGAACGGGAGAAAGGGAGAACGGGAAACCGGGAGAAAGGGAGAACGGGATAAACGGAGAACAGGATAAACGGAGAGCGGGATAAAGGGAGAGCGAGATAAAGGGAGAGCAGGATAAAGGGGGAGCGGGATAAACGGAGAGCGGGATAAACGGAGAACGGGATAAACGGAGAACGGGATAAACGGAGAGCGGGATAAACGGAGAACGGGATAAACGGAGAAAGGGAGAAACAGAGAACGGGATAAACGGAGAATGGGATAAACGGAAAACGGGATAAACGGAGAACGGGAGAAAGGGAGAACGGGAGAAAGGGAGAACGGGAGAAAGGGAGAAAGGGAGAACGGGATAAAGGGAGAACAGGATAAATGGAGAGCGGGATAAAGGGAGAGCGGGATAAAGGGAGAGCGGGATAAACAGAGAATGGGATAAACGGAGAGCGGGATAAACAGAGAATGGGATAAACGGAGAATGGGATAAACGGAAAACAGGATAAACGGAGAACCGGAGAAAGGGAGAACGGGAAACCGGGAGAAAGGGAGAACGGGATAAACGGAGAACAGGATAAATGGAGAGCGGGATAAAGGGAGAGCGGGATAAACGGAGAGCGGGATAAACGGAGAATGGGATAAACGGAGAATGGGATAAACGGAGAGCGGGATAAACGGAGAACGGGCTAAACGGAGAACGGGATAAACGGAGAACGGGCTAAACGGAGAACGGGCTAAACGGAGAACGGCCTAAACGGAGAACGGGCTAAACGGAGAACGGGCTAAACGGAGAACGGGCTAAACGGAGAACGGGCTAAACGCAGAACGGGCTAAACGGAGAAAGGGAGAAACAGAGAACGGGAGAAAGGGAGAAAGGGAGAAAGGGAGAAAGGGAGAGCGAGAGAAAGGGAGAAAGGGAGAAGGGAAGAAAGGGATAAACGGAGAGCGGGATAAACGGAGAACGGGATAAACGGAGAGCGGGATAAACGGAGAATGGGATAAACGGAGAACGGGCTAAACGGAAAACGGGATAAACGGAGAACGGGAGAAAGGGAGAAGGGGATAAACAGAGAACAGGATAAAGGGAGAGCGGGATAAAGCGAGAGCGGGATAAACGGAGAGCGGGCTAAACGGAGAACGGGATAAATGAAGAACGGGCTAAACGGAGAACGGGCTAAACGGAGAATGGGAGAAACAGAGAACGGGAGAAACAGAGAACGGGAGAAAGGGAGAACGGGATAAACGGAGAACAGGATAAAGGGAGAGCGGGATAAACGGAGAACGGGATAAACGGAGAACGGGATAAACGGAGAACGGGATAAACGGAAAACGGGATAAACGGAAAATGGGATAAACGGAGAACGGAAGAAAGGGAGAACGGGATAAACGGAGAACGGGATAAACGGAGAACAGGATAAACAGAGAACGGGATAAACGGAGAACACATAGGTACCAATATAATCCGACAAAACGAAAATCGCAAATATCTTCGCTGTGTACGCTCCGATCGGCCCGATTTTCGGAAGGGTAGGAGAACTTCAAAATCGTTTTTGGGTCAAAATCGTTTAGGGGCTCAAAATCGGTTTTGGGGGCAAAATCGGTTTTGGAGGCAAAATCATCTGCAGCTCATGCCGCCCCCCGGCCAACCCGACACGTCGAACCAGAAACGAAGCTGCAACGAAGATGGTGTCGCTGCTGACGCTCCGATCGACTCGCTTTTTCAGCCGAGACGTAAAACAGCGGTTACGCGCTGCCGGGCGCTGACGCCCACAGCCACCTGCTCGCCCCCAGCCACCTGCTTTCCCACAGCCACCTGCTCACCTATAGCCACCACCTGGAATTCGATTATATATGACTTCCAATATATGAAATTAGGGTAGCTTCTTCTGGCGATTACGATTCTGCTGTCAGAAATGAGAAATAACGTACTGTACTCAAATTAGATAATTCATTCGACTTTCTAATGACAAAAGCGGTATGTGTGAGGCTTGTGGTGGCCTGGTAAGTAGCAGAGAGCGGCATAGGAAATAGCAGACGACATTCACCATATAGTTAACCCTTTGAGGCCAACATTACCCATTACTATATTCGTATTACAAGGTGTACAGTGTGTTGGGGATGGGTGTATATAGAAGGCCTTAAAGGGTTATTATCCAGGTGTCACAAACATGTTGCCACTTCCCTTTAAGGGCCGCAATGTACAGATTAAGCCACCGCGGTGGTACTGGGGAGCTTCTATGGGAGGTGTGATAACCTTGGGCGGGCTCCAGTGAGTTTTCAAATGCCATGTACCTATTGAAAACTCAGCAGACCGGAATGAGCAGTGCATTCTGGGTGGGAGTCAATAGACCATATGGGGCTAGGTATATTTTAGCGGATTGTGAGCTAGGCAATGCTGAGGAATGGGAGGAGTCAGCGGAATTAGTTTATAATCACCCTGGTAGAGGGCAGCAGTGCAGGGTGTCTAGTACTAATCCTACGGAGAATAGAGGATATGCTGCTAGGGTGCTAGGTCCGATCCGTCAATGCTATTTCAATGGGCTCGCCGTTTGTCTGTCTTAGCTTACGGCCATCTG
Organism: Harmothoe impar; assembly: GCA_947462335.1. Taxonomy (NCBI): domain Eukaryota; kingdom Metazoa; phylum Annelida; class Polychaeta; order Phyllodocida; family Polynoidae; genus Harmothoe; species Harmothoe impar. The sequence goes on along the minus strand of OX381705.1, from coordinate 37,889,781 downwards.
TCTATCTTAATACCTGACCGGACACATAGTGCCGGTCAATAACTGAAGTGTTATATAAACTCAACAAGCCTGGCTGAGATTTTATGATTTAGGGAGAGAGGGATATCCCTTTAAGTGTGAAGGCATAGATATGAGAAGAGGCATTGTAGAGGCCACTGAGGTAGGCCAGTAATCTATATAAGACAGTCAGTGGGGACGCCATAACTGGCTATTATGTCCTTGCGACCCAATGAAAGTGTGCTTTATTTAATTTGTTTAGAGTCTTTGCCCCCCCCCCCCCCAAGCAAAAGGGAAGAGAAATAACTTACATTATCGGCATTGATAACACATCCCACACTCTGCACCGGGCAGTAGTTGTCACGGTAACTGAAGTGCTCCCCGGTGGAGGCGTTCCAGATCCAGTAGTCACGGTCCTCTTTGGTCAGCACATAGGCAGTTGGTCCCTCTGGGATAGCTGATCCTGGATATGCATAGGAAATACAATGTATTATATTTAAGGGAATTCTATAGTGGACTATTGTGGTGTCATTCTTAAAAAGATTGAACGTGTGATTTACATCACGAATGACTCAGGGTCAGGATGTTTAAGTGATTGAATTGATTGACTGGAAGATTGAAGCTGCAAAATCATTTCGGGAACAATGAATTATTTGTCAATTCCGAGAGCAGAAACATATTCCTGGTTCAAAACTAGCCATGACGAGCGGCAAAGTTATTTCAGTACCCCAAGCCCCACATACCCCAACCCCACATACCCCAACCCCATATAACACCAACCCCCACATACCGCTACCCCAAACCCCACATACCCTAACCCCACATACCCCACCCCCACATACCCCTACCCGCATACCAAAACCCCACATTCCCCAACCCCATATACCCCACCCCACATTCTCCAAGCCCACATACCCCAACCCCAAGCCCACATACCCATACCTTGAGGAGCTTTAAAATGTACCACAGTAAAACAAGTATTACAAACTCTGAGGCCGCCAAGAAAATGTAATTCTTAGCTACTAATCCCCCCCCCCTCCTCCCCTGGTGCCGGGGCTTGGCTAAATCCCATAGTTATATCAATTATAGGCAACATCCGGCCGCTCCCGGTGTAGGAAATAGTCTACATTCGGCCAGGCATGGATGTAGACTATTATCTACATCCGCTTCAATGGGTTGGAACAGATTACTCTCATTGAGCTTACAAATGCTGAATTTGTTTACTACAAAATTTGTTGAGCTCATCTTGCTGGTAAGTGTTTGTAATAACTAAGTTTTACTGCAGTAGTATCTGTCCACACATTAATGTAATTCAAGATAGTTAAAGAGAAATATACCAAAAAAGTCTTACAAAAAGTGTCTCACAATACAAGATAGTTTCCATTGACTTTGTACTGGAAATATGTGGACTGTAAAGTAGAGAAATAGCCACTTTAGTTTAATTTTTCGGAATCAGATTTTCTTGCATTTTTGTGACTTTTTTAAAATTGCATATTTGGAGGGACCTGGGTTTGGAATAGGATATTTGCAGTATTCTTTGGTGTATCACGTAGGGGAGTGTCCGATTGTTCAATACCCTTGGTCAATATGCGATGGATATTTCCTAGGTAGAATTCCCTCTAAAGTTGAGTGACAGACTATCTTGAAATGCCTCCTCGAAACCGTCGCATAAGACTCAGGGTTACCATACTGAGTCAATAATATATCTACAAGCATAATGCAATTTTTAAAGAATAAAGAAATCTGTTGGTGATGTAAATGTATCTAAGCGGATGTGAAAGTAAAAGTTAAGGAATTTATAGAATTGAAATGTAGAGCATATTTCTGGTTACTGTGATAATATAGGAAACGTGAGTGTTGCTTGTGAAAGTGAAAGGTGTACATATGTGTGCAGCGACACGTTGCTCTCTTGTAGGCCTAGTCTTTAAAAGACAAATGCAAGTGTTTAATGTCAAACTTTACCAAGTAGAAGATAAGCTTCTTTCTTCATATGCAGGAAGAAACAGACTAGTAGGACGGCGTGTTCCTCCTCGTCTCCTTGTAGCATTTGAATGAATTGCTGAAATAAAGAACCAGTTGAATATTAGCGCCTAATGTGTTCTTTATATCCTGTATGTATGCTATGCCAATAGGTTGTTTCAATGTAAACAGGTAAAAAATCCTGATGCATTTTCCCAAGACATATATGATTTTTTAATACACATAATATACTTTAAGGAATTCTTTCTCTAAATTATACAACAACCACATATTAATAGCCCACTTTTAAAGTGAAATATACATTAAAAAATATATATTTTGGACCCTGCAGTGCAAATTCAGCAGGAGGAAGACCTACATCACATGTGCTCCAGATGTCGCAGATCCCGGGGAAGATGACGCTATCCGACACAAACGGTATCATTGCCACATATCTGGCCACCATCTCCTGCAACCCCAATGAAAGTGTGCTTTATTGAGGGGGAATTTACTTGTCCTTTCAGAGATAAAACTCGGAATGTGCCATTTATTCATCTTCAAACATTGTTAATATATTAGGACAACAGCCATGTGTCTAATCTGCAGAGAACTTTAAGTTTTAGGTCTCTGCGCGCCTCAGCCCACCAAGCATCGGCGTCACTCTCCAGCATATGTTTGGTCCCGACTAGATCAGATGGACATGGGAGAGTGAACGCCAATACTTGCTGAATGTAAGCGCATAGAGATAAGATTCGACGCTACCGGTGGAGCCATCTGTTGTCTATATCTCCGATATATGGCTATGTGTCATTGGGTACTTACCACATGCTCCAGGGTATTCTCCCCAGCAAGGAGTGCCTCTGGGGGCTCGAGCGCCTTGAAGTAGCGAGTAACAAACACCGACTTGCCATTGATGTCAACAACAGTGGTCTTGTATTCTCTCCGCGGCTGGCTGTTTTCAAGATCAGCCAACCACTTGTCTGCCTCAGTCACAAGCTTTTCGTCCTCATTTGTCTCAAACTGAATGAAAACAATGAAGGATATGATCATCCAATTATAAAATACAGCTGGACAGTACTTTACATTCATAATTCCAAACGTTTCTTCTTTACCAAGAATATATTTCACATACCATATACAACTGAGTGGCGAGTAAAAACATGGACATATGGTGTACATGGCAGGGTTCAATATCTAACACACACAGAAAGCCTGTTATTTACCAAAGCAAACTATTTCAAATTCTCACACCTTCGTTTACTGCAAAATGTGTTTCTTTTTCTTTTTAATTTTCAAAAAAAAAACGCTCCAAAATCGGATGGGTTGCTTATAGCTCAGGGCCAATTATGTCCAATCCATGCAGTTTTTCCTGTGAACGAATTGGGTTGGCCTTAAGTTTCCCTTTCTAGGTAGGCTTTACCCATTATAAATGTCTGTGTCAACTATTTAATCTAAATTGAGCTATAAAAGACAAGGACTTGCTCTGAATCTCAGTTTAGCACGAGGAGTATCTAAGAGACAAGAGAATGGAGGTATTTTTATAAAAATACCTTTTCAGATATCAAACTTGGCTCATTGTCATGCAGAGTGCATTCAATATTATCAACTCTTGAAAATGTGCATTTGGGCTATGCTTCGTTAAACATATCTTCATGGAAAAAAAGAAGAAACGTATCCCATGGAGCTATTCATGCCGTGTCAAATCTGATGTGTGTGAATGTAGCAGAGTCACTACTTATGTTGTACAGCTGCCCTGGTCATGTTAAGTGTCATTTAAGTCAATACCTAATGGTGCCATAAAGCATGGTACATTTGTAATTCATTATCAAACTCAATGCAAGCAGGTTCGATAGTGTCGTATAAAGCAAAGGATTTAACAAATGAATATGGAATGGCATAACAAGTATTAAACTGAAATCACATGCTGGTAGAAATAGGCGTAGAAATAGGCGCAGAACAGATCAATAACGTTTGTACGACGAAATACTTACCCAATTTAATTTCTAAAATGTAATAATACACAGACGAATGATTTGAGTTACAGCCAAAGGGGAACTATAGATAGATGTAAAATAAGAGTATATACATATATACCAAACATTTTCATACGTTGACAACGAATTTATTCACATATCATGGTACATATAACGGTAGCCGAAATACAAGCATATTGATCAAACGAAACAAGAAAGATTCGTATGTGTAATATGATTACACATGTATATGGTATCATGTGAATAGAATTTGCCTGCGTTCTTATAGGTATGGGAGCCGATGAAGTAGCCTACTACATACTGTATTAGCACTCCATGACATTGCATGCATTGACAATACACGTACAGTCTATCATTGTGGGGCATTTCCCTTGTTGGGGCACGGGGGTGGAGGGCGGGTGGGGTGAGGGAAGCTATCTGCAGTGTAACTGGAGACAAAGTAGGCTTCAAACAGATAACAATGAGGGAGGGTGGCTGGCAAGCAACACAGGAATAGATTCCTTGTGATTAACATATATACTAGGCCATGGTCCTGGTTTATGATGTAAAAACAGATCACTATAAAACGGTCCAGAATAGGATGTGAAACTAATGTCCTTAGGAAGGGATCTAAACAAACAGGAATCTCAACGGACATTGTTGGTTAAGCCTGGATGCCCTCGATCTTTATTCGTTCTGAGAAATCTCCTTATACTCAACGATCCCCTGCTGAGAAAGAACGTAAGAAAGAAAGAGAAATTGTCCCACAGGCTCCATCTACAAACGCATGTGAATGGTTCCCCAAGAAATGACAGACATCCGGTACTTAAAAATTGAGAAAAAAGCAGTGATCTTCCGCCCTTCTGTTCTTAAAACAATCACTCCCTAACGAGCAAACAGCAGCCAATCTGTTTCTATGTTCGACCTGTTTTAGACTCAATTTTCTTACTCCAGAATTATCACCCTCTGCCCCTTCAGAACCCAATTGAACTGTGTTGCTTAGTCATTGTTATTACCGTGTACATTAATATAATAAAACCCCGGAGAAATACTGCAGTTTAATCTATGATGGATAAGAGTTAATCCTGACAACGATATTTTATTACAAGATTTATCATTAAAATGCATCCATTAAGGCTGCCTGATTTATTTGACCAAACGGTGACGGTGACCCATCACTAATCTATCAGAAACTCTAACGTTTGGTTGATAGAAATGATTGCTGCATCCACCAAGGTTATGTTCATCGCACATTTGTTCTCTGTTTATGTTTATTCAATTTCTATTTGCAATCCTTTTGGTTTAGAGCGAATTTAGGAAATATTGATCATCCTGATGCATGTCTGATGATGCGTGCACCTGGAGAGCTCTTGGTTAGTTGACAGAACCAGATGGACCTACCTTCTCCTTGATGGGTTCAGCCGGTGTCAGTTGAGGCTCGATGGTGATGAACATGGTGAGGAAGGTCTGGTCCTTAGCACCAACACCAACATCCAATCCCGCATCAATATTCCGATTCCGAGGGTCATTTTGGTAGCCAAGTAGCACCGGTGGTTTGTTCACCCTGAACGTACCATCAATCTGTATCAAGAGTATCAAGAATAAGAATGATTTATATTTTATTGACTACCAGTTTATTTATATATCTATCCATAACATAAATAAAATAAAAAGAGGAAAGTAGCTTAAACATATTAGTTTAGGTAAGATTTTCACATGCTGAAACTAACAAATGACCCAGCATTGAAAGTTGACAGAAAGGGTATTTTGTTATCAATTATGCCAGACTAATTCTATATTTTATTCCGCATTGCCATAACGAGGATTCAGAATTTCGGATGATAGTAAGTGCTAGATATGAGGAAACACCGCCTTGTGGCGGTCTGGGCTCGGGTTAGACTGGTGCTAACACTCAGGTTAATTGTACATACCAGGTAAGTGGGGGGGGGGGGGGGGTAATAAGTAATTATTTAATCCTGTTCTCACCTTCACCTATAAGTGGATTGTTTCAACAAGGTGAGAATCCAGGGCACTTTAATGCCAATGTTTGTTCAAGGTGTGAGCTTTCTGATTGTTATTTGTTCAGCAGACCGGAATGCATGAGCAGTGCATTTTAGTACTGTAGAGAGCTTTTTCAGGTATATACCCATTTATAAATAATATTAACTATTAGTGAAAGTCCCATTGAGTTAAGGATATGGTGTGAGTAGACCATGGCTACTAGTATACACCATTTAGGCACCTATTTCAAGAGAATTCTAATGGTTCATGCAGCCCTCTTTGAGACAACAGTTGCGTTGTCAGGCCCTTTGGCCTTACAGATTTCTGATGTTCCCGTATCATGACCAGGGCCATGGTAATGGCGCTGGTCAATTATGAACGACAACATAAAATGGCTAATTATGCTATTTAAATATGTTTACTTACCCTTGAGTTGTGATAAATGGTAGAGAAAGGTATCTTCAGACTTCCCAACCAGCGACGTTCTACACGAGTATGTATGTTCGTACTCCTCTGTCGATCATCCTGGTAAGGTTATACGATTCAGAATGGAAGATGTAATAGGTTTGCTAAGTAGATATCTAGGAAATAATCTCACGCAAATGTTAATGAATGGTATATGTGATTGATATCACATGTGAACCAGGGCAGTCCCCCTAATGTGTGAGTGTAAGATTGAACGTGTGAGTCGCCTCACAGATGACTCAGGGTAAGCCGAAGTCCCCCCCCCCGATGTGTGAGTGTAATATGTGTGAGTGTAATATGTGTGAGTGTAATATGTGTGAGTGTAATATGTGTAAGTGTAATATGTGCGAGTGTAATATGTGTGAGTGTAATATGTGTGAGTTTTGATGTTGAATCACTGAGATTGAGTGCTTACAAACATACACACGCAGTGCCGATTCCCAATGATCAGGTACCTAATTTTAGTACAATACATTATTTCTCATTTCTGATAGCAGAATCATAATCTCCAGGAAACGCTCACTCACTTTGATAGGTCACATGCTTTATCTAAATAATAATTATTTTTTTTAAATTAAAAAAAAGAAAAGATAATTTTTTAAAAATTAAAAAAAATTAAAAAAATTAAAATTAAAAAAAAGCACAAAAAAAAACCCATTTTCATGAAGGTTACCGAAGGTAGAGGCCTCAGAGCGTCTCAAAAAGCGTCTCATCCTGTTTTTATATAAGAACAAAGAGGATTCTGTGTAAAGGGACACTTCACGAAGGTCTGTGCTTTACGTGAAACCCCACCCTTTAGCATTGACCTGAAAAAGTTGGTTTTGTGCTATTTTAGTGACCCTTTTTCAATATCAATTTTATGTAGAAATATTGCTTTTTTGGGTTTCAATCTTTGATGGCATAGATTGGCATTGATCAAAACCTGTTTGTGCCAGCATTTAAATATTTTATTTCTCAATGTTAGACAGGAAAAAAAGGGAGAGAATGCAAGACACTTTTTTGACAAAAAGTGCAAAAATACCTGTCTCTAAAGAACCTGGCACTACTGTGCCCTGGTTCAATAATGGCTACCCATCAATTCTCGCATATAAGCTGCGGCTTCTACGAGAATCAAAACAAGCTTTAAATTGGTACCAAACATACGCGTCCAAGGGTTTTTATAAGTATGATACAAAACTAAATTAGTAATTTTCAGACTGCCTGGGCGGCTTGTAGAATTTGTCAAAGTAAGGGGCGCGGCTAATACGAGGGTTCGGCTTATATATGTGAGACATTACGGTATTGGTCTGAAAACTATGTATATATTCCTAGGGTGTTGTCTTCAGTTATCTGTTTCTCTTCTCAGCCGCTCTCTCTAATTGGTGCATCTTAACTATCTGACTGATATGCCATACAGCTTTTATTGTGATTATCATACTCATAGAACCGACCAAGGATCCTACTACCGCGACAGTGGAGCACTGGGAAGCAACTGTCATGGAATTTTGTTCTGTGGCGAAGGATAAAAGCCCCACCCCCCCCCCTTATTTCTGGCCAAGACCCTATTTTAAAACAAGGGGACAAATTCAAGGATTTTACGGCAAAGCCGTAGTGGCTTTGGGTTTTTATAGGATTGTTATGAACTACAGGTGAGAAAACGAAGGAGCATAGATTTATGCTTTTTGGTGTGTCTAGGGTTCTAATGCAATTCATATGTGATGGTTTGCAGCAATACTGCATGGTCAGTTAACTTACATGCACTTAGCTAAATCTTTTTGATTTTTATTGGTTTTACTGCTGCTGGTATAGTTTTTGGAGGCCATCTTGGCAGCCATCTTGGAAATTTCCCGGATTGAAAATCTAAGCCTAAAAATGGATTCTACATCCTAGAAAACCCTATTATCCATGTATCACACAAGGAAATCAGACAATCTTGAGTTTTTGGCGGCCATCTTGGCAACCATCTTGGAAATTTCCCGGATTGAAAATCTGAGCATGAAAATGGATTCTGCATCCCAGAAAACCCTACTATCCATGTATCAAACAAGGAAATCAGACAATTTTGAGTTTTTGGTGGCCATCTTGGCAGCCATCTTGGAAATTTCCCGGATTGAAAATCTGAGCATGAAAATGGATTCTGCATCCCAGAAAACCCTACTATCCATGTATCACACAAGGAAATCAGACAATTTTGAGTTTTTGGTGGCCATCTTGGCAGCCATCTTGGAAATTTCCCGGACTGAAAATCTAAGCCTGAAAATGGATTCTACATCCTAGTAAACCCTATTATCCATTTATCACACAAGGAAATCAGACAATCTTGAGTTTTCGACAGCCATCTTGGCAGCCAGAGGGAGGGGCAGAGGGAGGAGGAGGGGGCAGAGGGAGAAGGGAGGGCAGAGGGAGGAGGAGGGGGCAGAGGGAGAAGGGAGGGCAGAGGGAGGAGGAGGGGGCAGAGGGAGAAGGGAGGGCAGAGGGAGGAGCAGGGGGCAGAGGGGGAGTAGGTAACAGGAAGGAGGAAAATGGGGTAGAGGGGGGAGGAGGGGAAAGATGGGGTAGTAGGAGAGGGCAGAGGAAGGAGGAGAGGGCAGAGGGAGGAGAGGGCAGAGGGAGCAGGAGGAGGAGAGGGCACAGGGAGGAGGAGGAGGGGGCACAGGGAGGAGAAGGAGGGGGCATAAGGAGGACTTGTGTTGGCAACATTATTTTAGGGTTGTTGCATGTGGTTTCTTGCATGTGTGTGTGGGGTGGGGAGGGGTAATCATGTTGGACTTCACAGTTTGTCTTTGGGCGGGCTTGAGCGATTTCAAGAGCCACCCTGGACCACTCAACTTCTAGTACAGGTCCTGTATGTGCATAGTATGGGAATTGGCATTGACATTGACAGCTTGGCTTGACATAGGAGTCAATAGTTATTAGGCTGGTACCTATCCTTGCCATTGACAGCCACATTAGAGAACTCAAAATATGGCTGTTCACAAGATGTCTAGGCCTTACCACAAGGTACACTGGTACTACATGCAGTAACTGAAAACCAGATCTAGGTTAAATTAGTCTTGCACACACCTGCAAGGACACATAGGGATACCAGTCCTAGGCAATGTTTAAGGGCCAGCTAGGGCTTAATTTAACAATGAACAAGGGGACCTATGCTAGTCTTTTCTTGCTACTTTTTCCAACTCTCTGTGTGTGGTGTCAATGGCTTTGGGGACAAGGTCCCAAAGCCAATAACACAAGATTCCCAAATCTTAGATAATACCTCTCTCACATAGGAAAATAGTTGGAATAGGGGTGCTTGGGCTCAAAATCAGAGCTAAAGGAGTGCTCATGTTTTAACAACAGCGACCACCACCAATAGGACACATAGACTGTTGCTGTCCTTACCTGCAGCACGTCTGTGACGTGTTCGTCAAACAGATTGATGTAGAGGATGTCTTTGATGGACTGGAGACTGGTCGTGCTGTAGTCGTCGTTAGGGGCCCTGCACAGATAACACGCTACATTCAATAACAATAGCTTCTTTTTTTTTTAAGTTCATACATTTTTTACCATGTTCTCCCGATCTAATGTTTAAGAGCATATTTACATGTCTAGAATTTACATCTTGAAAAGAAAGTAAACTACTTAGTATTAAAATAAGATATCAACCAAATATTGAACCGACATGTCTCGGCCCTTTCAGGCCTTTGTCAAGGTTATATTGATTGTGGGTTTGATTTTGACTCAGGTGTGCCCTAGGACCTTTTCAGGTCATTTATATTTAACTGTAAACAGCATAAACAGCATCTTCAACTTGGTAACAGTGAAAAGGAAAACGCTCCTACTGTGAGGGACCTATGTATATTTAGACGACAATTATACAAAAGGCTCCAAAAGTCGATGACTCACTTTAAGTTTGCCCTAGATAAGACAACAGATTACATTTGCACATAAAATTATAATTCACACAATTAGATAAGACTTTTTACATGGAGAAACCCCTCATGGGGAGTTCGCCCTGGGCCGGTAAATGCACTTCTGGCAGTTCATTTAATGAAAATGTTTTTGATCAATTTTGAATTTGTGTGTGTTGTTTTTGGATGGTTGCCAAGAGACACAATCAACGGCAGTTGGTCAGGGCATTGTTACCAGCACAAACAAGGTAGCTCCGGTGGCTGAAAATTTATACTAAATAGCGCATCAATGTATCAATTAAAGGTGATGAAAATGACCAATCTAAAAAAAACACCTTGAAATGCTCGAATTGAGACCCCTGAAAGAAGGTCCTCCACAGTTAAGTACATGCCTTAGCGACATAAAAAACTTTAAAACTTTTATCCCAGAACAATGTATCAAATAAAGATGAAATAGGTCCCAATGAAATGCCTGACATGGGGAGATACATGATAGTGAAAGGCTTTTTCCGATAAGCACAGATGCATGTATCTTGAAATATTTTTCTTTGATATCAAACGAAACCTCATTATTTCAACATCTTCAAAGCGTTCTGTGTTTTGCCTTATTTACCTGAAGGGTATCTGGATTTCTTCATTCCAGCTGGGGTTTGGACCCTCAGCCGTGGTTGTAATCTTTGTCTCACGCTGGAACATCACCTCGATGAAAGGCCGCACCAGAGTCTATAACAAACCATCAACATCTCCTGTTGAGATTCAATCTAATAACTCTGACATTAAAATGTAAGAACAGGTGAGCCCTTTTACTGGCCGTAAAGGTATCAACCAACTCATGGAAATTACGTGCACTGTAGTTTGAACTGTCTAGAAACTATATATAGCAGCCTGATGCCACATTTCAATATGAAAGGGCATGATCATTTTCTGTGTCAGGCAAATATGCCTGCAATACACATTAAACTGCTGCTGTGCTGTCACTGGGGCTGTGGGCCCTACTGAGTGCAGTGAGTGTGGATTCGTTGGCAGAGGATCGCCGATGGGCGATAATACGAGAACTTACATATTACGTATGACGGAATTTCAAGCCAATCAAATTTGACTTCCAGCCAATCAAATTTGATCCAACATGGCGCATGCTAAATACAAGTATGGGTTCAATTTTTCTTTCTCGTTTTGCTTTCATACTAGAGGGTAAAGTGTCTTCATTTTTTTATATTGTATTTCATGTATACAGACTAAAGGTTTTAGCTTGTTTCAATGAAAATCATACAGCAGGATATATGATTAAATCAGCATTTTCATTCTCATAATTCTCCATTGCTATGTTATACACAAGAGTCTTAAATCTCATTTTTAGACTAGAAAACCTAGTGCTTTCACCAAATTAATGGTTGATGCACATGAGTACAACCCTCAACTACATCTCTCTACAGAAAAGAACCTTTTTTATGGACTTTTCACTGAAAGAGAGATGCAAAACCAAGGGCTAAAATGAAAAAGATCGCCATGCAGAAGGACCTCTCGCAGGCTGGCGCCAAAGACTTCGGCCTGGGGCCCTTGTTAATAATAGATGTGACCAAAGTCAAACGTTGTGTTGGTGTTATAACCGAAAATGTGCACAGGTATGAGCAGTATATAAAAGGGATTCTTACCTCGCCAGCAATGTTTTTGATGGTGCCCTGTTTCCAGCTCCTGTTTAGCGTGTCCTGTCCCATAGTGCCGCCACCTTGTGTGTCAGTCGGCCTTGGCTTACTGTCACACAAAAAGGAAAGGCGCGGTACTTTGAGGCCATGTTTTGTCGCTACAGCATATTTTTCCAAAAGAATTACTTCATTGTTAAAGTTTGGCAAAATTAGAAGTGACCAACATTTATATATGTACCGTTTGTATTTGAACATCATAATAGCATTTACACAATGTGATGCCTTAAACGCTGCAGGTAATAACCTGCCATGAGAATGAGCTGATAGGGAGAGCAACGCTTACCTTTGCAGGGCCTCTTGGCGGACTGGTATATCAAAGGCGCGCACAACGTTGATGAGGAGGCAAACATTCTCCTGTTTGAGATTCTGAGCCGTCATCTTCTTCCGCTCTTTGCGTACTGGTTTGAGTGGTCGACGAGGCTCTGTCATCTTCAGCAGATTGGGAATGATTGTCCTATCGGAACACACAAGAAAAGGTTTATCTACAGACTGACAGAAGCATCTACAGACTGACAGAAGCATCTACTAGACATTCTCCATCGAATTTTACATAATGTTGCTTTTGTCTGAAAATATATTTTCCTATTATTGCCTCCGAAAACATTAAAAATTTTCTCTGAATTTCTCATAGAATATATATATATATATATATATATATATATATATATATATATATATATATATATATATAAATATAAATATATATATAAATTATATATGTTTATCATTTTCATGTTAAGTACAATGAAGCATTATATATATATATATATATATATATATATATATATATATATATATATATATATATACATGTATATATATATGTATATATATATATATATATATATATATATATATATATATATATATATATATATATATATATATATATATATATATTGTAGGGGCATGATATTACATATTAATCTCATACACGGTATTTCCGGGTAACGTCTGTTTACTCGGCTTCTCCACCTGGAGCTAGTGCACACAGTTCCCGGGAGAGGGCGCAGGTCCTCTTCAGGTAACCGTGTGCCGCTCTCAGGTGGGCGGCCGACCCACCCACCTGGCCACGTGATCTAAGAGCCAGTGTTATATAAGACCCGTGTGTTTACCTGGAGGGCAGTCAGTGCAGGCCCGACTGACGAGAGACTTCACATGTCCAACCGTGCGGACAGAGTTGTATGCTAAGAGTGTATACTGACCGTTTCCTCTATTTATAGAGAAACCTGATTTACCTGTGTGTATTGATTCTACACTGATCGTTCCCTAGTAAAGGAACGGGAGTTGTTATTCTTGTGAATAAAGACAGATATATTCTCGCACCTGGAAACTGCCGTGATCGTTGTTCTTTAACCTAGAGTTAACTACGAACCACCACACTGGTGCCGTGACCAGTAGCAGCAAAGGTAGCAGAACAAGGTAATTGTTCGGGAATATGTTTGGGTTATACTGAACAGGAAGTCCTTTAGTGGACAGACAGTCCTTTAGTGGACAGACAATGGCTACCGGTGGTAGCCTGGGCGGCTCTGGCCCAGAGCTGAGTGAAGGGGAGTTGGAATCAACTCGCCTGGAGGTGGCAGGGATGGACCCTGTGGAAGGCTTGAAGCCAGAACAGAAGAAGAGGAAAGTGCAAGATCTTTCCTGGGTAGAACCCTATGTAGGGGATGAGAGATTCCAGAGGGAATATGATGAGCGTTTGGCTCGGGAAGAGGATGACCTCTACTGGGAGAATGTCCGATTGGACAAGCAGTCAATGGAAGACCAATATGCTGCATTGACTGAGGAATTGACATCCCTGGTAAAGGAAAGGGATGAGATCCTCTCTGAGAATCAGAAAGTAAAGGGGACTCTGATAGAAGAGAGGGAACGGTTGATAGAAGACAACCGGTATATGAAAAAGAAGGTTGCTCAGGAATCGCATGAATTTCAAAAGATTCAAGCAAAGATTGCTGAGAACCGGAAGGAGAATGAACACTCCGAATCTCTTAAGGAGAAGTATGAGAGGGAGTTGAAACAATACTCTAGAGAATGGTATGTCCTGAAGAAGGGGACAGAGGAGCTCGAGAAGGGCAGAGACCAGTTGGTCAAGGATAACGAATCTACCAGGATGCAAATCCTGGAGGAAACGGAAGAGTTAGAAATGAAACGGAAAGCTGAGGTGGAAGCTGTCTGTTCCCTGGAAGCCAGGAAAACTCTCCTGCGGGGTGAATTGTCGAAGGCAGTGGAACAGCAGTGGGAGGAACAAGTTCCAGCTAACGGGCCGGAAACTGTTCTGGACAGCACTCTTACTGCTAGTAAGGTGGATGCATTACCTCAATTTGATCCATTTATTAATGATAATGGATTGAGGAATGTGGAAGACTCTGTGTATAAAAACAGAGGGAAGGATTCAAGGAGAGTGAATGTCACCGGGCGCTCTCTTGAACGGGAACCAGTTAATCATGCCAGTATTGGTCAGGTTAACAGGGAAATGTCTCCAGAGGAGGAAGTGTCTCGACATTATAAAAATAAATTTCGAGATGAAATGGTGAACCATAGTTATGGCTCATTAAACCCCTTTTCGGGAGATGACCCGGCTCTATATGGGAACCCGGGAGGTTATGACAGCAAAGGTAATTATAGGTATTGCCCAGATGCAACTTATTCATATCCACCTCCGGCCACTGAAACACACTCGGGAGTCAATAAAGACCCTGAGAATAGGCCGAGGGATAGTTTGAATAAGGGGTCCCAGCATGGAACAAAGGGTCAAACCCGGTGCATAAAAACACTGAGGGATTGTCCGGCTATCAAGGCCCACGCTTTGATGAGGGTACAGAATCGGAATCAGATAAGTCTTCTGACGATATACCCAAGAGAAAGGTTCCTTTGAACCGGCGGGTCACAATGACCCCGGCGGAGCACCGATTACATAATCGAGACCCCGCCATAGGTAATTTGGGACTAGATTGCTCCAGCCGAGGTCAAGACGGTACAGACTTACTGGCTTGGAGTAGACGCATGTCGGGTCAATTAGTGCATTCTAATTATGCCGCTAAGAGAACTGCACGCGTGACTAAGCCTTACAGGGGTTTACGACCCTGGAAGGAGGAATATCAATCACTTTTAGATGATTGTAAGTACAATTGCTGGAACAAGGAGGAATCCTTGGGAGCTTTTGTGATATGGTTGAGTGACGGCCCGGGTAAGATAGTGGTTGAAGAATGGAGGGACACTTACGGGCCGGAGGCTACATACGACCAGCTGGAAGTATTAGCTTGTTATACCTTTGGGAAAATGGTGACAGTAGATCACTGGACTCTGTTTCAGAGAAGAACGCAGAAACCAAAGGAATCTGCTAAAATTTTTGGGCTAGAATTGCAGCGATTATTGCGGCAGGCTAGGCCAGAATGGAGTAGGGATGCTGAATATTACATAGAATCCCTATTTGTAAGATTTATTAGTGGATTGAGTGATCCTGAACATGCTAAAGTTTGTGGTAGAGCTTGGGAAGCTGGGTCTTCCCTAGCGGATTTGTTCATGGCGATTGATCAACATGACAAGAAGAAAATACTATTGGCTGGTATGATACCCGCTAATAGGGGACAGCGCGTCTCTGGAATTGAACATTCCTTAGATGGTGACGATTCTTCCGCGGAAGAATCTGAAGGGGAGGAGAGAGTAGACGCCCTGAAATTCAAGGGTCGACAGAAATCTAGCTCTACCCCAGCTTTCGGGAAGCTTCCTTGTAACAAAGGTTATTCGGAAACCCCCCGGAAACCCGACAATCGGGAACCTCAGACTGATTCCAGTCAGAAAACCCAGACCCCGGAGACGACCACTCCGGATAAAACAAATGCGTCAGGAAACTCATTAAATACCTTAATGGAGTCCATGATTAAACGCATGAACGAGGTGTTTGATAATCAAACCAGGTGCCGCTCTAGGGTCGATCGTAACACTGTCCAGTGTTACAGGTGTCAAGTCAAAGGGCACTTTGCATCTGAATGCAAAGCAGAGAAACCTGTTTTAAGAAGTGAGGTTTCGGGAAATTAGAGGGGGTTACCGAGGATGGCAGGACGGTAACCCCTGAGGAAATATGTCAGATTATCACCGACATTGGCGGTGAAGATTCATTAGCAGTGAATGCGTCCAGCAAGAAGGGAGATGGGACCGTACATCCCGGAAACCATGAGGCTGGGGAGACTGGTACAACAGGCGCCCAGGGGTGCGCGTATGGGAAACCTAGTGCCAGTTTAGAGGAGTCAATAACCAAAGAGTTGGTTAAGGTTGGAGGAACCAGGCTTCCCCCGGGTCATCCTTGTCTGGAACACCTGAAAGGATGTGGATTCGACCTGGGCACTGATAGTGACCTTCACCGGTTTACTAGGAATCCCTCAGTAACTGATGGGAAGAGGTGGTATGTTTCCTGTTCTGTACAAGGAAAGACTGGTGAGTTTCTTATGGATACTGGAGCTAGCCACTCCATGATCTCTAGGAGATTCATCAGCTTATTGCCGAATATGTGTGAGAACCTCACAATGAGGGTAAACGCATGTACGGCCGATGGTACCAGAATGAGGACATTTGGACGGACTTTTCTGATAATCACTGTGGCCGGGAAAGAATTTGTTTGGGCCCCGACCATAGCTGAGATTGAAGATGATGGTATTCTTGGTTTAGATTTTGCGGCGCTTTTCGGTGCGACTTTGAATCCGAAAAGTGGGAAATTGAGGATTGAATACCCGTATGATATGACCGTACTCTGTAAGTTGAGAGTGATCAGTAGTGTCGCTAGTGTGGCACAGACTGTGAAGATTCCCCCGGGAATGACCTGTGACGTGTTAGTCAGTTCAGGGAGGCTAATCCAGAAGGGATTAGCGGTAATCGAGCCGGATATGGCTGTATTATCCCGGAAGGGATTGGAATCTGCGGATACCCTAGTAGGGAATTCCAGATGGACAGTGACACCCATTTCCAACCCCGGAAACTCCACAGTATATCTTGAAAAAGGCACTGAAGTTGGGAAAGTGATACTTGCGGAGGCAGTCACCGGTAGCCACTAAGACCTGAGGTTAGAAGAAGGAGGGGAAGAAGAATTGCATGAGGAGTTAACTAAGTTGTTAACAGGATCATCCATAACGGATGAGAATGATCAGGAAGCCCTAAAGGCTATGCTGAAGAGATGCAGGCAAGCTTTTGCGGCCCCAGGGGAACCCCTGGGGAGAACCAATAAGGTATTGCATGAAATTAAAACCGGGGATAACCCCGCTTTTAAGATTCCTTATAGGAGGCTACCCCTCAAGAAGAAGCTTGTAGCTGAGGAAGAGATAGCGAAAATGCTGGAGGATAATGTTATTGTTCCCAGCATGAGTCCTTGGTCCTCCCCTGTGTGTATGGTAACCAAGAAGGATGGTAGTATACGGTTCTGTATTGATTACCGGAAACTGAATGGGTTGACTAAAAAGAACTCCTATCCTCTTCCTAGGATAGATGAGACGATTGATTCCCTTGGAGGGAATGAATGGTTCTGTACCCTGGATTTACAGTCCGGGTATTGGCAAGTAGGCATGAAGCCTGAGGATATGGAGAAAACCGCGTTTTCCAGCCATATCGGGTTGTTTGAATATAAGGTGATGCCATTCGGGTTATGTAATGCGCCGGCCACCTTTGAAGCCATGATGGAGACACTGTTAAGTGATTTATTATGGCGGAAATGTCTAGTTTACTTAGATGACGTAATTGTGTTTGGAAAGACCTTTGCGGACTGTTTAAGTAATTTAGAGGAAGTCTTAAACCGAATCATGTCTAACGGTCTCAAATTGAAACCAAAGAAATGCAATCTGTTTAAGAAGGATATTAACTACCTAGGGCGGATTATTTCCACCGAGGGGGTTAAGGCGGATCCGGAAAAGATCAGGAGTGTGACTGAATGGGAAGTCCCCAGGGGTCCTAAAGATGTGCGATCCTTCCTAGGATTCTGCTCATATTATAGGGATTTCCTGCCGGGGTATTCCCGGGTAGCCTATCCGATCCAGTGTTTGTCACACTGGACTCCCGGAAATAGGAAGGAAGAGTTCCCATGGGGGAAGGAACAGGACACAGCTTTCTTAGCAATAAAAAAGTTGTTTGTGGAGACCCCGGTGTTAAAGTATCCCACCCCGGATGGTCATTTTGTATTGGATACAGATGCTAGCAATGAGAGTATTGGGGCCGCCCTCAGTCAAGTCCAAGGCGGAGTGGAGGTTCCCATTGCCTTTGCTAGTAATACTATGAGTAAGACTCAGCGAAATTATTGTACCACTAAAAGGGAATTGTTGGCTTTGATAGTTTATACTAAAAAGTTCAAACATTTCCTTTGGGGGTCAGATTTTACGCTAAGAACAGATCATTCCTCTTTGAGATGGTTATTGAATTTCAAAGATGCGGAAGGAATGATTGGACGTTGGCTAGCACACCTTTCCGAGTTCGGTTTGGAGCAAAGTCAGATCCAGCATAGAGCTGGGGTAAAGCATGTAAATGCTGATGCACTTTCCCGACGTCCTATCAGGAAGTGCGAAAACACCAACTGTGATGACTGTGGTCAGCATGAGGCTGTCATAGCCGGAGCAAGGATTCCCTTTGAGATCAAGGGAACTGGGGTTCTGGAGTGGTCCATGGGAACCATCCGGAAGTTCCAGGAAAAGGATCCTAACCTTAGCCGGTTGTTGGTATTGTTACCTAGGAAGATACGGCCCCCGCGGCCTGAGATTTCCCTGGAGAACCGGGAAATGAGAAGGCTAATAGCTCAATGGGCAGAGTTAGAGGTCCAGAGCGGAATCGTCTACCGGTGGAAGATTAATCCATCCGGTAGGAGAGTCCGGCAAGTGGTAATACCTTCCGGCATGAGGAGGGATGTTATGTATTATTGCCATGGACACCTGACCAGTGGACATTTCGGGAAAAAGCGTTCCCTGGAACGTCTGAAAAGGAGATGTTACTGGCCAGGGATGAGTAGTGATCTATTAAGATGGATTGCTACTTGCCCGGATTGTTGTAAAAACAAACCTGGGCCTGGGATGGGTAAAATGCCTTTGTCCCAGGAGTTGTTTGGAGTAAGATTTGCGCGAGTCGCAATAGATATAATCAGTGGGTTTAAAACTACCCCTGAGGGTAATACTTGTATGATGGTCGTCACTGATTATTATACCAAGTATACGAGAGTGTTTCCATTAGCGGATCACAAGGCGGCAACCTGTGCAAAAGCTTTTGTTAAAGGTTGGGTATTGCATCTTGGGGTTCCCCTAATGATGCATAGTGACCAAGGTCGGGAATTTGAATCTGATCTTTGGCAGGAAATGTGTCACCGATTGGCGATTTGTAAGACGAGAACAAATCCCTACCGGCCACAAAGTGATGGAATGGTTGAGAGATTCAATCGTACATTGATTCAGGTGTTAAAATCCCTGGTGAATGATAAAATGGACGACTGGGATGAGCAGTGTGATTATGTATGTCATGCATATAATAGCACTGTCCATTCTAGTACCTCCTGTTCCCCGAATCTGTTAGTTTTCGGGGAGGATTTAATAATGCCCGCTGATCTGGTATTTGGGGTGGTAGGAATGAACCCGGAAACCCCCTGCCATGTGATGTTTGTGGAGTCATTAAGAGATCAATTCAAATATGCTTATGAATTGGTCAGAACTGAATTACAGAAGAATGCCACCTGGCAGAAAACTGGCTATGATCTAGGCCTCAGGCCGTGACGGTTCAAAGTTGGTGATCAGGTGGTAAGATTACATGAGCCGTTATCGACTCTGAAACTTGCTAGTAATTGGGACGGGCCCTTTGTGGTTACCCGTATAGTAAGTGACAGTACTGTAGTGATACGTTCATTACAGGGAAAGATGTATAAATCTAATGTAGCTCGACTAAGAGAATGGAAGGGGAGAGATTTGTCCCTGGACTCGTATGAGTTGGAAGTTGATACTTTGATAGAGGAAAGTGAACAGCGGAAATTAGTGAAGGAACCTCCCCGGAAACGCGTAAGGCCGCGGAAGGAGGTTTCCCGGAAACTAATGGTGCAGAAGCCCGTCATCCCAAAAAGATCCGGGAAGAAGGCGGCTAATAAAGTCTCGCTGGCTGAAGGGAAAAGGACCCGGAAGGGTGTGGTTAAGGCTAAAATCCACTCTAGAAAAGGCGTGTCCTAGAACCAGGTCTAATGTTATGCCTAAAAACATAAGACGCAGTCCCCGGTTCCTAGCTAGGGACGGTATAACCTAAGCCGGTACACAACGAGTGTGGTGTCCTGTAATCTCGTTAAATATTTAAATGTTGTAATCAGTTATGTGTGGAAGTAAGTACGGTCGGAATGATCGTGATAGTCCCCCTGTCAAGGATCCCATGGGTGATGGACGGATAATCCGGTGAATGTGCTTTATTATGCCATTCATATATATTTCATTGATACTCTCGACGAGTTGACAGAGCGTAAGGATTAACACGTGGAATGAGGGTACCTGTTTACAATTGAACGCGCGGGTGACCTGATTCCAAGGAACTGGGTCACGGGACGCGCGGGGTTGCGCATGCGCAGTGGCGCGCCGTATATAAGGCACGCAGCTCGGCGGGAATCGCCAGTTGGGGTTGAGAGGAGGTCCAGAGCAGACGTAAGGGCTCGGACACGACCATTCTTGCAGAGGGGAGGTGGACCCCCTATAATCCATCAAAACACTTTTCTTGAGTGTGACACCATGTCTTCCGAGACAGACCACCAGCTGGTGGACCCTCTTCAAGAGGGCGACTCCGCTAGCGGAGGGAATGTGGTTGATAATCAACCTGACCTCGGGGACCAAGAATCTATGGATTTCCTGGGACAAGGGGAGATAATGGACGTCGACCTTGACTCTCAGTCATCGCTACATCCAGCAAATGTCGCCGCCAATTACTTGGAAGGTTTAGACATTGAGGCCATCAGCCCAGCTGACGGTCAAGCCGATACCAGCGAAGCTGAGTATCAGGACACGGGTACTGTGTACCATGGTGAGCCGCCGGTGGACGTTGAGAAACCCCGCCCGGCAGTGCCCACACTAGCAGGCTTCATGTCCAATTACGATGGACGTGAAGTGGAACTGCACGAGGACGTGCTACGTCTCACGGCGGAGGGAGCTCCCCGCCGGATTGACCCGCTTATAAGGCAGGCGATATTGCTCTTCCTATTAGTGGAGGAGCAGGACGAGTTGCCCCCGGACTGGTTTGTGTACTGGGAGGCACTCCAAAAAGGACTACTCGTATGCTACTGCTTACGAAGAGCTGTATTCGACCTGCATATCGCAGATATACAGCGGTTAATGCCTGCACTTCCAATTCTGTCCCTGGATCCGAATTGTGGAGTTGCCGGGATGTTGTTGACAGGCGTCAACAGGTACCGGGCACGTATCGGGAAGCTCCGCGAACCGAAAACCCGGAAGGAGTACGAAATTGCTGCCGCTAGCACGCAGGGAGTAGTTTCGTACATATTGGATGTAGCCACTATAGAGGGTTACATGGATGCTCACACCATCAAACGGGATATTGCCATATCTTGTTTGGTGGATGAGGCGGTTCGGACAGTACGAACCAGATCTTCCAGTGCGGAAGAGAAGGCGCGAATAAAAGCGCTGAAAGCCACACCTAGGGGGCGCGGCAGTAAAGGTGAGAGGGGAGCCTCGAACCGGTCAAGCTCGGCCGACAGCAACCAGTCGGACAAGTTTGTCCAGGAGAGAGGGCGTCAATCTCGCCGGAACGAGAAGGCAAGACTAGCTAACTTGCCAGATTCTGTATTGGCAGAAGGATTACCGGAACAACCTTCCGGGGGACAGCCCGTCATTCCACGGGCTGTGGAAGTTACGGATGAGGCTATGGATACCAACGAAGCCAATACTCCAGCACCCTCTACCACAGGCGTCACCGTCCCCACCCCGGCCCTTGTGGCAGATGTAACCGCCGCAGCTGGTGCTGCTGCCGCGGTTGCGGCTGCGCTGGTAATCAACCCAGCGCATCTCAGCCCTCTCCGTAGTCCGGCTCATTCGGATGAGGAAGAGGGAGAGGTTCCGGCTAACGCTGAGGAACCAGGAAACGACCCGGAGGACCCCATCCCGCCAAATGACATGATGAGGCGAATCTGGCAGAACGCGAACAATAAGTTCCGCGTGTTTATTCCCAATTCGTGGGAACAGTGTCCAATTGGCCCAACCAATTTTGGATGTCCACTCGCGACCAACTGTAAAGGTCAGAGTGATGATGAGGATTGGATCCGGAATACACCCCGGGACCGTCCTCCGTCTGCTTTTTATCAGCAGTGGCTAGATCAGCTCAGGATCTTGCCGGAAACTTACTACAGTAAGGAGCAGAAGGAAAAGCTTCTTTTTGCAAGCACCCGTTGGTATAATCAACGGGAGAGGAATTGGTGCCCGTTTGCCACGTGTGTAAACACCATGGGCACCGATCGAACCGTCTTTGTAACAAAGCCACGGTTCCTGAGACACCTCTGTGAGAATCACATGCACCACTGTGTGGTGTACCACTGTGATATTACAGTAGGTAGGGAGTCACAATTGTGCAACGGGTGTCTAGAACCCCGCAGAGGTGAGCTAATGCGCCACATGAAAGATTGCCATAATATGGGAATCAGTGTAGCCCGCAATCGTGTGAATGCGCTACATGATGCCGTCTGTGACCAGTACAAGTCACTAACAGACGATCAGAAGGCTAAAATCCGGCCGGCAACTCCCTTTTTCTGCGAAGTCGCAGACGGGAAGTTCAAAGCTAGGATAGCCAGAGTGGACGGACGCAACAAGTTCGCCATGAATGATGATGAGTATACGGTGTTATGCACTACCCGTACTTCTCGGAGAGGCGGCGGTAGTTTCCGCCAGCCGGAAACTCGGGGTGGTTCCCGGGGAAAGAGCCGGTCTGCCCGAGACCGCTCTCGGTCTCCTGCGGTCTCTCCCGGACCAAAACGGAGACATGCTGGATCCACTTTGGAGGAACTCGATAATTCCTATTATGGGAATTATCAGGCCCCGGAAGGTCGCGAATACTATCGCGAGTATCCAGACCCACTGTATGCAGACCGGAAAGATCGGAAACGTGATTCCGGTGGACATATGGCGGCTGCTAGCAGCAGCATGGAATACCGTAACAGACGTCTGAGCAGTTCAGACAGTGCCAACAGTCAACCTGACTATGGCGGTGCCCGGCCTAAAGAAAGCCCGGCTACCAGATCAAAGGCTTCCCTGCCTTTGACGTACCATTTGGGGACAACTACAAAACCCACCCCCAGGGACGTCCGGTCTCCCACCACCCCAACCCGGGGAATGGAGAGTTTGACCGTGAAGACTGAGACCAAATCACTGATCTCAGTGGTGACTCCTCGGGGTATAACTGTCCCGAAGACTGCAGCGGCTGTTAAAGCACCGCGAGTGGATGTAAAACCCATGATTCCTGCCAGCCAGGAACCGGTTGTCATCCAGCCAGTCGCGGGTACCTCCCGCGCGGAAACTACCGGAGGCGTAAAATTAAAATACGTCCCGATAGTCAACTACTTCTCTCGGGAAGAGAAGGCGAGCTGTGAGGTGGGACAGAGAATTGTTACCGAATTCCAGGAGTCCCAACGACAGCTAGCGGTGGAATATAACACCAAGATGTTAGGCCTGTTTACGCATGGTCTAAAGATTGCCCACAGGGAAGAGAAAGCATTGGTCGCCGCTGGCAATGCTGACTTTTTGGCTAAAAAGTCAAAGGAAGCTGCTACAGGCCAGAAGAATGCTGAGGCCGCAGCGGATTTTGTTCGCCAGGAGAACGAGAAGTTAACCAAACGGTTACAAGATATGAACGTAAAATTTTACGGGGTGTTCGGCGTGACTCTCGATACCTGGGATGGCACGGCTGAGCACGCGCTTGCCTTAATCAGGGCGAGAGATGAACCATTAGGTTAATAACTAATAAAGGGTTCAGAGTCTATTTCTAAATTTTTTAGAGATAGAGGAGGAGGCTTTAATAGTTTCCGGATAGATTAATTGTTCTTTCAGTTAATCAGATGTCATAATTTTTTTTGTGACGGGTTTCCCTTCTCAAGGGAAAGAGGGGCATCTTTTTAGATGCATTTGGAACATCGCGGGGAACCTTCCGTGGAAGCTCTGGACTTACCTAACTACTCAACTCTCAACTATAGCCGACCTGATGGGGAATCAGGACTCCACCAGGAAGCTACCAAACTAACGTCCCTGAAACTAACTTTTGGGATACGTTACCATTATGTGTTCCTGATACTATTATGCTGTGGAATAAACTGTTCCCGTCCAAGGATTACGTGTCAAACAGACAATGCTCGTGGTTCCAGTTATACTTATATATATCATGAACATTCCTGGAGCTAGGATTACGTGTTAAACGGACAGTACTTGTGGTTTCCAGCCGGATTGTAATTATATATGTCATGAACATTATTGGAGCGAGGACAGGATACTTAGCGAGCTGTGTACATATGAACTTACCTTCGGGTGATATTTATCCAAGAAACAGTATTAAGAAGCGGAGAGCACCTGACTTATTCATCTATAAGAAGAGGAGAGCACCTTACTCATTCGTCTATTAGAAGCGGAGAGCACCGTGCCCACAACTAGATCACCAGTAAGATATATTTTTGTGAGGGTTTCCGGGTACACTGCCAGGTTACTCATTAAAACATAGTTAATATATATAATAAGTTATCGTATTGTGATACATATCACCCCAGGTGTTCCACTATGGTGTTTTCATATTTACCATATTAAACGGGTTTAATATTATGATATATATGAAGATTGTATGATCTGATAAGCTAGGAGATGTGGCTACCCGTAAAAGTCTGTGTGTGCAGTCGTTAAGACTACGTGTAAATCATACATATACCATTGTGTATCGTCGTGTGTGTCGACTCTGTTATATGTTGCGAGAGGTATTAAGGTCTCCGGTTATATAATCGGATTACCCAGCTCAAACAAAGGCTGTGGTTACTATTATCCATTGTGTGAATGTATTCATTAAAAACACATATCAATGTAAGACGCTGGTGGTTGTGAGTCCTTATCAGGACTGGTTTTTAATGAACTTTTCTGTTCAACTTAAATATAAACACGCCCCACGCGCATTTTTTTTAACCAAGTAATAACTTCATTCGGAAGTCATATCGAAATGTGTCAAGCCGTTCGATTGTGTGTATGGAAATGTATTATGGTTGCTAGTACAGTGTAATGCCATATATTTTAATGAGTTCATTGATCTCGCTTGTCTAAATCGTCGTGATAATATGTTACGCCCCTAGTTACTGTATAGACAATAACTGTAAAGACGTTGGTCTAAAGTGTTTTCTATATGTTAGGAAAACCGTACATATTCGTTACCACCTAGTTTTTGTCTAGGGGGGGTAGTGTAGGGGCATGATATTACATATTAATCTCATACACGGTATTTCCGGGTAACGTCTGTTTACTCGGCTTCTCCACCTGGAGCTAGTGCACACAGTTCCCGGGAGAGGGCGCAGGTCCTCTTCAGGTAACCGTG
Organism: Harmothoe impar; assembly: GCA_947462335.1. NCBI lineage: Eukaryota > Metazoa > Annelida > Polychaeta > Phyllodocida > Polynoidae > Harmothoe > Harmothoe impar. The sequence continues at coordinate 37,864,266 of OX381705.1, read as the reverse complement.
TGCCGCTCTCAGGTGGGCGGCCGACCCACCCACCTGGCCACGTGATCTAAGAGCCAGTGTTATATAAGACCCGTGTGTTTACCTGGAGGGCAGTCAGTGCAGGCCCGACTGACGAGAGACTTCACATGTCCAACCGTGCGGACAGAGTTGTATGCTAAGAGTGTATACTGACCGTTTCCTCTATTTATAGAGAAACCTGATTTACCTGTGTGTATTGATTCTACACTGATCGTTCCCTAGTAAAGGAACGGGAGTTGTTATTCTTGTGAATAAAGACAGATATATTCTCGCACCTGGAAACTGCCGTGATCGTTGTTCTTTAACCTAGAGTTAACTACGAACCACCACAATATATATATATATATATATTTCCATCTAACAGCCGCCAGACTATTGGCAATGTATCAATATACAGCTGTTCATCCAAGAGCAGAACTTCAAAATTGAACACCATGAATAACGTAATGAATCTCAATTAGAACCATTGAACCCCTTACATAAATTGAAACCAACACGCAGACAACAGTTGTAGGTGTTTACCCTATCACAGGATTCGGTGACTTCAAATACTGAAGGATTCTATTAATGGATTCACTGAACGTGCCAGCAAAATGAAAACCAATAAGTTAACTTTAATATGACCATATGCAGTGCAAGAATCAAAGGCAAATATCTCCAATCGTTTGGGATTTGGCTTACCAAACAAACTAGCGACTTACGATTGACAGTTCTCCCGTGCTGTTTATAATTAAACTACAGGGCAGTTTATGGAATTGGAGAATTAAAAAATATAATTCTAAATTCTAACCTGGACCCATGAATGTAGAGTTCAACGTAGGGGAAAAAACTAGCGACTTACGGCCACCGCTATCACAATTTTCATCATTCTTTTTGCCTAAACACAACCGAAATGAAAAATGATCAAAAAGTCAATTGAATGTCTTAGCGAGAGTTTTGTGTGTGCTTTTGCTGAACGGGAGGAGTGCTGACTCACCCAATGTTGGGCACGGACTCTTCGTAGACCATGTCAGAGAGCACCTTCTGGTGCTGGAGCCGCCTGAACCGCTCCATCACCTGCTCCCGCACCTGCTGCATGAACTTTGCCACCGCCACCCGATGAGACGAGATCTCCTGCCCACGGACTTTCTCCTCGCCCCGTTTCTTCTTTTCATACTCCTTTAAGGGTTATCACAAGTGAATAAAATAACACTGGTTCAAAATCACATTAGTTTCAATGCATAATAATCTGGAGGGCTTTTATGTGTGCGAGCCCACATGACCGAGTACCATAACTATGTTAACAAATCATGCACACTGAAACACATGATTTAAATTTATATATTTGATAACATGTTTTACGGAGAACCAACCCTTTTGACACATACTAATCAATTTGATTGGAAGAGTTATGAAATACATATGTAGAAACTATGATTATATAGTCGACCCTCACTTCCTCAAACATTTATTACTAAGTCTCTCATTTCCTCAGACAAAAGCCCTACAAACTGGCCTTGTATGTCTTATTATACATGTATTTGGACCTATTTCCGCGGAAAATTTGCTTCCTTCCATCTTTTCTTGCATTTTCTAAAATTGGAGGAAGTGGGAACTGACTGTATTTGTATCTTGTGTAGTCTACAAAGATATGTTTCCTCACGTCAAACACAGAGTCCTGTATCTCGCGCTCCAGTGCGGGCAGCAGTTTGTAGCCGCGGAACTCGGGCACCTCCTGCTCCCGCAGCTGGATGGCCTGGTAACGCCGGTTCTTGACGAGCTCCTCCTCTGTCGTGAAGTCAAACTCAGCCTGGAGCTGCTCCAACCGAAAGTGACCCTTCACCTCAAAGTCTCCTCCAGCCCCAGGCTACAATAGTATAATGGCATTAATGGGGATGTTTAATAAGGACAGATTATAAACAGTTTAAGTTTAGATTTCACAGCAGAACAAAGCTACTCATTGCTATTGTGAAGGCCCCAGCCTTTTCCTTTTTGCTCAATTTGTTGGCCTGAGGTGAGGTCATTATTTATTGTATATAAATGTGTATGTGGGATGTTTAAGCAATCGGTGTTATACGGATGTTCCCAATGAGAAAGGGTTGACTTTTACTAGTTAGCAATTATAGGTACCGGTACTTCTTTCATATCATGTCTATCAATGATAGCCTTTAAGAGCACAGGCATACGATACGTAAAACTTAAAGGGAACAAAAGTGTGTAACAGTAACAGAATCGATGTAAATAGTAAATTCAACATGAATTATAAACATATATATTCCAGGACGTCCACATACCAAACATCCACGATCCCCATAATGCTGACAAGATTCCACATCTCGCATTATTAATCATGATCTTAGAATTTATCGAACTATATTATACTATATTGCCATTCTAGGTGTACATTATGCAGTGAAACTTTTGGAGAATCTGCCTAAAAACAGTATGCCACAAAGGGGAAAAATGGTATATTGTATACAAATGAATGTATTTTTGAAGTACTTAAATTCGTAATTTCCCACATTTTCTGAACTAGGTATTTTATCAACTAAAGATGTACGAACAATCTGATGAAGCATGATACATTGTGTGAGTAAGAACCAAGCCTATATGTACCTTAACTCTGTGCATAAGGTCTGCGTTGCTAGGATCGTTTGGGTCAAGACGAGACTGTGCAATCCAGCGGCTTAACTGTTCCATGTCAGACATGCCTGCTGCCCCTAAAGCAGCTACTGCATCCAGTGACTTGACACCACTAAAATACATGGACAAATCAAATAATTAACACATGGAGGGTCCAATTGGCGTACTTCTATAAAAAATATGGCTTTTAATTACAAAAACCTACTCACCCAGAGCTTCAAACAAACATGGATCTGGCTTAGGGAGTGCTCATTTTTTAACAACAGGGGGGGGGTGGTGAGATTTCGCGCGAAGCACGCGAATTTCCCCCCCCCCCCCCCCCCTCTAGAGGGGTCGAAATTTTTTACCCCCCCTCCCCCGGCAGGCCGAAAATCGCGCGCGTTCGCGCCCCTTTGTAGCATAGTAACGCGCGGGCTTTTCCCCTCAAAACAGGTTGAATTTTTTTGCCCCCCCCCCAAGAGGGGTCTGAATTTTTTACCCCCCCCCCCGGTCAAGGGCTCCAAATTTTTTACCCCCCCCCCAAATCCACCACCCCCCCCCTGTTGTTAAAAAATGAGCACTCCCTTAATAGATTCATCGATGATATTTCATTTGAGGATCATACATAATATTCAATAATTGACTGAAACTTCTCTTCAATAGGCGATACATTAAGGCCTTCTGCGGGATTAATCCATCGAGTGAAGTTATTACATAGACACTGTTTAAATATACAGCAGTCCAACATTATAGTCCTCCAATGCACTCTATGGCTATATATCTAAAGTTGGACATCGACATCCATGTAACTGCCTTTTTAAAGGGAAATTTCACCTTTTTATCTTTTATGAAGAACTTTCTTTCCCACCAAATTGGCAGTGTTTGGGAAATTTCATTTTCAACTCTGTCTCTTGCTAAATTGGCTGTTTAAAGGAATATTCACTTTGTTTTGTGATTTTGAACCAATTTCTCACCGAATTGGCTGTTCTTAGGGAAAATTCACTTTTTGTTGTTGCAATTTTGAACCTTTTCTTAGCTGTATTGGCCATTTTAAGGGAAATTTCACCTTTTTTTTTTGCGTTTTTGAACTTTTTTCTCCTCAAATTGGCCGTTTATAGGAGAATTTCACTTTTTTGTGTTTTCTCACCGAATTATGCATTTTAAAGGACATTTCACTTTCTTTGTATATTTAAACTTGTTACTTGCCAAAAGCTACGGAACCTGCATCCATGCTTGATTCCATTGATTGACTCTGGATGGACCCCTGCATAGTGAACGCCTACATAGTGGACATTTGGTCAAGTTAAAAAGTGCAAGTCACTTGTTTGTGCAACTTGCACTGAACTGAACCTAATAGTTCTTAACTGGATGTCAACACTCAATTAAACTATGACAAAACTCCTTCTATTTCGCACACCAAATACACTATCAAACGATATATATCTTTTCCAATGAGCAGCTTTTCTAGAAGTGGAGGATACTCAGAAATCCTACTGCAAATAAATAAGTCAAATTGAGTCAAATTATAATTATAAATACCTGAAAAGTGAGAAATACTGACGACTACAGTTTATGTAGGAAATGTACTAAAAAAAAAGAAAAAAAAGGCCACAAAACCCTAATTTTCTCAAAAACGGTTCAGTAGGAAAATTTCTAACTTAGGCCCCAGTGTTTTCTACCATCATATTACATAAAGAGAGTATAATGGCACCTAGTCAGGATTTGGGTTACGGGCACTAGATAAGGCCAAAAACAGAATATATATAAAATTGGGAAAATGCACTTTTTTTTATTCCCTCCCGTCCGATGTGTGATCCAGAGAAAACAATCCAAAGAAAAAGATAAAAGTTATATGCAGTACAATATACCGTTGGAAAGCTAGAATCAAGAGGAATATAATGATTTATCTCTCATTAGGATGAAATAATTACTTAAAAAATAGAATATCACTTTACTAAAACATCGATGTTTTTCAATTGTTGGATCGTCCTTTTATTTTCACCTACCTATATTCCACCTACATTGGGATATCCAATTTGTTAGTGCATATATTAGTAAAATTCCTAGAGCCCGACTTTTATTTTATTTTAAATTTCTTTTATTTCGTCCCGGGAATCCGTAACCCCCCCGCCCAAGAAAAAGTGTGGTCTGAATGATTTGGTACAAAGACATCTTTTTTTTTATCAGTTTCACGACCGGTATCAAATACAAAGAGGTTGTATCGAACAGGTTAAAGAGTAGAGACGGGGCAAGTGAATATAAATCACACATGAATCTAAGGGAAAGCACACAGTTATGAACCGGGATGAGTTTTTTAGTCTTTGCCTTGGAGTTTCATACATTGATGAAATGGTTAAAGTTAGTATATCCGATGACTAGGAGTAAAAAATAATTTTTATTGGAAATGAGTCAGGATGTTCAAATAGACCATTATTCCTTTACTATAGAATTTGTTAACTCTTATTCCCCCCTATCTGAACTCATAGAATGTGTTTGATTATTCCCATTCCTTTCATTATGATATGATTGTCACTGTCACGGTGTGTGTGGAAGAAATTTAAATGGGATTTAGAAAATAAAATTTTCGGATGCACTACATTTAAACTGAAAGAGATCTACAGGCAGATAGTATTACTGACCCATGGAGGTGACTGTTAGGTGCGACGGGTGGTACCAACACAGCGCCCTCATCGTTGACTGCCCACGCCACGCTCATGGCCAGAGATCCTGTGGTCAGAAGAGTGACCGTACTCGTTTGGGCAGAGTCAAAGCTGATGCTCATGCCTGCAGGGGGAAAGAATATGGGGGTATATCAAAGGAAAAGTACCCATACGACGTAATGAAATGAAGTTTTAAATATTAATTAAAAAGTCTTGATCATCTTCACCTGCTTTTAGTTGTAACAGTCGATATAATATAAATACTACGGGAGTGACAGGGTATAAATGCTGCAACCTATGAAGTAGCATTATTTTCACTTAGTAAGAAACATAAAATTCAAACTGACCGCTGCCCACGCCCTCATGTGAGTGGGAGGTGCGGAGGTCGCTACTGAACTCCATGTTGTCCAGCTGAACGGTTTCTGAGGTGACGTTGGCCTCGGGTATAACAGCGTAGACTGCCACGAGCTGGTCTGTCGTCAAGCCCGCCGTCTCAAACACCTGTGTATACTTGAGCCATTAAAAGAGGCTTGGATTTGGCATCATACTTCAAATACCAGGTTTATACCAGAGCCATAATTGGACTAGATCCTTTTCCATTATTTTACCTTCTATTAAGCTAACCTCGTAGATTTGCCACGGTGACGGAGAATTACTACTTCTTTTTTGCTAAATGAAAACTGCTTCGTGCAAAGTAAAAATACAACATACTAACCTGTATCGTTATACTCTCTGGCCATTGTACGATTTGCACATTGAAAATCTGTGTAAACCGCACCGTGAAGTCTTGTCCAAGAGGCCTTTAAACAGAATCAACCTATAATTAATACATAGGTACAATGTATATTGAAATCCAATCGATAAAGCATAAGGATTAAGATGGCAGTACATACAACCATATCTACACATACTGATCTATACAGGGTCGATCTACTTTTGATACATGGCAAGGTAGTGTCAGAGGAACGGATGGTCCCCAACAATCGTACTGATAGATACTTTTAATACATAGAATTAGTATGTGTAGCCTCACAAAAAGTCATACAGATACCTAAAACAGCATAAAAAACAACCAACCTGGGGGATGTCCTGGATACCTCCTTGTTGTTGAACATTACCCTGACAAAGACTTTGTAGCGTGTTACGTCATTACGTCGTTGCTGCTCCCCACGTGCACACAGATGGTTTTGTGTTATGGTGGCGCCTGAGTAGACCTCGGGGTACAGCTTAGCCTCACCTACAATAATGTTAGATACTCTGTAGGATTGTGCGGGACTAGGTGAATACTGCATGCGTATGGAATGGCAATTAAATTAATTTGAAAAATTGCTGAAATAAAGCATTTACTTTTTTCAAATTATGATGTGGCAACACTGGCATGGTCGTTGTTTAGCAAGAGCGAGGGGATGGTGAATTTTTGCATGACCTTTTCTATGGTATTAGTCTGTAGAGCATGTGAGTGAACTCACAGATGACTCAAGGTAAGCTGGAGTCATGTACAGGTAGATATGGTATTCCGTTATAAATCATTTATTGGTCAATTTTGGCGCATCAGAAACGAATTCCTTGTCGAAAAATACCCTGAAACCAAGTGTCATACATGTATGTTATTCCAATTCAGGCAAGCGGGTGTGTGTCTGTGTAATTTTGTCCCTAATAGATGTTAAATCTATAATGCTATTGTAGAACTGACGGCATTTGGTGTCTATGAAACTGTCAACTTTCATCTGGAAATGTAAAATAAAACTGGGTTGATTCCAGCTTCAACCTTGAACTCCCCACTTCTCCAGTGCTAGCACTTTAACACTGCAGGTATAGGAGTAAAACGAAATTTGAGGAAATTATTTTTTTAAACCGACAAGATGTTTTCTTCTACTCACTGCAATCCTTCTACAGCCGAGTAGTATACTGATGCTCTAAAAACAGAGTCAATTAACCCCGTAGAGTGATCTACAGTCATAACTAACCTGGTTGTCGCCTCGTGGTCTGGTAGCGCGCCACAATGCGCGCCCGCTCCTCTGCCACCTCCAGGAGCACTGGCTTGTCAGGTTTCTCCAGGTCCTCCTCGGCCAGGATGCGCTGATCGTTCTCCTCCTGTACGATGTCGTCCTCCACACCGTCTACTGACTCTACAGCCCCCTCCGCCAACCGCTTGTCACGTTTCTTCTGCCGCTTACCTGCCTCTTTCTGTAGCCAAAGAGAAAAGTGTGCATTTTTAAGACATACATCTAAACATGTACTTTTTTACTTCATGCTTTCAACTTAATCTGAAGGTCAAGCAAACAATCTCAGCAATATCATTTCCTATACCGTTGTATTCAATTATCCCTGCAATGGTTTCCCATCTGTGAGATGACAACTTAGCTGATTTCTTCCCTCTGTGGAGGGACCTATATGTGATGAGGGTATGAATGAGTAGAATAGTGACACTTTTAATTTTCGACTATTGTACCAAAATGACCTGCCAACACCTGTATATGACCGTTGTCAAGCTTGGTCAATTAATTTTCTTTTGGTAAAAATGGGCCCTTTATGCAGGGCTAGTTTTTGGTCCACTGGGATCAGCACACTGACCTCTCCGGACTAATAGTTATCTATTTGTAGTGCTGGTATTTATTTTTACCGAGAAATATCCAACACCCGAAACGTTAAAGGCGACTAAAGTTGAGGGATTTTGTGACTGGCTGCAGGTGCCCCTATGTGCGGACCCGAGCCTTCACACTGGTGGTCTGTTTTATGATCTCTCCCCAGTGAATCAGGTTTGTCTGGCCATGCCTACTACGGTACTAGTCTATGTATGTAGCACCAAGCAAAAAAGAGAACACTTGCTACCCTTTAAAAAAGTAGTGGACATGCCCCTGTAGCAGTTTCTCCCTCAGTCGATAGAGTTGATCATTCATCTCATATATTCGATCATCCATAGATACAATTACCACTGTCTTGGGCAAATAGCATTTAAATACATGTTCAGAACGAGCAAACTCAAGGAAACAAACACTGGCTGATTTCTCACCTTCAGTTGTTTTTGTTTCTTCCACTCCTCTAGTTTGGCTTTGTATTCGGCCTGACGTTGTTGGAAGTCCACCTCAGCCTCCAGTCGGATTTCGTCCAGCTCGTCCTGAATATCCTCTTCCCACTCCTTCTCATCGGCCGCCTTGTCCGCTGCCTCCCTAATCACATTATAGAGCATGTTAAATACCAGTAATCTGGTATTCATGTTTAAAAGAAATATTGAATTGTTTACATCAAGTTGAATAAATCTTGCCTCGCTACGATTTATTTCTAGGTTAGATACTTCAACCTCTTACTTTTGAATCTTCAGCTTGATTGGGGTGTTTGTGAAGTTTTGGAACTGCCGGAGATTCTTGATTTCTTTCCATGTGTCAATGATGTTCTTCAGGAGTGTGCGATCACCACCCATCTCTTGTTCACGTTCCTTCCGCGTCAACCTGATACATAATAATTTCAATCCATTGTTGAAGGAGCGATATATAAACGGATAATTATGAAAGTGGGAAAGAATTTCGATAATGGTATCCAGCAGTTGACCATGTATCAGAACTAGCACTTACTTAATCTCATCGCGGTAGTCTTTAAGTCGAGCTTCCTGGTCGGCAAGAGCCTTTTCTGACGACCGGTTGTCCTCCTTTAGTTAGAAATCGACCATTAACAATTTGTGATATTGGTGCGTAAAAAGAATATTGATATACATGTTCTTTGTAATCTTATATAGAAACGTCATGGTGGCTTTTGATTCCATAATTATTAGACAACTGTTGTTTTTTTTAACCACCACCAGAACGGTAGTTCTTGTATGCTCAATGCTGAACATGCATGCTAAATATTCTTTCTATGAAAGCTATACCAACTTAATTAACTTATAGTGCATAGCATATTTATTAGCCACTGAGTAATTACAATTCAGATGTTTCCAAACTCTCAGTTTATGGAATGTCTACTGGGTATGTGGTAAACTTGATCATGTACTCGAAACATTTGGGTTTCTTACTACCATAAATTCCAGCGTATAACCCACATCTCGTGTATAACCTGCACCCCGACTTTGTGAGAAACGTATAACCCGCATCTGGGGTCTGAACATTGCCGTTTTAGTACATGTACTATATTTCATTCCCCCCAAAAGAAACTTGTAATACCTGCACCTATACTTTGAGAATATTGTACAACCTGCACGAGAGGTATGCGGGAATTTATGATACATGTCCTAACCACAAAAAGGGTAAAGATTGAGCGTGTGAGCGAACTTCCCACTCCATAATGATAGATGGTAGCACTTTAATATTGCAGGTATAGGAGTAAAGTGAAATCGACCGTAAACAAACAAGAAATCAACAAGATGAAAGGCTGATTTCATGCAGATTAAGTGAGATATCAGAAATCGTATTGATGGTATCATGTCTCCCCCGACCATCACTCTGTAGGGCTCCACTCCTTCCATGTCTATGACAAGAGTTTCCCTGTGGCTCAGAAATGTCTTAAAATGGAGTTTAGGCAGTGCATATAACTCTGAGTAGTAACCCTGAGTCATTAAATGTAAAGGATGAACGGAGAGAGGGGAAACCGGTTTATGCTATGTGCCATGTTTATAAAAGAACAAGCAAAATCTTAGATTACTAACATTATGTTTGAAATCAAAGCTATGGCTTCCCGCTCACCTATTGCTTATCACGATCCATGTGCATATCATTTTAGCCATTCTATAAATACGGTATGACATCTATATAAACATTTGAGTCTGCTATTTTGAAAGTTCCCCTTTGAAGCCATGCACTAATACAGTAAGTACATATACATGCTTAGGGACCTTTAAATTAAAGCAAACCATTTGAGCAAACTAAACAAGGAGAATCTCCATATAAAACTACTTACATTGTCATACATCTACGAGGAAAAGTTAATGGAGCAAAAGAGAAATAGAAATAATATCATAAACAGTAAGCAATTCATTTAACAAGTCAGCAAATACATGTAGTTTGAGTTTGTTAGGTCTTTTTTCAGCTATAGAAACATAGAAAAGTATTCCACAGTCCTGAATGTAGCTTGTTATACATTACGTCTAGCGTATACAAACAACTCAGAGACTGATAAGCAACACGAGTGTGATATCATATCGAAAGTTGTCGTCTTACCTTCATCAAGTTTATATTTTCTTGAACATGTGCTGCTGCATTTTTTAGTGCCCTCAACTGTACGAGTAATAAACATGGAATAAGATAGTGTATAGAAGTTAATGTAAATACCGCTATTATGTTATTCTAGTCTATCAGTATTTATACAATTTGAAAAATACCAAAATCGATTAGACTTTGAGAAAGTGTTTTGAGCTATTTTATCAAAAGCCCTGTAGTTTGCTTCCTACGGTCATAGCTGTGAAAAAGAAATTGTTCAATAACTTGCCTTATCAGTAAGAAAATCAACTGTCTTCTTTTTGTGCTTCTGAACATAACGGTTGTAGAATGATGTGAGACGGGAGGCTAGCACATGCTCCCGGGAGAACAGATGGTGATGGGTAAAGCTGATGGTGTTAATGTCAACGTCTAATTGGTATCGTCCTGAACCCTCCAGCGACCCGTCAATGAGACGACTGTCAAAGTCTGTCATGACTGCTTTTTTGTATTCAATCTCCAGCGCAGGGTCCGGCTCCTCTGAGATGAGCGGCCGAGACGGTAGTTCCTTGACTGGGTCGGGTAGACTGATGAGCCGTCCGTCCTCCCCAAACCATTCTGCATTCTGAAAACATGACATTCCACTAGTCAATATTTACCTTCAGGTTCTATTTCCAATGGTATGTTATCTCTGATATCAATATTCGTTGATAAATGTCAAGATGTATATGTACTTACAATGTCTTTTTGTTTGAGAAGCCTATTCTCCATGCGGCTGACATTACGCCGAGAGACCTCAGGCTTTGTGCCGACGTAGAACCCTTCCTCTTCAAGGTACCGGGGTGCCGCCAACTCAAATACCTTGTCTTGAGTGGGAGCTGCATGAATACAATGAATATGAGTCAATTCTTTCATCACTTAATATCATAAATTCTCGGGTATACGCTTAACTCGTATAAACAAGCCACATCCCAAACGCTAGGGGTAGGGGGAGGTGATAAATCTACTTTTCTTCGGGGACAGGCTCAAACTATGCATTTGGGTCCAACTTTTTTTTCGAACCCCCGTGACCCCCCCCCCCCCCCGTACATGGGGTCCGAAGATCGGCCAAATAGTGAGAAAACAGCCAAAATTCAGGCTTTAAGATTCCTTCTAAAATCAAATCATGTCTTCATGAAAATGGTCAGAAACCTTCATTTGGGACCCAAAGAGACCATTTAAAGTCATATTGTTGTGATTATAGAGGTGTTGTCACCTTTGGGGAGGTGGTTCGTCCTCGGTAAAATACCGATAAATCAGCTATTTTGAAGGCATTTGCTCCCTTACAATCACATCCCTATACTGCCATAAAAGATCCTCAGGACACCTAATCAGGCAGATTAAACCCTTCTGGAGGGTCCCCTCTTTCTGTTAACCCTCCTCTATGACCCTCCCCCCCCCCCCACCCAACATGCACAAATAGCCATCAGATAACTCTCCCCTACCCTTCGCCTCTACATTACCCTATACTGAAATAATCTATCTGATAGTTTGAACCTTTCTTGAGGGCTCCCTGTACCTGTTAACCACCCCCTATGACCCCCCTCCACCCCATACCCCCCCTCACCCCCAACTACTAGCCATGAAATAACCCCCCCCCCCTCGCCTCCATATTACACAGTACAACCATCATCCCAACCCTCCCTCCATGTGACCAGTACAGTGCACAGAATTGCCTCTCAATGGTATTTATCATGCCTGGGAATGGCACAGTGGTGTGGTTAAAAGAGGGGGCCCAAATCCCCCCCCCCCCCAAAAAAAAGAGATCACCCTGATAGGTATATCTACTACAGCTGGTAGAGGGATCTGTCCTCAAAGTTTGAAATAAGTTCTACCAGTTTACCCTTTACCCCATATAGGGGATGGCATAGGTCTACCAATACCAGGCCTATGTTATATTTTCATATATCTGAATATTATAGCAGCACCCTCAGATGTTGCATGTATGCCCGTCTTTGACAAAATCTGGTCTTTAGCATTACAAATGATGTAACCTACCCCTCCCCATGATATATAATTGCAGGGTTTATTATTAGCTTCAATAATATTTAGGGTTCAGAGTATCAATTTAACACCTCAGAGAATTGAACTAAATAATTATCTCTTGTCTTACGTCCAGGATACTAACCATGCAAGGGGTAGACTGAGAGATATGGACACCAGTCCTTATTTGGAGTCATTTTCACGCTCCTCACCCCCCACCCCTCTACCATCCATCATTTGATGCATTTAATCACTTGGTTAAGGAGGAGAGTCAGGGTTTTTATTTATGGTTGTGTCAGGTTATTAGTGATGTTAATATAAGATCTCTGCTATAACTATTATAGAATTACTATGTATAATAAGTGTAACAACATTAAGCAGTCATTTTGACTATGAATATCCATGGGGTGAGGTACTGGGCATAGAATGGAGGAGGGGGGGTTGTGACCATTGGTAGAATAACTCAAAATGAATGTAGAGACCTTTGAAAAGGGTATTATCTATCTGATCTAAACTCATTTTAATATGATGACAATTCAAATATATTGAAAGATTTGGGTTATACTCATGCAATCACAAGAATATAAACTGTAATAGTCTCTTTGGGTCCCTTATCAGTTTTCTGTTGAGGTGCTAAAGTCATCCATGTAGGATAAATAAATTATAAGAGGTCTGGTGTTTGGAGTTCTTAGATGGACTGAGGTAGCCCTCCTGTTATGTCTGTATAGGGTAAGGGAGGAGGTCTGGGCCCCCTCCATATCCCCACCCCTCTTTTAAACACATCACTGTCTTACTCCCAAGACAAGCTAAGGTGTCTGTGAATGACTATTAATGTTAAAAAATCCTGACATTCTGGGTACAGTGTTATATAGAGGCGAAGGGGGGGGGGGGAGTTATCTGATGGCTATTGGTGCATACTAAGGGGTGTGGGTGGGGGTTAGGGGTCATAGGGGGTAGTTAACAGAAACAGGGGGCCCTCCAGAACAGTTCATGATGATGTTTTATGGCAGTATAGGGACCTGATTGTATAGGAGCAAATACCTTCAAAAAAGCAGATTTATCAGTATTTTACCATGGACGCAACCCCTCCCCAGAGGGGGAAACACCCCTGTAATCACAACAATATGACTTTAAATGCTCTCTTTGGGTCCCAAATGAAGGTCTCTGACCATTTTCATGAAGGCATGGTGAGGTTTGAGTAGGAATCTGAAAGCCTAAAATTTGGCAGTTTTCTCACTACTTGGCCGTTCTTCGGACCCCATGTACAGGGGGGTCACAGGGGTCCGAAAAAAATATTTTTGTAATTTCCCGAGTTTTGGGTCCCAAATGCATAGTTTGAACCTGTCCCTGAAACCGTACGACAAAATTAGCGATTTAACACCCCCCTCTAACTAGGGGGTCTGAAAACTGATGATTTAGTACAGTGTTTAAACAACAACAGGGAAATTGGGAGCGTACCCAAGAATGCATTTCGTCTGCTCACTCTCCACCCTACTCTCTGTGTTCAACTGTAGAAAACAAGGTAGCAAAGTGGTTTGGTGGAATAGATCTGAAAAATTTGCCATGGAGGGCAAAAAATGAGGCCTAAAGGTGAGGCACGGACAAGGGAATTGTGCTTAGTTTAGGCCTACTCAGTAGTCAGTGATCAATGCATATAGGCCTACAGGCCTATCGCTGGGGTGAGGGTCAAAATGGAAAACTGTAGGCTTACAGTCTACCTTTTTTTAATAGCATAGGCTAGTTAGTAGGCCTACATTGATAAAATTGCCTATAGCACTGCGCCCCCCCCCCCCTTTTTTCTCAATAGGGCCTAGTCTAGGCTACAGTTAGTAGGCCTACATTGATAAAATTGCCTATAGCACTGGCGCCCCCCCCCCCCCCCTGTTTCTTCAAGTCTAGGCTACAGTTTGTAGGCCTACATTGATAGAAACGCCAATGTGTCCGAGATAGTCTGGTGGTCAGCGCTCTCGCTTAGCACCGCGGCGGCCCGGGTTCTATTCCCGGACAATGCGGAGACGAATTCGTCATTATGACTTTATTTTTCAGCAGATCGGTGACCTACATTAAGATTGAGACGATGACACTTTTTTTTCATTGACTTCGGTTTGGGGGTTACAATACATAATTTTTAATGGAAACAAAGCCTAAGCACCACAAAACATCCTATATTTACACGTACAATAGCTGAATTAGGCCCCCAGAAAAATTGGTTGAGGTTTGATTGATTGATTGATTGATTGATTTGTTTAACGTCCAGATGTACATCAAGTACCTCACGGGACATCTCAAGTTGGCAAGGAGTCATCCACAACTAGTGGTAGTCTGCCTTGCAGTAGTAGGACAGGTATTTATATGCTGCTTGCCCAATACAGCAGTGACCGCATCTATGGATGTTCGAATCTATGAAATGAATGACCGGATCTATGAGGTGAGGGAGAAAACCGCTACCGGGGCACGTCCCCTTCTCTTTTCGAAGGATAGCAAGTGTTCTTTTATTTGCCTGGTCCTACATACCTGGGCTAGTACCATGGTAAGCAGGGCCAGACAAACCACGGCCTTTGATATCTCAGACGTGGTTCACTGAGGAGGAATCCCATGCCAGACCACCAGCAAGAAGGCCCGGGCTCGTGCATATGGGCAGCGGTTGCCAAACAGCTTACGTGACTGATCACAGCAGTAAGGCACGAGACCCCTCAAGTTTTGTCGCCTTTTACGAATCCGGTATGCCCATTGGTATTATGGAAGGCTACCGATGAAGTTATTCTACTCCTTCATGCCCCCATCATGAAGGTCCCCACTAACACAGGGGGAGAAAAGGTTTCTAACATGATGCATTGATGGATCGGGGAAAAATTGAGACGATAAAAATGTCGCCGCCTGGCTTGCGCTTGACAGTGGCAGGCCGCGGGTGGTTCTTCATGTATCCCGAAAAGTAACATGGTGGTTTTTGGGTTTAAAATGGAGTTGTATTGAAAGAAACATAGCGCATGGAAGAGAAAAAGATCCTATATTTGGACGTACAATAGGTAAATTAGGCCTTAACCCCCCAGAAAATTTGGTTGAGGGTCTCAAAGTGGACAGATCGGCAAAAAATTGAATCGTTAGAAATCCCCAGACATACAGTGGCGCCAACGTGAGACCGTCTCCCTCGTGAAGTTCCCCGCTGCTACGGCAGTAGCGTCCGGCAAAGGTTCATCCCGGGAGACGGTCTCACAAGTAAAATGTCGACTGAATTTCGGAAGACGTGATAGAAATATTTTTCGACTATACAGATTTAATATGCCATGTTTTAGGCTGCAGAGCATTGTGCTTTATGACACATATAATACTACAACATGTATAGCACATGTTAGCACATGTCAAAAAGAAAAAAAGCAATAGGGACAATGTCATTTTTTGGAAAATAAAATGATATTCATTCATGGGGAAAGGAGGGTTTGGGCACTTTTTGGGGTGAAAATGGGAAAACTGATATATTTCGTTAAATATTATATTGAGCCAAAATATAAATAGCATGTGCATTTAGGTCATGATTCTACATTTATTAACAGCAGAAAGGGTAATTTTGGTGGTACATTTGGCATTATATGGACATCTGAAAAATCTGAAAGTGCATAACTATAAGCTACGTCGACCCAGCTGGTAGAATAGAAGCAAGGTGGAGATGGTAAAAAGGTAAGGCTGAGGCCTCCTCGCTAATAAGAGACCAAAGATCAGCTAGGAGAATGATTTCTCACGACACTACAGAGCCTATTTGAGATAGGCTAAGGCATTCCCACAGTGCAGTGTACTAGGTCAGACGAACGCTGTCTGCACGAATTTCCCGCGCCACTATCGCCGGCAGCGGAGCTGCTGGTATGCTTATGAAACACTTGTATATGCCGTACCAATGTCCATATAGAGCATGATTGGTATCAAACTAAACCTGAGTTTCACTCTCGTACGAGCCACACCTTCTACTACAGAGCTTACTGGGTACCGGGTACTAGTTATTTCTTTAGTACAATGGAGTAAGGGTCAATGCACCGACTTTTAATTATAGATGCAATGTCAAATAGATACAACCGTCGGATAGGAATTTACATGTTTATCTATTTCCATAGAAGTATTAACATGCATTTTACCTCGTATCTGATTACAGGTTTTGGACTTCAACTTAAGGAAATAACACAAAAAGAATGCAACCAACCTGCACGCATGGAGGGGTTAAAGTATAGTTTGTCTTCAATCAGGATCTGTTCGTGGTGAGGCTTGTATTCAGTCCGGCCCACTTGGTAGAATTCCCACGGTGCTGGCGTCGACTCGTCATATCGCTCCAACAGGGGCTGCTCATCTGGGAAACGATTAATTCAATAATAATTCAATAGCTAGGACTATGAGATAATTTGCAAGAAATACGAAATCGTCATCCCATGAAACGGCCAAATTAACACAATCAGTTTGCACAGATTTGTTTAAAATGACCTCATTTTGTTTTTCATCGATCTAGCAACACGAGACCATAGACAAGGCAAACCTTCTGGTTTTTCCTCATCTTTCTTCTTCTTCTTTTTCGTTTTTTCCTCTTCGGTTCCGTCAACAGTCTCCTACAAAAGAAGATTCGGACACGTTTTCATCTCATGCATGCTTCTATCTATATCGTGCAGCTATGGATAGGAATCTGTCATCTAGTAACTTCGGCTACATAAAGTCTCGATATCAATAACCTTTATTCATATGGAAATACAGCAAAGCGAGGGTTCACCTTGGCCTCTTCTGCCGTCTCCGGCTGTTCCCCACTCGGCCCGGCCTCCCCTGCCGCTGCCTCTGTGGCTGCCGGTTTGGGTTCAGCCGTTGGTGCCTCTTCTTCCCCCTCCTCTGGTTCCCAAACCATTGTGAAGAAATCAAACGATTCTTGTGGGCTTGGCAGGAATGATGGCTACAGAAATTATGTAAATCAATTTATAATGAGATTTCACCCTAAAAATGACAAAGGCTTCACAAGATATGCAACTGGAAATTACATAGGCATGCACTCTAAAATCTATGGCAGAAATGTAATCCATGAACGGCTAGCCTCTTTTTGATCAATCTCCGACTTGTGACGTGGTGAGGGCATGGCTGTGAAGTGAGGGTTAGGTTCAGCGATCAGGACACCAGATGGGGCATGGGTCTGCATGCTCTGTGTTTACAGTGACCATGTGCAGGAAAGTGAAGCCATCGACTTTATTTATATGATTATTTCTTTCAAATGAGCAACGTATCGTTATCCTCAAACTTACATATCTTCTTCCCTTGTGAATAACCTTATAAACAGGAAAAGAATGCTTATGTTGTATTTATTCTAATAGAGCACGTTAGGCCTAGATGTGCGTCCACCAAGTTGCAATGGGAATGGATCTGATTTGAGCGACGTAGCGTAACCATAATCATTACATCTTCTAAATACTGTCTCATCGAAAATGAGGATTCCGTTTCTTCCTTAAACATCGCTGCATTATTATTAAGGTTGATGCTACTTCCGTGACTATTTCTGTACATCTCATTAATTTAGTATACAATGAAAAGAAATCATAATAGAATTCTACTCCAAGATAAATACCCGCGGTAGTGCATAAAGATCTCAATTCGTGATACTTACCACCTTCTTCTCAACTGTTTCTTTCCACTTTGATCGAGCCATTATTGACTTCTCTAGAGCTTCTTCTAACTCGTAATCCTCCTTTTTCATCTGTTTTATATTCGTAAACAAATCACAAGGGTATTTTAAAGCTTGAACTTCATATTTAAAAACTACATACCTATATTTTCCTACATGTCCTGTTAAGACAAAGTTGCAAGGATGGCTACATGTGTATGCCGTAAAAGCTCATGTATAAGCCTAACTAGTGCATAGACCGCACCCCTAACTCTGACAAATCATATAAGCCGAGAATCCCAAAGTTGGTACTGTACTACCGGTATACATATAAGCACTTGCCTATATGCCGGACCCTGACTTTGTCCTATTCCTATAAGCCACACTTGCGATCTAACTTGTTTGCTAGCTGCGGCCTATGCGAGAAGTTTTACAGCATGCAGAAATGAAGATGGTCTCAGAAAGACGGACCTTTTAACTAATTGATATTAAGAGAAAGAAACATACTTTAAAAGGCATTTTAGACCTTATTTCCATGTGCAGACCATCAATATTCTAGAAAAAAAAGAAAAGGGCCCTCCCGCACCTCCAAAAAAAGTGAAACCAAATAAGATAAAAGGCGCCCTCCCGCACCCTTTTTCCCTTAAAAAGTGTCTGCAAAGCTGGTATTTGACTTTAAACAGCCTAAATTGAACTTTCAGTAAATATTAGCCACTCGAAAATCTATTTTTCTAGATGCCTTTAAATTGCACTTACCACCGATGGATGATCAAATCGTGTCTTTGTCGGGAGATTCCGCTTCCCTTTCAGTTTCCGATTAGTTGCCCTGGTTTCATCATATGCTTCATCTTTGCCTTTGTCCTAGGACAGATACCACACAGCAAAATCTTATGATATTTGAAGTAAAAAAATGTTTAACTTAATAATGCTGACACTGTTTAATAGCGGATTCCATTTGAACTGTTACCCTCAGATTGGCATTGTCCAAGGAAGACTGGAGTAATTCTAATCATCTACATTGTTGCCTCAGATTTGTTGTTGAAGAGCATGTCGGTAAAATATATTTGGTTGACTGACCTTTGCAGCTTTGATTCGCTCCTTGAGAGAGGCTCGGAGATTCTTTGCTCTTTCCTTTTTCTTTGACCCTGGCTCGCTTTCTGTTGTATCTCCAAGATTTCCTTTTTGTATAGTAAGATATACAGTGTAAGGCTAGATCTTTTTCACTATACATGAAGGTAATTGACTGTTAGGTAATCTACTGTCATTTGACATGCATTTGTATCCTATTCATAACATGTTGCTCGCAAAATGAAGTTACCAAAGTGTATGCCCATGGGTATGTATGTCTGTGTATCAGTTCATGAAGGCTTATTCCATGTATAGTCCTCTGCATCAAGACATAACCTGGTCACCCATAGATGTGTTCACAGCTGTAAATTACTTATTTGAATCCGTTAAACCTAGTCATTTCTTTTTTGATCACACAGTTTAATGTATGCAAATCATTTTTAGGCAAAATTAATGGCATATAGAGATACTTTTTCATAAGTACAGCGCTAATTATGTCAGAAGGAGCTTAAAATAGGGGATAATTAGACCTATGTTGGCCATTGTCAGGCACATTTTCAAGCTTTTAAAGCACCATATATGTCCCAAGTGGAGTCTTCAGACCCTTTGTGTTAAACATAGAGTTTGGGATTTTGATTTATTCCCAAGACAGTCTGCCTGTTCTTTCCAAAACCATATCAAAGTTCGAAATAGAGTGATTATCTGCTGATATATGGGCCAAAATGTGAGCATGAGGGAGACTCTTTTGGCACTCTTTGAAGTGATTATCTAAATAGCTAAAGCCTGTTTGGCAGACCAAATAGTGAAATTCCCTGAAGTTGAGCATAGTGGGATGGCCAAAACAGTAATATACCATATTATTCCGCCCAACTATTGACATACAGGTACAACATTTGGCTCCTCAGCAAAGATTAAAAGTGTGATGGCTTGGCAACCACTTGTTCCATTGATTTCCAGTTCAAATAGTTGAAGAGGTACATATAGTGACTTTTACCTGACTTTTAACTGACTTTCTGGATGGTCTACTAAAAAGTGGTGATTTTCGACATTTCGGCTGGGTCTTTAGAGGTTCACATCTCAGGAACTAAAAGGGTTACAGTCATCAATGAAGGCTCAGGGGAAGCGGAATTTTGTTTTATAATTTCTATTGACTTTCCATATGAGAAATATAAAGTGGCTACCTCTAATAGCAGTTGGAGTGATGAAAGGTAACAAAAAAATCGAACATTTCAGATAAATTTGATCACGGTTGCCATGGCAACCAGTATTCATTTTCTTAAATATGCCAAATAATAATAACAAAGTATGATAGCCCTTCATCTTAGCTTCATTGTCATATGTAGATCATAATTGTGAGTACAGTGGTGGTGAAATAATCAGTGATTCTTCAAAACCAATAGGTGCAAACTATGTTTTCCAGGTCATGTCTTAGTGGCATGGACTTTTTTTTATAGTACAATAGACTTACTGCCTGTTGATGAGAGAGTACCCCCATCTGCTGGCATGGCTGACACGGTGTCCGTCTCCTCCCCTGTAGCTGCTGTCTCACCATCTGTGTCTGCTTTCTGTCTTTGGCGCGCCCTACGCCGCGACTTCATCTTATCAGCCATAGACTCATTCTCCTCTGACCCACCCTGCATGGCGTCACTGAGCTAGATCGTCAAGTAATACAAAAAAATGTAAAGGTGTAAATTCAGTCTTATTTAGCAGTCCATTACCGCGAGTCATTTCTATAAGTAATATATCATTTGACAGAAAACCTGGTATATTTACTGTGCCTCTACATGGGTTAAATTCGACACAGCGACACGGCCCTTTTTGGCCATTTTAAAAATCGACGGACACAGGAAAATCTAGGATAAAAATCGACCCACAGGGGTTTTTCTCTACGTTCTTATATACCTGAAAATCGACACGACAACACGGCCCTTCTGCTAAAATTTGTATCTATATAAAGGTTGGAGACATTTATATGTGTATATACTGAGGTACATGGTCTCGCCGCGCTGTTGTTATCCGGTGGGCGCGGGTGTTAGTTCTGGCTGTCGTCACCTGGAGGGTGTATGTGTTGCGTCCCGCCGCCGCGGGTCTTGGCCACAGTCCATTTCAAAATTTTGAGTAGGTTGGACGCTTCCAACAGAGCTCTGTATGCTACAGGCTCACTCTAGGACTGTGGTCAACGGTTCTCCAGTACAATGGGTACTACTGCTTGGTGCTGGCGTTGTGGAGGGGATCATGTCCCTCCACGAGGAAAACAATGCAAAGAAGAACGCGCTGAAGGATATATTCCTATGAAAACTCGTGAGAGAAAGCAGATTGATGGTACGAAGATGACTGTGGAGGAGGTAGCGGCGGCAGCCGCAGAAGAGATTAATGCCAGTCTAACAGAGGTTCTCACAGCAGAGAAGTTCGCATCTAGACAGGAGTACATGGAATATCTGGAGAAGCTAGACGTCCAGCAGCAAGAACAAGAACGGGTCGAGGCCCTGGAGGACAAGATCCGTGGTCGGCTTCGCGGGCGCGTCAAAGTGAAGGGCGGGAAACCTGAGACAAAGCCACAGCCACCGCCGCCGCGTCACCGCTCACCCCCTCCTTTAAGAGACTCCTCTCCAGATCCGCTGACGAGTACACCCCGCTTCCATATTGGTCAAGGAGGTAGAGATTCTTCACAAGATAGACTTTCTCGTATGAAGAAAAAAATCGGGGCCGAGAGCCAAGGTCTTTAAGCTATGAAGAACTCATGTATGTATCGTTGAATTGGGCCTGTGCTGGGGTGGATGAGGGTATATTTGTTACTCTGGAAGACATGAAAAAGTTTCTTCGCCACCCAGGTTTTCTATCATTTAAGGCTTCCACGGGGTTGTACGACAAGGCACAGTTTGCCGAATATGATGCCGACCTCCGTGAGGATTGCATACATGGTGGGGATATAGATGCATTTTGTTTTGGCAACGATTTCTTGTCAAAACAATACTTTGAAACTGATAGTCTGAAAAAGGTCAAGGAGATGCACAAAAACCAGTCTGAAAATTCTGGCAGGGGCAGGGGTTACCCTCCCGGCCCCGGCAGGGGCAGGGGTAGGGGTTATCCTTCCCAGGGATATCAAAATCAGGGTAATTCTCAGGGAAACACTGCTCCTAGAAATGCTCAGGGTCTCAGACTGGACGATCAGGGTGGAGTTATGCCTTGCAATCGTTACAACGGTTCTGGTTGTGATTCCAGAGGTTGTATTTTTGGGCATGTCTGCTCAAAATGCGGGGACCCGACCCATAAGGCTGCTATTTGTCCCAATGTCCGTATGTACTCAACATAGGGCTTACACTCATCTGTGCCAACTCTGATACTGGAGCTCAGGTAGGGCTCGGTGGTGTGGCCGCTGCCGCTGAGGGTGGGTACAGGGTTGAGGTGGAGGAAGGTGTAATACACACCATTGACTTACATGTTAACTGTGATTTGCTTAATGTGACCTGTTCTAGTAACATAGATGTTTATAGCATTTACAAATCAGGTTGGCCGCTGCCAGCAGATCAGTTTATACATGTATGTTTGAAGGAGTCTATGGGCTCTAGAATGATAGATTTTGACGTAGGTTTATTATGTCATAATGGTACTTGCTTGTGTGAATATGATCTAGATGGATCCACCATTACTCTAAAACCTTGCAGGGTTTTCTCGGAATGCTTTATGTGGGGAGATATCTATGTAGATTGGAGGTATTTACTTGAAGGGGCTGCCTTTGGGTATAGAATTGTCAACCCCGATTGTGAATGTGAATATGATGTCAAAAATTACTCTTTTGCACTAAAGGAGGGCAACAAGGAGTTTATGGATGATAGACTTCGAGCTGAGATTGAGAGTGGGAAGATATTACATTGTGTTGACAAGCCTAAATGTGTGCATGCTATGGGGGCTGTCAATAAGATAAAGCTAGGCTCTGAGACTGGAATTAGTATCAGGCCGATCACTGATTGCTCGAGAGGGGGGGGGCGCCCCCGGTTAATAATTTTTGTGAGAAAGTTGCCTCGAAATTTGTTTACAAGTCAATGGATGATGTATGTGACATGTTAACTGAGAATGCTTATATGTGCTCTACAGATATGGCTGACGCCTATAGAAGCCTCCATATATATTATGGGGACAGAATGTTCCAAGGTTTGAGGTGGAATTTTGGTAATGGTGAAGGTGACTTGTTGTTCTATGATAGCCGCTTATGCTTCAGCATGGCTTCTGGGCCGTTTGTATTCAATAAGATTTCTGAATTTATTGTGCGTTACATGAGCCGCAGAGGCTATAATAATGTGATTAATTATCTTGATGATTATTTAATCATTAGTGATGATTACCAATCATGTGTCTCTTCACAGCATACACTGTTCAGAGTTATTCACCATTTGGGATTTTTTTATCTCATTCAAAAAGGTTACGCCTGTGTCTCAGAGGGTGACTTTTCTGGGTTTTGAAGTGGATAGTGTTAACATGAAATTATCACTTCCGGCCGATAAAATGTTTGAGTTGTTGTTAAAACTTCATGAAGCCGAGGGCAAAATGAAAATGACCAAACAGGAGGTGCAGTCCCTGGCTGGGAGTCTGGCCCATGCCAGTAAGGTTGTGAGGGGGGGGCCGCGGCTTTACCCGACGTATTTATGATTTGTGCAATGTTGCTAAGAAACCTTATCATAAGGTTCGTCTATCTGGTGCTGCCAGAGCTGATATTGTTTGGTGGCTAGAATTTGCCAAAACTTTTAATGGTTCAGCTAGAATTATTAAGCCAATCAGTACTCATTTAGCAGTGTACAGCGATGCTTCCTTCTCTGGATATGCTGCCCTTCATGGGGCTGATTGGTTGATGAGTGAGTTTGATTGATTGATTGATTGATTGATTTGTTTAACGTCCCAGCGTACATAGACCCTACGGGACTTCTCAGGTTTGATCAGACAATAGGTCCTTTCATTTCTCATCTTAAAGTTACGCATAAGTGTGTGGGTGCGTGTGCGCGTGCGTGTGTTTGTGAGTCTGCTTGTAGGAGTGGAACACGGCTCGTAGCAGTGAGATACTGCTCGTGGCATCGGGCCCTGCTTTATTGTGCTGCCTCACACAGGTGGTGTGCCGCAGACTGTGGACACAACATCTGGCCAGTCACATTATCCTGACACCGGCGAACCAGTCGTAGTTCCATACCAATCGGGCCAGCAGATCAGGGCTGGCGAGTATGCAACTACTTTCCGTCTGGCTAGAGAAATCTTCTCCAGCCTACCCTACCGAAACATAGGGGGGCCTGTTCCTCCCCTTTTACATCTTTTCGAACATCTTTGTTTCCCGCAGGAAGCTCAGAAGTTCTTTCTTTCCAGTGCCAGTAAAGACGCTGTTCATAGAGGACGTACCTTGGAGGTGGTCGTCCCTACTTTTTTTGGTTGCTTGACAAAAGAGCATCAGATGCTCGATGGTCAGAGGTACTTGACATCGCTGACATACCAGTTGGTGTTCACCCCTCATGAGGTGTCCGTGTGTCAGCAGTGAGTGACCTATCCGAAGACGGGTCAGTTTTGTCGATTCCCTCCTGGTCAAGCCTGTATGGTCGGGCTTTTTGCCTATCGAAGGTTCGATGGCTCTCAGTTTGTTGTTTCTGTCAGAGTTCCAGCGTTTCTGCCATTCCTGTCTGGTAAACTCTCGGCAAATCGGGAGGAGGTCTGAAGAAGGGATGCAAGCCGAGCAGGGTTTCAGTCTCAGGGCTTTCTTTAATGCTGCATCATCTGCAGCTTCGTTCCCTTATATGCCAATGTGGCTGGGCAGCCAACAGAGGACTACCTCCTTTTGGGTGTCTGTGAGGTGCGAGACCAATTGCTTAATCTCCTGCACCACAGGGTTTTTGGGGTCATGTTGGTGTATTGCTTGCAGGCACGACTTGGAGTCAGAGAAGATGATGAAGGCCTCTCGGCTTGACACCCTCATCCACTCCAAAGCACTCAGGAGAGCATGGGCCTCAGCAATGAAGATGCTGCTTCTTCCATGTAGTGCTCCTTTGCGGGTACCAAAGGGTGTGAATGCAGCAAAGCCAACGCGGTTTCCGTCTTTTGAGCCATCTGTGAACACCTCAGTGTGACCTTGATGCTGATCAATGGCTTATTTCGGTTAGTTTTTCCATGTAGGTTTTGGTCTGGGTTTCCCCTTTCTTGTGTTCACAAAGATCAAAGAGGATGGTGGGAACCGCCTGTGTCCACAAGGACTGGGCAGGTCCTTCCTTCATGACCTTTGTGATTGGTATTGGAGAGACAGTTTGTCCCGCCTGAGATCCAGTGGGGGGACTCCTGCCTCCACCCGCAGACTACAGGCTGGTGAGGATCGGAAAGCGGCGATGCAAAGCCGCAGGGCTTGCTTTTGAATCGGGTTATGGGTGAGTGGTAAGGGGACCGCAGCCCCTTGCCCCTGGAGGCTGCTCATCATTGGGTGGAGCCCCCGGTTAGTTATAATGAAAATATAAATGAATTAGAGTTCTGGCCTGTTCTGTTAGCCGCCAAGAGGTGGGGTCATCTATGGACTGATTGTGAGTTGGTTTTTGTAACCGATAATATGCAAGTTTTACATATGCTCAATACTGGTAGAAGTAAGGATAAGTCTTGTATTGGCTTGGATAAGTGAGATGTTCTGGATTGCTGTAAAAAGAAATTTGTTCTTTAAATCTGTGTATATCAAGTCAAAGGATAACGTTATTTGTGATGCTCTTAGTAGGTGGGGTGAGTCAGACACGCGTAAGAGGTTGTTGTATGTAACATCTCCTGATCCCCTTTGCTGCTATGACCATTTGTGATTGCAGAACTCCCGTGCGCCAGGTTGGTGTCGAGGCTGCAGCTCCTACTGGATAATGATACCGCAGACAGTACCGACAAGGCTCGTGCTTCTATCATTAAGAATTATTTGGGGTTCTGTTCTATTTATGGCATATCACCGTTAAAGCCGGGGCATTCTGGTATTGCCTTTTATATAGCCCACTTGTCAAATACTCACCGGTATGTTTCTATTAAATCTTATGTGTCTGCTGTTAATTATTACCTGAAGTCTCATAGAGCTGCTGAGGTTCCATATAATGACCCCTTGGTGTATAGGGCGTTGAGGGGCGCCCGCAGGCTATTGGGTGATACCCCTACTCAGGCATTAGCAATTCTACCTGAGCACTTGTTGTTAATGTTTGCATGTTTGCCTAGCTCGTTAGGAAATGTATGCTTCTGGGCCGCAGCCCTGTTAGCGTTTAGAACCTTATTACATAAGTGCCACTACACAGCTGGTGATAGTATGCTATATAGGGGTGCATTTGAATTTTTCGACTGGGGTATGATGGTCACTATAACCCGCACTAAAACGATTAAGTTTAAAGAAAGGAAACTGTTAATTCCTGTTTGTTGTGTTAGCAATAAAATTTTATGTGCTGTTCACTGGATTGAGAGGCATTTTGCGGAGGTTAAGGGCAGACCTGAGCATGCTGCTTTCTTAAAGGTGCTGGTGCACCTAAGTCGCTAGTGCTGCTCACATTGACACCCCCTCTTGTGGGTGATTCAGATACTAAGGTTATGATGGGTTACATAATCTTAGGTCAATGTCCAGGCAGAAGATGAAAGGTATCTACAATTATTCTGCTCAGCAGGGGTCACAGCAGGTGGTATCTGCCCCCAAAATCCATGTGAGCAGCTCAGACCTCCTGCTGTGAGGAGGTGTCACAAGGAGTGGGTGGGTTACATCGACAAAGAGATGGGCAGATTATAATGTGTCTATATTATGTAATGTTATGATTTAACACATATAGCCAACAAAACAGCCAAGAAATGGTGGAGGGGGGAGGAGACAACCCTGGAGGAAGGGGAAAGTCTGGACCAGGCCTGGAGGAGTTTGGTTTCTTGATTATATAAGGCCTGCTAATGGCCACGCCATTAGCAACAGTAGAGGCTGGGTGCACCAGCCGCTTTAATTCCAGAAAATTCTGATGTGACTCCTATGAGTTATAGTCTTTTCTCTGCTATTCTCAAGATGTTGCCTGGTAAGGCTAAAATTAATGCGGATCGTATCTCTAGTCATGGTTTCAGATCTGGGGGTGCTACCGTTCTGGCCCGTCTTGGTGTCGAAATTGATTTAATCAAACAGAGGGGTGACTGGAAGAGCGATCAGGTGTTTGTGTACCTGAGGAGACCGATTCAAGATAGGATTGGTTTGGATCATAGAGTAGCTAATATGGGGGCCCTTGATGGGGGGGTCCCCATGTCGCATGTCGGTTTTAAGAAATGGCCATGTCGCATGTCTATGTCGCTTAAAAATGCTCATGTCCCATGTCGATTTTAAGAACTGTCCATGTCCCATGTCACTATCTTTTTAAGCCTCATGTCACATGTCACTAGGCCTCATGTCGCATGTCGAATTTAAGAAATGCCCATGTCGCCATGTCGAATTTAGGGGTCTAGGGCCATAATATGTTATCCTCTATTGTAACCAAGGATTAGTGATGTGAGATGTGATGTGATGTGATGATGAGATGTGTTGTGATGTGATATATAGTGATGTGATGGTTGATGTTATGTTATATGCTTGTGATAGTTGGGTCTATGAGACCATACTTAATTGTCGCGATTTGGCTGGTGGGCATGTACCATGCCTACTTGGCAGGTTAATCCAGCCATTATGCTATTGCGCCAATTAATTGATTGTTGTCTTGTTATTTCATATATGTATCGGTACTAGTATATACACAGCGACATGGTCAAAAATCTGGGTACCCATGTAGAGGCACTTTACTGGTATGTTAAACCAGGGACCTGCTTAAGCTTTTATGACAATATGGTTATTACCGTAAATTCCCGCGTATAACCCGCATTTCGCGTATAACCCGCACCCCGACTTTGAGAGAACCATATAACCCGCACCTTAGGTCTGAAAATTGCGGTTTTAATACTGTACTATACTGGCAAAAACCCTCGTATTACCCGCACCTAGACTTTGGGAATATTGTGGAACCCTCACTGAGGGTTTCGTTCACGTATAACCCGCGGGTTATACGCGGGAATTTACGGTAATACTGTGGCGTGGGGGGAATTGGCCAGGAGCTTTACCTTTCTTTAAATGTTGATTTGATAAATTAGGGTGTGTGTGTCACCCTAATTGTCCTCAAACTCTGGTATTACTAAGGTATTACTGGGGCGGATGAACGCCACCTTGCAATTGTCCCGCAGTAGGTCAGATCCACGCTGCCCCGCTTACGTAATGGTTGTAAAACCATCGTGTTACATATCGCTGCTGTGGGGGGACTGTGGGAAGGGTGCCGGGACTACTTTTATCACTCTGCAAGCACATGTACCTAGATGTGCAGCCAGATGGAAACATGTGCTGGAGAATGTAGCCGGCGTAGTAATTCGCGTAGATCTGTACGAGATCTGTACGAGTGTTGTTGGTTGTGTGTGTGCCGTGGTAGGGGGGGGGGTGGCACGATGAAGGGAGGGGAGGGAGGGGGAATGAAAACAGACCGTAAGATCGGCTACAATTTGCCATTAGATTTAGTTAAACTAGGCCGTGACTGGTATGATTGTAAGATTATAAGATTTTTATCCAAGCAGTAATCCCGGTTTACACTCCTTTTTTCAAAAGTTGAAGAAAACAAAGATTGAAGGTGTGATTTACATCACAAATGACTCAGGGTTAGGGTGGTTGAATTGATTGACTGGAAGATTGAAGCTGCAGCTGTAGTTGATTGAAGTAGTATTTCTTGTTTTAATTGACATATATGAATTTGAATTTTCACTATCCTGAAATGACCCCTCGAGAGGCGTCACATAAGACTCAAGGTGGTAACCCTGAGTCAATTATGTACATATACCGGTATATATACACAACATATAAATACACAATATGATGGAGTAGCATTCCCGAGGGTCTGCTGTAGCCGCGTTAAATCGCACAGATGTTATTTCTGAAATCGACATGTATATCTATTTGAACTATTGTGAAATTGGGAGTTAGAGTGTTGGTCAGACTCTGCTTTAACACACATTGAAGTCATGAGAGTCTAGGCCTATTTCTGATTTTGTTCTGCGCTGGTATCTGTAACAAGGGGACACATTCAAGGATTTTACGGCAAAGCCGTAGTGGCTTTGGGTTTTATAGGATTGTTATGAACTACAGGTGAGAAAACGAGGGGGCATAGATATATCATTTTTGGTGTTTCTGGGGTTCTTATGCAATTCATGTTTGATGGTTTGCAGCAACACTGCATGGTCAATTAGTTACATGCACTTCGCTAAATCTTTTTGATTTTTATTAGTTTTACTGCAGCTGGTATAACAATAGAATCCAATATGTGCCAATGGAATCAAATAGGTACCAATACAACTCCATTGATGCCTATGCAAATACCATCTTGGCAGCCATCTTGAAAATTACCTGGATCAAAAATCGGAGCCTACAAATGGATTCTACATCCCAGAAAACCCTATTATACATGTGTCATACAAGGAAAGCAGACAATCTTGAGTTTTTGGTGGCCATCTTGGCAGCCATCTTGGAAATTTCTCGGGTTGAAAATCTGAGCCTGAAAATGGATTCTACATCCCAGAAAACCCTACTATCCATGTATCACACAAGGAAAGCAGACAATCTTGAGTTTTTGGTGGCCATCTTGGCAGCCATCTTGGAAATTTCTCAGATTGAAAATCTGAGCCTGAAAATGGATTCTACATCCCAGGAAACCCTACTATCCATGTATCACACAAGGAAATCAGACAACCTTGAGTTTTTGGTGGCCATCTTGGCAGCCATCTTGGAAATTTCTCGGATTGAAATTGTGAGCCTGAAAATGGATTCTACGTCCCAGAAAACCCTATTATCCATGTATCACACAAGGAAATCAGACAATCTTGAGTTTTCAGCAGCCATCTTGGCAGTCAGAGGGAGGAGGAGGGGGCAGAAGGAGAGACGGCAGAGGGAGGAGAAGGTAACAGGAAGGAGGAAAATAGGGTAGAGGGGGGGAGAGGAAAGATGGGGTAGTAGGAGGGGGCAGAGGGAGGAGGAGGTAACAGGAAGGAGGAAAATGGGGTAGAGTGGGGGGGGAGTGGTAGATGGGGTAGTAGGAGGGGGCATAGGAAGGAGGAGAGGGCAGAGGGAGGAGGAGAGGGCAGAGAAGGGAGGGAGGAGGAGGAGAGGGCAGAGGGAGGAGGAGGAGGAGAGGGCACAGGGAGGCACAGGGAGGAGAAGGGGGGCACAAGGAGGACTTGTGATGGCCTTCCTTTAAAGACTGTAAAATATTATTTCAGGGTTGGTGCATGTGTGTGTGGGGTGGGGGAGGGGTAATTATGTTGGACTTCACAGTTTGTCTTTGGGCGGGCTTGAGTGATTTCAAGAGCCACCCTGGACCCACTCAACTTCTAGTATAGCTCCTGTATGTGCATAGTATGGGAATTGGCATTGACATTGACAGCTTGGCTTGACATAGGAGTCAATAGTTATTAGGCTGGTACCTATCCTTGCCATTGACAGCCACATTAGAGAACTCAAAATATGGCTGTTCACAAGATGTCTAGGCCTTACCACAAGGTACATTGGTTCTACATATAGTAACTGAAAACAAGATCTAGGATAAATTAGTCTTGCACATGCCTACAAGGACACATGGGGATACCAGTCCAAGCAAGGTTTAAAGAGGCCCTGACATGATATTTTGGCTATCTATATTTCTCAACTAATGTATAGAACAGAGTCAAAGATCATTGTCCGTGTATATGTGTAGTGTACCCAACCAATGCGCGCCATACACGACCCAGGCCACTACTGCAGGTGGGGCTGAGTGCCACAACAGGCCTCCATCCACACCTCGCCATGTTGTGACGTCATCGGCAGTAAGGAGGTGAAGGGGATGAGGGGCAGGTAGTTGTATTTGTATTTTTATTTGCCTGAGAAATCTTTATACACTGGAAGTTTTTCATTAATGAGCCAACAGGGCACCCCCTTTCAGAGAGGATGTAATAGAAATGCATAGAAGAGTCTCATGAACAGTTCATTACAGTTTGATTTGGCTCAGTCAATTAGTCAACTACTTCTTGATAGCAGTTGTACAGCATAATAAAAGTGGTGAGGTATAATATTTTCCTAAACCCTAAGGTCTGTATAAGTGTGATTTCATAAGGCTCGTTTGGTTAGCCTTATATGATTAACCTTAGGCCTATATATTATGCTGGTGGTAGACATATCTGCCACATACAGAGTGTATACCAAGTGGTAATCACTTATAGTATATTTATATTTAGAAACTGGTCCACCCCTTTATAACGGGAAGTATAGTGAGCCTTTGAAACGAGAAGTATACACAATACTTTCAGCCCCCAAGTCATTATTTGTCATGGTTCCTATATATTCCATCCACCTATATCCACACATGTATTCCATTACGTTTTCAGTGTACATTCCATTCGGTTTTCTGTGTATGCTAAATTCTGTTTATCTTCCGTTATATTATCCATTATGTTTTTTGTAAGATTAATATGATCTATTGCCTGCCCCCAATGTATTCATATTGATTAAAATCACACACAGACTTAAGTGAAGCAATTATTAAAAAGATAACTCTAATTTGCTGTGAGTTCAACATAAGTTACGTTTTCAGCATTCAGTTAGGCTATAGGCTCATAGCCACAGTCCTTAGTTACCTCCAGTGATGCAGACATTTGTGTCTAAGACTGTCTATCACTATACCCGGATTATTAAACAAGGGATATCATACACCTGCGCCTTTTATTTCACTGCAGGTCCCATAGTTATATTGTGCATTCATAGTTTCATACCCTTCATGTTTTTGATAGTTACAGATTATACAAGTCATTTCTGTGGGAGGACTATGACTTCTTATAACGATGACCTATACAAAATAGATTTAGGGCCTAGATAACGAGTAAATCCTCATTCCTCTGTATATGATATAGTGTGGCATGTGTATTCACACCCGAGGTCTAACCTAGGCTATACTTAATAGGGGCGACAACCCAGTTTTGGGTGTTCATAGAATACGTTTTCATCACAGGTATATTCATGGCACAGATCTATAACTATGAAAATGGATTCTCCTATATGCGTTGAACACCGCTAGTAAATAAATTAGAAATTTAACTAATATATTGGCCAACATAAAGCTATTAGTAAGCGTGTATATGTACCAAGTATTAGGCCTAACAGCTTGACCCATATCCCACAATGCTTTGGACCCCTACCGCCGTTTACGTCACTTCCGCCTTCTTCCCCAAACTGTGAATTACGCACCTGTGCGGCCTGACCCCTCATGTGGCCGGCTTTGTTTTACCATAGCTGCTACAGGGTGTAGGTGTCGGTCATTTAGAGTGTACTATGCTGGTCACGGCTATATTAGCTAATAGCAATTTATGAGTAGCAGGGAAGGTGTCGGGGCCTCTTTAAGGGCTAGCTAGGGCTATATCTAACAATGAACAAGGGGGCCTATGCTAGTCTTTTCTTGTCGAAAAAAGCGACACTGTGGTCATTGGTGTAAATGGCTTTGGGGACAAGGTCCCAAAGCCAATAAAGAAGCATACTTTGTCCCACCAGTCTGTTTCCTACAAGTACTTTATGTCTATGCGGTGTAAAGATATTGGCACGTACCTCCTTTTGAGCTCTGCGTCTTCTCTTCTTTAGGTCATCCATTAGGGTCTCTGTACCCTTGGTATCAGACTCAGGCTAATAACACACAAAAAAGGCAATTTTCTAATTCTCATGAATTTAGTGTGTATAGCTGGGTATATTTTAAACTTAACATTTCGAAATCAGCTGTTTTGAATGTCACGCTTATTATGGCTTATAACTGAAATCATTAATTTTTGCTTTCAACATGTTAAATATGTCTCTGAATCATTTATGACTTGCTATACATACCTCTGCTGTGTCTTCACTCGGGTCATCATCATCCGTAGGTAGGAGCTGATGAAACAAGGCATTTGTTGGTCTCAATAGCAACAGACTGCAGACACGGCACACCTCTATGACTATCAACAGTGAGGTGAGGCTGGTCGTGTGTGGCATGAATTGGATAGGGGACGATTGAGTCGCATCTACTTTGGGTGGGTCCACTACTGGTACTTTTTTTTTGGTATATGGTTGGCCTACGCTAATATATCTTTGGAAACCATTCTTCATAATATAATTACAATATTATAGATCTTAATTATGTCAGATAACGATTAACGATATAGCTATACCGTACAAACATGCTATACATGTGATTTTGACTTGCTATTCAAATCTATCGAAAGGGGCTAAAGCCACGTCATATATGTTGTTTCTACCTTTCTTGGAGAAGCATCACTTTCATTCCCTGTAGATTCTTTTAGCTTCTGCCTGCGTGCCCGTAGGCGCTCCTTAAGTGTCCTGCAATCGCAAGGGGTCGTTTACAAAGAATACAAATATGCTACATTCAATTAAGTTAGTGTTAAAAGTTTTTAACAAGTAGGGTGGTCCAAATGTTACAACCATAAATTCTCGTGTAGCAGCCGGGGCTAGTAGGAGAGTCAGATCCCCAGTGCAGCTTATAGGATCGGCCCAGTGTCGGGTGTGGCTTATACACGAATTTTTGCTAGTATGGTTCAGTACTACAGGCACTTTAATAAAAAATAAGTTTAAAATAGATTAACACCGTTTTGATCACAATTGATAGAGCTTAGAGAGACCATTCCAAAACTTTTGGAATTTTGTTTC
This sequence comes from Harmothoe impar, assembly GCA_947462335.1. Classification (NCBI taxonomy): domain Eukaryota; kingdom Metazoa; phylum Annelida; class Polychaeta; order Phyllodocida; family Polynoidae; genus Harmothoe; species Harmothoe impar. The sequence goes on along the minus strand of OX381705.1, from coordinate 37,830,432 downwards.
TACCTTGTCTAGAACTGAATCTACAGGGTGATTAGTGCTCGAAATAATGAGTCTATTCCCAATATAGAAATGGTAGAAGAGTGATTCAGTTTCTGTGATGGGAATTTAACAGCTCAAACTTAAAGACATACGATTTCATCAATATAATCTTTATCCTCTAATGTATTGACTTGAAATTTTCAGGGCATATCCTGAGTGTAGAGTGTAATACCATATAATAGTCCATTTTATGGTATGACTTTCAAATGACCTTTAAATGATCTTCAAATGACATACTGGGGCATTTTATCCTTGTACAGGCATATATATATAGTTCAAAACACAACAATTATTATGAATCAAAACATCAGCACTCATAGAAATCAAAATAGCATTACTGTGTGATTATGATAGTTGACCTACTTATTCTCAAAAGGGCCTTTACAGACTTACCATAGGGTCATACAGTTCAATACAGAACGTTTAATCACTCCCCATGGATCTTTATATTAAGATTGTAATTCATTATGATCTAATCATATAGTGAAGTTGTTTTTTGACCTACATCTTTGACCTACTTACTGAAACAGAAAGGCCCTTTTGGGGGCTTTTGAACCTAAAAGGCCCTTTTAGGGCCTTTGAACCATAAAGTCAGAATTGATGGATCATTATATCAAGCCTGAATTCATTTAGATCATATCATTTGAATTATGTCAGTTGACCTACTAGTTGGGCTGAAACCTAAAAGCCTTTTTGGGGGCTTTTGAACCTAAAAGGCCCTTTTTGGTTGAAATGTCATATTGTATAAAAAAAACAATGGGTTTTAATCATGTCATATTAATTAGATCTACCGTAAAACCCCGCCTTTAAGACAGATTTATTTTGGGATTTATTTTTTCTACAAGACGGATTTTTTACCCAAAGTAGGGGGTCGGGTTTTGAAAATCTTGATTTGGAAAAAAAAGGGCAGAAAAAAATGAAACAACATATCAACAAAATGGTACAATTTGTGAACTTTTCCTTTATTAGTTTTTGAAGGTAACTTGTATTGTACTGCAGGCTATACTAATTCACGGAAAAAACAATCAAAAACTTGTAATTTGGGTGATTTCGATGGGGTCTGGGGGTTGGCAGGACCCCCAAAGTCGGGGGTCGTCTTAAAGGCGGGGTTTTCTAAATTGTCATACTTTTTTTTACACAAGACGATTTTTTTTCTTAAGTTGGGGGGTCGTCTTAAAGGCGGGGTCGTCTTAAAGGTGGGGTTTTGATGCCAAACTTACACCTCAACATAATTAGGAAAACACATTTTAAAAAGTACCCTAAAGTGCCGTCCAGTTCAGTGCAGATTAAGAGGTTTATAAAAAAAGAACCCCCCCCCAAAAAAAAAGCCCCCCCCCCCCATTTCTTGAAGACCAAAATCCATAGACCAACTCTATTATTTTTTGGTGTGGCCTTATACATTTTTAACTATATTTTCAAAACTTCTGGGTATAATTTAGCGACATCGTTGGGAGGACCACTCATAGCTAGAGTGAGCAGTGACAAATAAGCAGGGTAAGGGAAATGTGTCATAATTTGGCCCGGCCAAAAATGACATTGGACCAACTCAGAATTACATGAAAACTCACATCTGGGACATTTAATACCATAAAAAGGTGTTTAGGGGGTTATTTTTTAAGTCTCTTGAATATTTAGTACTGTTATGCAACTTTCAAAATTGACTTTAAATTAAATTGGATGTAAATCGGTCAAAAATTGGTCTTTTTGATCCCAGATTTCGCTGGGGGGTACCTTGAAATCACAGCTTTCAACCTAGCTATCAAATAATCACAGTATCAGTGTGTTAATGGCAGAAATCGCCGATTTCCGCCGATGCGAAAATCGGAAGTCCCCACACTTCTTATCAAAAACGTTTCACACCTCTGTCACCTTTTCTGGCCCACCACAGCAGCGTTATTAAAGACTACAGTCGGCATTATCAGATCGCCAGTGAGTAGTATTGTATGTATCGGAACGGGACTATAGTTAAGTACTGTTTATTACTCAATCGACCGGCAGCCAATCAGAGGCCTCCCTTTTGGCGGGAAATTCAAAAGCAGCCAATGAGAGGCCTCCCTTTTGGCGGGAAATTCAAATAGGTCACGTGACCGGAAGTGACCTACTTCCGGTCACGTGACTTTTGGGCGGGAAATTCAAATAGGTCACGTGACCGGAAGTGACCTACTTAAGAGGGTCACGTGACCACCATGTTGGCGGGAAATTCAAATAGGTCACGTGACTGGAAGTGACCTACTTAAGGGGGTCACGTGACTACTAGGTTGGCGCGAATTTCAAAATAAGTCACTTGAGATTTTTATGGATAAATAAATTTTAAAAAAGAAAAAAAGCAAGCTGAAAGCTTGCTAAAAAATAATTTAAAAATGTGGCTCTTTTTTTTAGGGGGGGGAGGGGCACTCTGGGGGGCACTCTTTAAGATGCATGGGGGGGGGGGAGGGGGGGAGGGGGGGAGGGGAAGGGTTTTTTAAGAGTGAGACTCTGCCCTCTCTTTTAGAGGGCAGAGAGGCGAGTCTACTGGTTCGTCTACTTACAATGAAATGTATCATGATTGCGTTTATGATGATGTGCATCATGATGTGACTATCTTACAACTTTATAAGAAATAAGCAAGGTCTCTCTCCTATACAATTACAGTTTTCTAGCTTGAAATATAGTCTTTCAACAGCTCCTTTTCTCATCTTACACAGAGGCAAATATCAGAGGCACCCAATGGCACCTAAACCGCTCTCAGACAAGGGTCGGGCACTGCTGGACTATAATAGATGGGTCAAGGACCGTTCTACTGAGGGTCAGGCTAGGTCGGACATTCAATAACGTGACTTTAGCAAACTTGCTTGAAAAGTCTGACCATGCGAGATCCTTATGCCCCAGTCTGTCAATGCTGTCCAGACTTTCAAGCAAGTTTGCTAAAGACCTGCCTGTCATTGAATGTCCGACTTAGCCTGCTTGACCCTCAGTAGAACAGTCCTTGACTCATCTATTATAGTCCAGCAGCGCCTGACCCTTGTATGAGAGTGGTATTGGCACCATTGGCTGACTCTGATAATTCACCTGTGTGCACGGGGGGAGGAGAGGGTTCACAGCTACAGCTCTCTTAAGGCAAAGCTTGCGCTTATAGAGCACTACTAGTGGAGGTTTGGATGAGGAGGCTATGACATATGATGTTTGTCTTAAAAAATAGCCATGGTGCATGTCGATGTCGCTTAATTATGCTCATATCTCATGTCGATTTTAAGAATTGTTCATGTCACCTGTCACTATGTTTTTCAAGCTTCATGTCAAATGTCACTAGGCTTCATCTCGAATTTAGTGGTCCACACTGCCGCTGCTGCTGCTGCTGTCGGTGCTGCTGCTTGTGCTGCTTGTGCTGCTCATGCAGCAGCTGCAGCAGCTGCTGGCTGCTTGTGCTGCTGACGATGTCATGGATACTGTTGACAGATGCTGCTGCTGCTGCTGCTGCTGCTGCTGCTGCTGCTGACGATGTCACGGATGCTGCTTGTGCTACTGCTCGTGCAGCAGCTGCTGAAGCAGCTGCAGCAGCTGCTGGCTGCTTGTGCTGCTGACGATGTCATGAGGGCTGCTGTTGACAGATGTTGCTGCTGCTGCTGCTGCTGCTGCTGCTGACGATGTCACGGATGCTGTTGACAGATGTTACTGCTTGTGCTGCTCGTGCAGCTGCTGCTGAAGCCGCTGCCAGCTGCTTGTGCTGCACGTGCAGCTGCTGCTGAAGCCGCTGCCAGCTGCTTGTGCTGCACGTGCAGCTGCTGCTGAAGCCGCTGCCAGATGCTGCTGCTTGTGCGGCACGAGACTGAGTAGCCGCTATTCGGCGTTTCACTCCTTATGTACCCTGTCCTAGATAATCCTCTTAAAATGGCTGAAAAGACTCTCTCAGCACAGAGACTCTACTCAATGTAAGAGATCTGTTAAGTAAGTTTTCACATGCCGCCTGACTACTGCGGGAGGGTTTAGACTTAAGCAGCTTAGTGCACACACGTGTCTGTTAGAAAAGCTACCTGCACACCTGCCTTCCTTTTTCACTAGTATTTACCCCCTGCCGACTTATAAGGCACCTATACACACCTTCTTGCTTCTAGAGCTAAGCTGACTGGCAGCTATTTTAAAAGAGAATACCCGTTACCTGTATAACGGATAAGGGGGTTATGAGATTAGCGTGTGTATACAAAAAAAAACAAAAAAAAGCTACAGGGGGCGCGTGTCTGTCTGTGAGGTAGAGACCGTGTGGTAAGCGACTCAAGTGTAAAACAAAAGCACCTCCTCTTGCCGCAGTGAGTGGTGTGGACGGCGGCTGGCTAGTTGAATTTAAGCGTCAGCTTAAAAGATAATCCGTTCACGGGCTGGCGCGTCACACCTGGCGTTAATCACCCCCTGTAGTCTTTGTATACACAGGTGACTCGGCTTTATCTCTTCACCAGCTATAATCCCATATACATGTAGCGCACGTTACACTCGTTATCTCTCTTTTCATGCTGATGGATTAGGGGTGGAAGGGTTCAGGTGAAAAGCGATTTGATTCTCTCTGGAAGAGGGTGGGGCTCTAGGTGAAAACAAGCTTAGAACATCCAGATTAGCTGCTCTCTCGGCTATATAAAGAGCCTCATTTTTTCTAATCTCTGCCCACTTCGTCTTGTTGTACACTATCAGTCACGAGGCAGACGCTGGAAGTAGCAGATGTTTGCAGTATGGTTTATACAGAGGTTACCTGCTAATAGGATTTTGTCAGAATAGGGTGAGTTGCTATTAAAATGAACATTTAAATGGGTTGTTAATATGGTATCTGATGTTAATGAGCTAACACCTAACATTGAGGATTATGACCTCCCAGAGGGGCGTCTCGCCAAATTCTCCAGTCTTGACTATAGTCTTAACTGTCTAAAGACTGTGGAGCACGTTAATGGGTGGTCTCCTTACTAATTTCACTTGACCAGGCCGGCAGGGTCAACTAGGCTAGGTAATTACAACCACAAGGGCGGCTACTCAACATGCGAGTAGACCTACTACTACGAGATTGTCTTTTGACCACTCTGCCGCCGCCTGCTGGTCTGGCGATTACATGCTCTAGTATAGTTCTCCGCTCTTTTCGTCAGATGACGCCACAATAGGGTTTTTGTACATTTCCACGATACTCGCGAACATTTTAAACGCATAATGACCTATAATAAGCAACAAAGCACACTTCTAATATATTGAATATAAGAAACATGTCAACGTTGTGTATTTCTGATAGAATGAGGCAGATTCTTTGAAATATCAACTAAACTATAGTGAGATTGAAAATACTACACCATATCTAAAGCGATATAAAAGCTATATAAAGTCAGAACCTCTGACGGATCGGTATTCTGCAACGGATCACTCAACCATTCGTCCTCGAAAGCAACACAGGGTTCCCGTCCAACAGGACTTTGAGCCTTGACGCTTTTGAGGGAGGTTTGATCTCATGCTGCTTAACATGTGGTGTAATTAATCAACACCGCGGCCCCTCTTTAGGGGCCACACAATAAACAAAGAATAAAAAAGGGTAGGACTTAGGTTTAAAGTGAATCTCCCAGGATTTTGGCGAGGTCGACAAAGGGGGAGATAACAGATTAAACTGCAGGAGACTATACGCAAACCTTGATACTCTCAGAGGGGGAGCTCCATATTGCGGACCTGTGGTCAGATCTATCACCTCCAGGAGGCAGGCTGCATGTCGTAAATGTCCACCACAGACATTGGGATATATTGTTAATCCTACTCCAGGGTCTCCATAATTAGACCCTGAATCTGTTGTTAAACGGGTGTGAGGTGATGGTAACTAATACTTATGAGATGGAGCTCTTACGAGACATAAGCACCACCCAGCGCGGGGCTCGCCTTGAGATGGGAAATTCACTACAGTAGGGTGGCCGGAGCATTTTTGAAAATAAACTAGACACACATGTATTATGTATGTCTAGAATGTCTCAATATTCGCATTTAACAAATTAGCACTGTTATATTGATAGAGTAACTAGGTAACTAACTGTAGCTGATTACATATACCTCACTCCTCAAACCTTTCTGACAGATCTGAAGATCTGTATAGAGAAGACATGCCATACCCATGGCTTACTTATAGCCCTGCCATGCTATAGTGGCTATTGGGAGAACTAAGATTTCTCTATCTAACTGTATGACAGAAGGTGTCCTCTAGTGTTATTTATATGATTTTAATACTTGAGATTGGGGTCTGAGGTCCTCATATGACCCCCAGCAGATGCTCTGACGCTGGCTGGCGGTAGATTGTATCATTTCCATTCAAAATGCATTATTTTAACTTGATTTATCTCTATATTCAGTAATTTACCGTAAACTACCAATTAAAGATTTCTATAAAAAAAAAAAGAGCCCTGAAAATGCGCAATTTAGGTGGCTTATCTCAAAAAAGATAACAATATCCTAAGTAGTTATAGGACCCTCCATGGGATAGCTGCATTCAAGATGCTTCAAACAGAAAAGGAATCTCGTTGATACATGGATTTGCCATCAGCCAGTGCAAATTCTCCCAAAGGTCAGGTTAAAGAGATTTCCCAGTTATGAGCTTAAAGGAGACTCAAAACCTGAGGTCTGTCAACATTGCCCCTGAATTACATTATGTAATACAGTTTATAATGCATTATCCAGCCTGTATAGGATGGACCCATTCAGGATCTGTTGATAACAAATTACTAGAAGTGTCTATCTGCTTTGAATCGAAAATGAGGGCATATCATAAAAGGGTCATTTAACATAGGATCAGATACACACTGGGCCCTCACGCCGACTCTCCGGCCACCCTAACTACAGCATTATCTGTCGTTGAAAATGGTGCTCGTGTAGAGTCGGGATGATGTACCAAAAGAGCGTTTTATACACAATGATACCCTTGTACAAATGCGTATACCTAGTAGGCAGCGTCTTATCATCAAATCTAAGAGGGTGCTATAGTTTTATTATACTTTTATAGACCATTTTTAAAATCCGAGCTTAGCTTAGTTCATAGTCTCCTTACCAATTTTCACTTGACCAGGCTGGCAGAGCCAACTAGTCTAGGTAATTATAACCACAAAGGCGGCTACTCAAGATCCAAGTAGACCTACTACTACGTGATTGTCTTTTTGGCCCCTCTGCCGCCTAGTTATTACATCCTCCAGTCTAGCTCGCCACACCCTTTGAGCAGCACCATTGCCTCGGTAAAAGTGTAGGGTGTGTGCTTTCCACCTTCAGGCATCCATAGATTCGATCACCATCACCCCCCTTGAAATGACCTCAGCTGTTAATTAGGGCGTAAAGCAGCCCAACAACCAACCAAGTCCCTGTCAAAAGATGTGAATAACGCTGTAGTCTGCCCGTTTCTGTGATCCAATATGAACCCTTCCTAATAGCACCCCCACTGATGCATTGCATAAAAATAGCCCCCCTGACCTCATTTCTTGAGCTATAAAAAACACAAACCCCTCATTTTAATCACAATATCATGGCAGTCAACATGAATGGAACCATTAGTGGAGAAAGATAAGAGTCTCTGTTTTCTGTAGCCTACAATATTATGGTGACATTCTTCATGTCAAAATGTAATAAATAAATATGAGTTGTTAAAACTTGTTACCATGGGCATGTTGGTAATTGTGTTCTTGAAGACGTATGTGAAATCCAGATGTATGTGCCTCTGCCCAATGATGTCCCTAGCCATTTTAAGTTAACCTGTTCTGTCTGAGTTAGAAGGGTGCCTAGGAGGGCTAGAGCTACAGAACCCCTAACTGCTGTGAAAGTGCCCCTCTCCTGCCTAGATCACAGAAATGGGAAATATGTTCAGTTGCATTCACCATGATATTTCTGGATCTAGGCAGGATAGAAACTCCTGATCTTTTACAGATCTGAAAAGCTCTCATAGGATCTATACTAATGGAACCAATATGTATTTTTTAACTCATTTTTCAAAAATTTATCAAACTCCCTACCTTAGCGCCCCTATAAATAGGGTTAAGTACCTGTCCGACCCCTCTACCACTGCTGCTGGAGGAGTACCGAGAACTACCCTCTTTTTTAGAAAACTAAGTAAAAATTATCCTTCTTCATGTCCAGTTACATACAATGTCGATCAATTTGACACTGTAGCAGCCTGTCTCCATATCTGTATGCTGCATAAATGCACAATACACGGTTCTGCACGCACTTAAACCAAGGCTAACATGGTTGACCTATATAGATGTGATACTCTCGTTTTCGGGGCTAGTAGAAATTAGGCGTCTAATACGGACGTTCTGGGTTCGAACCCTCACTAAGTTTTAGTCAAGACGTCTAGCCACGTCGCCTAAGGCGACGAAAGCGCGTCAAGGCGTTTACAGGGTTCGAACCCGTGAGCTGCTCCTTGGGGCTACAAAAAACGCTTAGACCTTGAAATCCCATAGGGAAAAAAATTTGGGTTTTTGGACTTTAGGCCTTAATTTGAGGGTGATCCCGGGCTGATAGAAAAATAATTCTTGGACGAGCGGATAGCTCTGGATCTCTTTTATCTAAAACAGCGAAAAATTGATTATGGTTTCGCCGCAATTCATCCGACGGGGGGTAATCAGCCCCCCCCTCTGCCAATCAAGGCAGTGAATCTAGACGAACGCGCAATCGCTCGCGGCCGTCGCGACGAACCGACTGAAGACCTCGGCATCTTAGTATGATTCGTGTGACCTACTTAGAGGCTCACACGGTGGGGGTGTGTCCGGCGTTCGGCGCGCTGATTGGCTACTGGTGGGAGGCGCTGTGCCGCGTCAAGAACTTCACCTATTTGGGACGGCTGTTAAAGGCGCACTGAGTTGAGGTGCACCTTTAAGCAAGAGCGCGATCTGGCCTAGTCTTGCGGACCCCTGTTTGGAGAGTGTAGCGGGCGGCTATGTCGCGCTCTCCAACCACAGTCTTAACAGTGGTCCGCAAGACTAGAGTGCAAGACGCGTGCACACACAGACCGAACAGACACACACAGACCCACACACCCACACACCCCTATCAGTGAGGCGTCTAGCAGATTTGGGAGAGGTGACCAGGGAGGTACTCTCGGCTAGCGGCCACTAATTAGCTGTTTAGATAAGGCACAGAAACAAGGGTGATGACAGACTATGTGGTCAAGCAGCCAACATGCCCTGACACTTGATAATGGGTGTGGACCACCAAATTCGACATGGCGACATGGCCATTTCTTATAATCGACAAACGACATGAGGCCTAATGACAAGTGACATGAGGCCCAAAAATCATAGTGACAGGCGACATGAGCAATTCTTAAAATCGACATGGGATATGAGCATTATTAAGTGACATTGACATGTGACATGGCCATTTTCTAAGATCGACATTCGACATGGGGACCCCCCATCCAGAGCCCCTTGATAGATGACAGCTGTTGTGTGTAAGAAAAGCGTATGCCTCACAATCAAAGATGATAAAAGGCTTCATTAATTTGATGAAATTCTAAAATAGATATATTATTCATGTTCTGTGTTCCACAGAGGTAAATTAATTAAGCCTCAACTCTTTCTAGAAGCAGTAATACAAAAATGTATAACATGATAACGTTGTATCAAACATTTTCTTATATACTGGCTTCTGGTAGGAGTTGAATCATAAATAAAGTACCTATGTGAAGCACATGACATGCATGTCATGCTTATTAAAGAATAACATCAATTCAATCAGGTATTCAAATATTTTGGGTTTGCAGGCACAGTTAGAAGGGGTAAGGTTAGTGGTGGTATCTGACCAGGATGTATCAGATTACTACAAACTGCCCCTGACCCCTTCCACCACCACCACTGGTCACCGGCTGTCTGGGGCTCCCGTGGTCAGTGGATAAATTCTATCCACTCTGAATCTGCTAGACGTCTCTCTGCTATGTAGTGTGGGATGTAAAAGAAACCCTTGTCTCGGTAAAAGGACCATAGATTCGATCACCATCACCGCCCTTGAAATGACCATAGCTGTTAACTAAGGCGTAAAGCAACCCACACACCCACACACCCACACACCCACACATTTTTCTGTATGAGCCTTCAGACCTGAAGCTGCTCAGTGTACGGGACTAGGTTTTGTCATAGGCCCTACGGACGCTACTCAAGGGGGAATAAGAGAGCTGTCTCACCATGACATGGGCTGGCTGTAGTTTTTTATGTTTCGGTACCTACAACCAAACAGCCAGTACCCACCCCAGGGCTTCATGTCGCACGCGGGAAAAGTATAACGGTGGCGCCAACTGTCGGAATAGCGGGTACACTACGTCAGTAGTTCTTTTGTTCTCCGCTGAGTGACTGGGCGAAATGTAGTCGGTAGCTCTATTTTCTGTGCACTGTTCTGTTCATTTTCTACACTTAACGCTTAAATAGACCGCGTGTTTGTACAAGCTAGCCGTTTTTATCAGTGCAAAAATTAAATAAGCATCGGATAGAACAATAAAAAAATGAGAAAGTAATCCAGCACTTAGTATAAGGCACCAGTTTTATCATGAGACACCGAAAGTCTGGTTTTTTTAAGGTGGATAAGACAGTCGACTGAGAGCTCCAAAGTAACCAAAAACGTACCAGAGGGCGATCTATCTCAGAACGTACCCGACAGGGCAGGGGCCTTCTACACCCCGGCTCTGATGAGCAAGCGAGGGCCTATTCCTCTTTTGAGGTGGGCCCAAAATTGAACAAAAGAATAAACTCAAAAAAAGCCTTAAGATTGAAAGAGTTGTAGATACTGATTTTAACGAGGAAGTCCCATTCATTAGTTTACAAATAGTCAGTGTAAGTACGCCCATGTATAGGAGAGAGACCTTGCTTATTTCTTATAAAGTTGTAAGATAGTCACATCATGATGCACATCATCATAAACGCAATCATGATACATTTCATTGTAAGTAGACGAACCAGTAGACTCGCCTCTCTGCCCTCTAAAAGAGAGGGCAGAGAAGCGAGTCTCACTCTTAAAAAACCCTTCCCCTCCCCCCCTCCCCCCCCATGCATCTTAAAGAGTGCCCCCTAGAGTGCCCCTCCCCCCCCTAAAAAAAAGAGCTACATTTTTAAATTATTTTTTAGCAAGCTTTCAGCTTGCTTTTTTTCTTTTTTAAAATTTATTTATCCATAAAAATCTCAAGTGACTTATTTTGAAATTCGCGCCAACCTAGTAGTCACGTGACCCCCTTAAGTAGGTCACTTCCAGTCACGTGACTTATTTGAATTTCCCGCCAACATGGTGGTCACGTGACCCTCTTAAGTAGGTCACTTCCGGTCACGTGACCTATTTGAATTTCCCGCCCAAAGGTCACGTGACCGGAAGTAGGTCACTTCCGGTCACGTGACCTATTTGAATTTCCCGCCAAAAGGGAGGCCTCTCATTGGCTGCTTTTGAATTTCCCGCCAAAAGGGAGGCCTCTGATTGGCTGCAGGTCGATTGAGTAATAAACAGTACTTAACTATAGTCCCGTTCCGATACATACTATACTACTCCAGTGCGGCTTATATGATAAGATCAGCCCAAAGTCAGGGTGCGGTTTATACGCGAGTTTATACACACAATGGTATATTCTCACGTAGAAGCCATGACTTGTATGTGAGTCAGACTCAGTTTTAAGTTGATACGAGATATGCCTTAATAACTATAATACTACAGGCATGGGACTGAAAGATTTCTAAAAATCCAAGGTTTGAAATGGAGAAATGTGGGCCCAATGACAGACAACGTTTTGCTAGCGTAGCACTGCAATATTGCAAGCAAAGCGCAGTGACTTAGACTAGGGGGTCTGGGGACATACTTCCCCAGATGTTGATCGCATGCTACAAGCCATATGGTGCATTTTGATGAATTTTCATGTAGATCTAAGCTTGTTACTAAAATCATGGAATTCTATAAAATCATGGAAGACGTTCATCCCTGATTCTCTTTTTTTTTTTTTTTTTTTATTTAATCTCATCGCCTTTCCAGGGGGATGTTCTTCTTTAAATAAGTTTTTTGCCACTTATCAGCTCACATGTGAATAGTCCAGCAGAATAATGTACAAGTGCTCGTTCCAGGTCAGGGTGTATATGAACATTGTTTTGTCATGAGTATCGCTTTTTGTATTTTCAGGTACAGACAAGACACATTTGTAGGTATGTATAGTACTTGAGTAACAGTTTCCTTAATATAAGACAGGATGAAGGTGAGCGGTACAGGTAATGGTTGTTCGTTATCCTACCTAGGAATTAGATGGTTTTGTTGGGCTCACATAAGCTGGGTCTGTGACTTTGGTCGTAAATGTACGAGCTGTTAACAGTAACGTAGAATTATAACAGGCGGTTTTTATACAAATGGATGAGAAAATTAAGTTGTTAATCCCATGATATATAAATTGTCCCATAATATAGCATATAAGTTGTTACATTGTTACAGGGGTTCACAGTTAAATAGTGGTTCGTATATGGAGATTTTAGCGCAATGGTTAATTTCTCCGTCTACGCCTTTCTCTTTGCCTCAGTTGCAGTAAGGCTTCCCTTTTGCCGGTCATGTCGGTCTTGAACCATTTCTTTGTTTTCATCTTGAAAGTTGCTTTTGTTTCAGCTTTTTGCATGTCGTATGGGAGGGAGTTCCAAATCTGAATGCCTCTATAAACCGGGCTGCGTTTAAATTTCGAAGTGTGTGGAAAGGGTAGGGGGTAGTTTAACTTGTGATCCCCACGGGTTCTGTTTCTAGTGAGTGGGGGAGGAGCTTTCTTACATTTATTATACATGAGCGACATGAGTAGTTCTTTCCGTCTTGAGGATAAGAGGGGGATTTCGCAGAGGGCATGTAGATCATTTATATGTTCCTCCCATACTCTAACACGCCTAATACATCTGAGCATTCTGTTTTGTGTAACTTGTAGTTTTCTGATTTGATCGTCAGTGCCAGCATCTACCAAATATGAGCAGTAATCATAATGAGGTGTAACTGCATATTTGTATAGAGTAGTGGCATGATCATCAGACAGATGAAACCTTAATCTGGCAAATTTAAACGACAGATAATTAGTACCCGTAGTCATTTTGTTGATGAAAGGTTTCATTGTTAAAGGCCTGTCAATAATAGCGCCTAAATATGAAAAGGAGTTGACTTCCTTAATTAATTTATCTCCTATGAATAGATTACGGTTGGCGCAGTACTTATAGTTATGATCAGCGCAGTGCCAAACCAATTTGGTTTTATTGTGATTAATTGTTAGGCCTAAATTGTTACAAAATTTGTCTAGCATATTTACGTCTTTTTGCAGGTTTCTTAAGGCCACCGCTGGATATTTGGATTCTGAATAGAGTACCAAATCATCAGCATACATCTTTATGGAACAGAATTGCGGGGTTTGCATAAGAGTATTGACAAAGAAAATGAAGAGAGTTGGACCAAGGACGGAACCCTGCGGAACGCCATAATGGACAACTTTCTCCTGAGAAATAACTCCGTCAACCTTTGTACTTTGGCGTCTGTTGCTTAAATAGGCATGAAACCACATTAACATAGTTCTATTGATTTTAGACTGTTTTAAATGGTGGAGGAGGAGGTTATGGCTTATACAATCGAACGCCTTCCTCACGTCGATGTAAATAGAAGCTACATATTTGTGATTATTGCGGGCTGTATATAGATCTTTAGTATAGTCAAAAATAGCTTCCGCTGTACTAAATCCTTGTCTAAAACCATACTGAGTATTGGACAGTAACGCACGATTATTTAAAAATTCCGTGAAATGTTTTTGAATTAATTTTTCTAAAATTTTGCTAGGGATGGGCAAAATGGAGATGGGCCTCCAATTTGATACATCTTTTAAATTACCAGACTTAGGGAGAGGGGAAATGATGGCGTTTGTCCAATCCTTCGGTAGGGAAGCAGACATGACAGAATACATAACAATATGATGAAACTGACGCGAGCAAATCAGCATGGCGTCTCGAATAACTGTTGCTGATATGTCTTTTACACCAGAAGGCTTTGTAATATCAATTTGTTTTATAATCTTAACCATATCGCCTTCATCAAAAGATGAAAAGGTATCATCCTCTTGTGTTTCTAAATAACCCTCATCAGGATCCACAAATGGTTCAACCTGTATACCTTTGGCTTCAAAGAGATCTTTGCCAATGTTACTGAAAAAATTATTGATGTACTCAGCATTGTTTTCAACAGTAGCGCCATCTTTGTCAATGAGGGCCGGAGGGGGGTGGGTTTTTGGGGCCTTGAAAAATGAGTTCATCACTGCCCAGAATTTACGTGAATTATTTTTGTATGTGTTTAACTTATCTTGGATATATTTACCTTTAGCTTTACGTACCATTGGGGTAATACGGCAGCGAAGGAGTTTGGCTTGTCTCAGATCTTCGACATTTTTATGTTTAATAAACTTTTGCATGAACTCATTTCGCTGTTTAATGACTTTGACTGTTTCCTTGTCCATCCATTGAACCTTGTAGTCCCTGTATTTAATCAGGCGAATGGGGGCAACTTCATCCAAGTATTCCTTAATTTTGACTATTACCATATCCCATTTATCATCTATATTTATAGCCGTGTAAAGATTTTCCCAATTTTGTTTTAATAAAAATTCCTGAAAAGAATCTTTGCTGTAGTTTTTGTATGATCTACCTTGGTATGATACAATTTCCTTGGGGTTAGGGGTCTTTTTACGACAGGCGTATATTGGGAGGTGATCACTTATCAATATTGGCGCTACATGCTTAGATAGTACATATTTACAGTTAGTTAAAATATTGTCAATACAGGTTCCGACGTTGTGAACTCCATCAATATTGGGGCGTGTAATTTCAGAAAAAAGCCACCTTAGATTGTAATCTCGACAGAAATTCTTTAGAGCCTCAGTTTCAGAATCATTATTATCCAAAAAATTTATGTTGAAATCTCCCAGAAACCAGTTTTCTCTCTTCTTAGTGTAGAGCTTTTTCAAACATTCTATAAAATTATATGCTGTAGCTCTAGGGGGTTTATAAACAGTGGTTAACGTCATCATTCTATTGTTGGGGATATCAATATTGATGGAGAGACACTCTATGTCATCAGAGATACACGACAGGTCTTTATTTACAGAGGAATATTTATAAATTCTATCCGTGATATAGCAAATTATTCCACCTGCTAGGCCATCCCTGTCCAGCCTGTGGTAGCTCTTGCCAGACCAGGACAGAAGAGCCTTATCGTGTTTCTCTGTGAGCCAAGATTCGGTACAGGCGACGAAATCCACATTATTTAGTGTTGGTTTTATCTCAATAAATTTACACTTTTTACCATGAATACTTCTACAATTTAAATGAGCGACTGTGAACCCCTTCATTTTGGGAACTTGGAAATCCTTACTATAATCCATCAAGTGATTCCCAATGATTAAACATAGTGTGAGAATGATAACTTTCCCTTTCCTTCCCGAACCTTTGAGTGACAGATCTAAGAAAAATGATCTTGTTAGAAGTGATGATATAAATGAAAAATATGACAGCTTGATACGGTATAGTAGTTCCGAGATCTAGCTTGGTCCCTCCTCCACTCGATCCCCTGGAGCTAGTTCCTGCTCCTGGGGTGTTGATTGACATCTTTGCATTTGTTGGGGAGTATTTCAGCTTCATCGGTTAGAAAATAAAGTAATTAGTTTTCGTAGATATAAAGTTACGAATCATCATGGTGAGTAGAAGAAAGTGCGTCAAGACGTGTGCTGTCCAATCATGTATCATCATGTGGAGTAAGGTAGGATATGTCAGCAACAGCATGTTGCTATTTGCTACATTAGACATTATTAGTTAATCGTTATTAAAGTAAAGACATGATATGTAATAAACATTCCAGTCATTCCTGATCAGGAGATTTTACTTTTTAGGATATAAAATGAGTATTGAGAAAGATTATCAGTCCATCCAAAAACAGTGTAATGAACTGCTACTGTCTACTGGAGTGTGTGTAGAGTTTTTCTTCCTGAGTTGTAGACACACTATTCTACCTGTGGAGAGATAAGCCTCAGCAGGCCCTTTGTTATTCATGTCCCTGTTAGAAGTTCAGTGTTTTGCTGTACCTTTTAGCGTCCAAAGGTATGAGTTAATATTTCATGGGGGGGGGCTGACCTCATCAGGCCTTTGCTGTGTGAGTGTGCGGTTCATGTTGCGTTGACGTGCATTGCTACCGCTTAATCCGTCCACGGTTGTCTCCTAGGTAGGTTACTTCTCAGGATACCACAGCCTCATCAGGCCCAATGTATTGTGTCACTTCTTGTATTACTACCACTTGATCTGGCCACTGCCTTCCACTACAGTGTAGTTTAATTTATGGCGGCTGGGCACATCAGTGTGGTCCCTCAAATGAAGTGGTGATGGAGGTGGGTTACTTTTCAGGATACCACAGCCTCACCAGGCCCATTGTGTTGAGTTACCTCTGGTGTCTATGTAGCTAATGGATATCCTCAGCCTCCTCAGGCCCCTTGTGTTGTGTTATTGTTTGCAAAGTAGTAGGTTGAGATATAAAATCATGGCCTCATCAGGCCCGTCACCCAAACTATATTTACTTATTTATCATGTGGTACGTTACCCAGCCTCAGCAGGCCCTGTGATGCAACATTTGGTGGTCAACCTACGTTAGATTTTATATTCAAGAATACTCAGCCTCAGCAGGCCCTGTGAAACATTCTGTAATCAATCTATATCAGAGTTTACATAGGTTGTATGTGGTGTGGAAATGTCAGTTTGTAGGAACCCAATGGGGTGGGACATTAAAAGAGGGTTTCTTGTCATGCAGCCTCTTCAGGCCCTTTGTTTTATTTGTAGTGTCACATTATGTGTTATTGTTGTTTGTCTGGGTGGCCTCTTCAGGCCTATTATTTCAGACAAATATATATTTAAGACGAGTACATTCTATTCTAAAAATACCTCTGGCTGTTGTATCAAAGTTACTATAGCCTCTACAGGCCTACAGCCTCGGTAAGCCTGGCGTAATCCTGATGTGGTGATTGTAGCGTCAGAATGGGTTGTGGCTACATAGTACATTTTAATTTTCACAGGTGTGTAGATACTACTCTAGTCAACTTTTAAAGAAAGAAATGCTGTGGCATAGGCCTTCGCAACTTATGTACATTTTGTAGGACGATCAGAATTCCATGTCATGTGGAGTCAGGTTCTGCCCTCTTGTCAACAGACCCGTCTCAAGCTGTAGATCGGAGAAGGTGGCATGGGTGCCAACTATAATACGGATGTTTTCAGCATATTCAACTGTTTGCTGGTTCTGTGGGGGGGCGTTTGGGTCCGTGTTTTCTCGGAATAATTTAATGTTGTCTTGAGGAGCGATGAAAGACTTGTTTACACTTGGGAATGCAAAATATCTGGTTGGTTCTTGGTCTACTTTTCTGTGGATGGTGTACACTGCGGATTGTACAGGACATGGAGGACTTGTTTGATCCACTTCAGTCTGCGTGTACTGGTCACAGTAATCTGCTGTCTGCTTGTGGGCTGTGTAGTCTTCAGGTGTACTTTGGTCAATATTGTGGAGATACACTTGAGGCTTTGCTTTTTCGGGGTAGAAAGAGTATGAGCGTGCTCTGCACTTCTTCTTCTTGTTTTTATTTCTGTCTTTAGTGAATCCTTTCTTCACACCTGACTGAGAGGTGGGGCTGTCACTGGAGGATATTATCCGGGTGCTGTGGGAGCAGTAGCTGGCTGAGCTGGACGTTGTGGACGAGGTGCTGCTGCTACTACTACTGCTACCGCTGTGCTGTCTCTCTCTTTTTGTTTTGGACCTTTCTTTTGTTTTACAATCTGCATCTTCCAGTGATGGGGTAGTTCTTTTTACCCTGTAGTTTCCTTCATCACTGGAGGTCAGGGCTGACTGTTGCTTTTCATGTTGTTTCATTCTAGAGTAGGGTTCTGTTTCGCTACTATCCCTGCAGTTTCTGTCTTCATTAGGAGAGTCAGGCTTGGTGGGGGTACTTGTTGGTGTTTCTTGTGCGCTATCAATATCAGGAAGGTTGGGGAATATGATAGTGGTGGTTCCTCTAGGGTTCTTCCAGGTGTCATCTTCCTCCATGGGGATGGCCGGCTCTGGGGCACTATCATATTGGCTGTTGGTTGGGCTCACATCTTGATCCATTTCAACGTTCATACTTGTATTTTCAGCATCTGACTGTTGTCTGTCCATAGTGGATTCTAGCCATGTGTATTCCTCTTCCTTCATGCGGTCTTCCATCCCCCTTATGCATTTTATCAACTTGTTTGCAACTCGGATCTGAAGTGGTAATCCCGGTAGTATACCATTCCTTAGTTGCTTGTACTGGTAGTCTGACTTTGCTGATTTTTTCTTCATTTTATTGTCTTTTATCAACCCTTCTAGGTGGGGGATTATTGTGTCCATCCAGTATCCGAGATTACCAATTTCGATGTTTAGTCTTTGCAGTACTCTTTCCAGTTCCACTTGATCTTCTTGCTGCCCGTACAAGTAGCTGACTTTGTGGAGTTCCACTGAGTAAATTGTGGCTACCAGAATTTTTGCCTTTGGGTGTACACTCCAAGCTTGGTCCATCAACTCATAGTACTGATTCATGATGGTCATGTGAACCTCCTCCTCCCCCTTCTTGAAAAGAGGCTCGCCCTCTGACTCGTTTATCAAGCTGTAGATTCCAATTGAAAAAATAATTAAATCAAAATTAATGTTCTTATATTTTTCATCAGAAAAAATTTCGAGATAGTCCAGGATTTTTATTTCACTTCTGCTGACAGTGTACAGAGTCAAATCAAGGGTGCCCTGAATTCTGTCATGTATCTCCTGTGTTATGCGGCCGTCTCCTAGAAGAAGGCAGTTTTCTATTTGGGTGGGTATAACATGTGCAGTCTGGGTATTGGTAGCTTGAGGTGGGTCATGTTGAGTCGTGTCAGGGCTGTCTCCCATGGCTACTGCCTCCTGCTGAGTGTCGTGAAGCGTGGAGTTGGGCTGTCTTGGTTATACTTCCTGAGCTCTGTCAGTCCCGGGGGTCTGGGTATTCCTCTACTCTCTCTCTGTCTTCTAGCGCTCCTGTCTCTGCGCTCGGTACTTCTATCTGATCTGCTTCTGTCTGTCCTGCTTCTATCTCTTGACCGGTGCCTGCTGGAGTTAGAGTTGTAATACTCGCGTGATTTGTTGGAGCGCCAATCCAGATCCTTTCCAATATTTCTCCTAGAATCCGAGGTTCTACCAGTTCTATTGGAACCTCTGGAGCCACTGTCAAGTTGTGTTTGGTACTTGTGCTCATTCGTTCTGTACCTACTGTGCCTGGTGTGGTTGGGGGGAGGGGGTGTGGAGGAGGAGCGCCTGCTTCCCGACTTGATATCTGGAGTGGACTTCTTTTTGTACACCTCCTGTTCAGCCAACCTCTCTTTTTCCGCTGCTGTGTGTTGCTTGGGCTGCGGGGCTGCTGCAGAAGTGGCGTCGTGTCTCAGTTGGTCCCGTACTTTCATAAGTATGCGTCCATGTAGATTCGAGCCTTCAAATAAACCAGAGTCATATGAGTCATCACAAACAACATGACCGCCGCCCCACTCTTTGCAATATGTTCCTTCCACTAGGGTTTTTGGGAAGGTTTGAATCAGGTTCCTGCTATATGCCTCATGTGTTTTGAATTTACATAAGAGCAGTCTATGCATGAGTCTCTCTCTGTATGAGTACCATCTATGAGGATGAGTCAACCTGATTTCACCACTTATTTCCTTAATTCTCCATGGTCTATGTTCATCCATGACATCCCTCTCTCTTATCCTGTCTCTACTGAATCTGGCCTTCATGCAGGCGTAACCCTGCTCTACGCTTTCAAAGTGGATCTCTTCTCCATCGTCCGTGACATACATGAAGGGCGCGCTATGAAAGTTGCTTAGATATGCATGTTTGCCCGCATAAATGACTAGTTTGTTCGTTTCTCTCATGCTTATCTTACCGTTTACATCGGTCACTTGCGTTATTGTGGCAGGTGTACATAGAGATCCACTTTTTTCCAAGTTTTCGTTGGATTGGCGGGGATTCTGATTGTTTACACGTGCTTCTAAACCGGAAGTCGTGGGGGTTGCGTTCGACGCGGTAACCGTGGTAAGCAGTGTGTCTTCGCTGTAGTGACGTGGTTTGGGCGTGTTCGATGCAACTTCCGTGGTGACTTGCTGTATAGGTAGTGGGGTCTGAGTGGCGGGTTCAGCACTTCCTTCAGTGTGGCTTGCTTCTGCATTGTGTCTTCCCTGGCTTTCTGGCTTTTTATTCTTTGAGTTGACATGGTTGTTTTTACTCTCTTTTTCTTTTTCACTATGCACTGCGCGTCCTTTACCTTCTATTTCTTCTATCATCCTCTCATATCTGATTCTCATTTCAGTCATGGAGTTGGTTGGATCCCCACCTGCGTGAGGAATCTCTTCTACTTGGATCAGGCTTCTCATTCTGAGGAGTGGGGGGAGATATTTTTGCTCTACTGTGCTGATAGTGTCAAGTGAGTATATCTGGTTGGCGATTCGCATTTTGTCTTCACATACCGCAGCGTTTATACCCTTCATGCCATTGTAGGCAGTTATTAACTGCATGTCCCTTTTTTTTTGTCTAGTTTGCCTGGATTCTTCTGCAGCCAGATTCATATGCTTTAGGTCATTCTCATGCTTCAGTCTTGCTGCAGCTTCCTCAAAAATAAATTTCGCAGAGTAGTTGTTAAAGCATATCCTGATGGGAGTGATAGTGTCGGAGGGAGCAGGATCCTTTGGGTGGCGCATCCTATGGATATGGATGATGTCACAATTTCTCAGTGGTGAGTGGATTTTTTCTGCAATTTCAAACACTTTTATGAAAAGGTTCTCCCCTTTGTGTTCTTTTAGACCTGTTAACACTAAGTTTCTTTTTATGGAAGGATCTTTAAACTTTTCAGTATCCTTGTTCTGGACTGCTTCTGTGAAGGTGTTGCTTTTGGCTGGCCTTGAGTTAGCGCTCTTGATTTTGTCTTGTATGATCTTGTTTTCTCTGGACAGTTTAAGTATGTCACATTCCTGGGCTTTGATCAATGCGTTGCAGGTTTTAATTTTGGTGAGAATCTCATTTTCATTTTCACCGTTTCCGCTGCTTGTTGTCTGTCCATGGCCATCAAAACTCTGCATCAATTTAGCTTGTTTCTGCAGTAGATCCTTTAATGATTTAGAGTCAATTTCCCATGCAGATTGCTGTTTTGATATGGTGGAGACTGTGGCAGATAGTGAGTTGACTTCAGACGTCAGCGTGTCTATCAGCGCTGCTTTTTCTTTCAATTGTTTCTTCAATGATTGGAGGCTGTCCTCATTGTCAGTAATTCTTTCTCCTAAGCCCTCTGATTTTTCTACCACTAACTCTGTAACCTTACCAACAGTCACTGCAAGCTTCGATATTTTTTGATTGGAGATGTCATTTGCTTCAGTTACCCTGTCAGCGATTTTCTTAATTTTGCTGTCTTGCTTTTGCTTCCCATTTTCTAGCGCCGAGACCCTGTCTTTAGTTGCCGTTAACATGTGTTGCACCGTGTCAAGCTTTAACTTGTTGTCTTGTGCTAGATTTTTAATTTCCTCGATGCTGTTGGATATTGGCTCTAGTTGTCGCACGATAGTGGTTGTAATGTCATCACCCAGTCCCTCCACTTTCTTGGAGTTCTGACACATTGCCTGTTGTACCTTCTCCATTTTGCCCATCAGTATCCCCATATTTAGACCTATGATTTGATTTATGGGGGACAATGCAGCTTGTGAATCAGTTGCGGTGCCGCTGGTGTGTTCTATTTCTCCTCCTCTCAGCGTGACTGTACTTGTCCCTTCTTTATTTGTTCCGGCCTCAGTCGCTAGGGTATTAGGGGGCAGCTCAGTGTTGTTGCCGGATGGCTGCGACGCATCTCTTTTTTGCTTCAGTTGTTTATCTGTGTCCGCAGTATATCCTACATATTGACTTGTTACTGGCACATGGGAAGTATCCTCTGAATTTAGCAGGCTGTGTTGGTGTTGTGTCCTGTCTTGTTCCTCTATATCAGCAATATCTATTTGTGATGCTTTATATAGAGTGATGCCTGTTGTGTCATCATAGCTTTCGGGGGTGAAGCTGAGCACCTGCGCGTCTTGTAGGTTTTGAGAGGTTATGGGTTCCCCTGTGTGCGTTGCAGCAGGTTTATCTTTGGTCTTGGGTGTCAATTTAGGTGAGTGGAGTGAGTCATCCAGCTCTGGACTGGTGTCTGGAGTAGCTTCTATATAGAGGAAGAGTGGTTGGGTATTGCATTTCTTGGGCTTTGGTTTGATTGGTGTTGATTCAAAGAATTCCCCTTTCTTGGCCTGTGTTTCAAGTTGGTTAGCAAATAGGGATTCCGAGTTGCTCATGTTGCTCATGTTGATGTATCCAGAGCTGTTAAGATTGTACTGATCTTCTGGGTATTCATAAAACGTTGTCTTCCCATCTGGTGGGGAGGTTGATGTTTCATTTACTTGCTTGTTCTTGTCTGCCGATTGTTGCTCATAGTTGTGATCATGTAGGACAGAGTTTTGACTCAGGTTCATCATGTCAGTGAGCGGTTGCTGTTTGGGGTGAACTGTAGGCAAATTGAAGCCCTCATCGGGGCAGGGCAGTAGTGACTCTTTCTGTTGGGCTGCTTTCCTTTCCGGTTGGGCGGGGCTTATTTCGTCCTCCTCCTCTTCTTCATCTGTCATGACTATCTTGTTGGGTTGAGATAGTACCCCTTCAATATCATTCTGTATGCATTCAAATTGTAGCTGTGACTTGTTTTTGAAGGGGCTGAATCCCAAGAAGATTGACTGGGACTTGCTGCTGTCACTGTTGTCGCTGTCCTTTCTGTTCCTGTAGGTAGAGTCCCCTTGTAGCTTACTGGAGTAGGCACTGTCCTCACTGTCTATGCTTTGAATGCTTTGGAAGCTGGAGTCCAGTTCACTTGATAAATCTTGGTAGTTTTTCTGTTGTACATCACCACGGCATGGATGCTTTGCTGTTTCTTTTTTTGCTCTGTTTTCTTTCTTCTCGGTGGTGGGGGTAATGTGATGATTCTCTGTGGTAGAGGTTCGTGCACCATTTAAGTCCTCATCAGGACCATGGTTCACTAAGCTTACCCCATATGAGGGGTCCTCTTCAGGACCGGTTGGGCTTTGGTTAGGGTCGTGACTTTCTGTAATGGTGTCCTCTGATCCGTGCCTAGTTGGGGAGTTGTCAGTGATGCCTCTCTGGAATGACAGTTGGTCCTCGTCAGGACTATCAGATTTGGCATGTTTAGTAGACTGACTTATAGTTGTGCCCTCGACAGGACTATTTATATGCAGCCTACTGGCTGCGTTGTTGGCCTTTATAACTTGGTCCTCATCAGGACCGGGGGTGGACGGGGTTGTAATGAGCCGGGGGCGGGGTTGGTCCTCTTCAGGGCCTGATATAACACTTTTTGCAATTGTGTCCTCGGCAGGACGAGAAGATATAGCACAAGCTGTCAAGCCCTCTTCAGGATTTGACGAGCTTGTGTGTGTGTGTGACTGCTTGATTGCGTGTCTCAGCGGAGTGCCCACAGCGGTAGGAGGGAAGGTTTGAGGTTTGGCAGCAGTGTTGTGTTCATTCTCAGCTTTATTTGAGTCACTATGTGGAGGATAAACTATATCACCTGCTTCTCTGCCTTCCCCTAGAGTAATGAAGTCCTCATCAGGACCGTCTTGGTCCCAGTCAATCTCACCGTCTGTCGGTGTAATTGTTTTGATTTTGAAGCCAGCTTCCGGTTTCCCGGGCGTGTTCGATGCTGGGTGTGGTTCATACCCTGCTTCTCCCATGCTGTTTGAGTCATAATGGGTCAGGGTGGCTGTACTGTTCTGGGGGTCAAGGTGAACAGTATTGGGATGGTTCTTATTTTGAAGCATCTTTAAATAAGAGTCAGCTCTGTTGTTAGCGTTTAGCACCGGTACGGGGAGATCGGTGTAAACAGCGTCTGGGGAGCGGCGACTATTATGGGATGCATCTCGCGATTTCTCACTTGGCGCGAGAGGTGTCATGGCGTCATGTTGCGAATCACCGAGTGAGGGCGGCGCTTCGCTGTCTCCATGTCCTTGTTTACAGGCAACGATACATTCAATTATGGTGTTATTACCTTTTTCTTCGTCTCCAGATGAGTCAGAGTCCAGGATGATGCTCTCCTGCGTTAAAGTGGCATCAAGCGCGACGTTTTCTTCATTGTCTTGGGCAAATTGGCGGTGGGCGGAAATGGACTGCTGCGCATGATCCGCTGAATATTTGTCGCCCTTGGGATTGCGGGTGGGTTGGGAGAATCTACTTTGTGATCCAATAATTTCTTCGCTTTTTTCATTGATCTGTGACAATTTTGATCGGTCCTCACCATTTTTTGTTGCAGATCGTGTGCGCCTTGGGCTGCTGTTTCCTGATTTTTTGCTTTTACCTGGGGACTTGCCATCTTTCTTGTGTCTGCCAAAGTTTGTCATTTTGACATTCAGCTTGTAGGAATCTCGGTGCGTTTCTGTCTGGCGTTCCGGTGGTCGGTAATATTTTTGGAATCTCCGGGAGAGTATTAACTTGCTATACAACAAGCTATACCAAAATGGTCCAGAGTGGTTGATGTACTATGTGCACACAAATTAGGAAGAAATACCGAGTTGAACCGTGATTGAAGCTGAAAATAACTCCCCCGTAACTTGGAGTTAGTCTGACATGTTTGGCCGCGTTCGAGAACCATCAGTCAGGTGTACATGAGGACTGACCCCTGGGTGGTGGTCAGTCAGGGTGACCTCTAGTGTTTTCTTTCTTGCTTGTTCCCTCTGTTGTTCCCACCCCCTCCCATAACATCCAAAATGCTCTGCTTGGATTTGCAGCAATCATAAAAATTGCCCTGGGAGCTCTGAAAAATCCAAATTTCCGGGAACATTCGGAAAAATCCCATGCTTATCATACAGTACTAAATTAGTAATTTTCAGTATCCCTGTGCGGCTTGTGGGATAAGTTAAAGTTAGGGCAGCTGCTTACACGTGAGTTAGGCTTAAAGGGCCTGTTTAGTAGTGTTACAACTTACACTATCGAAATTTGGTGCACTGCATCTGTGGCGGAACATTCTGGTGGGCAGATGCAGTCTGTGTAACAGGGACAAAACTTGCTGCAGGTTGCCGCAACTAATTGCTGCAGCAAAAACTGACAGTGTAACTTTCCTGCTGCAAGTTGTGTTAGCAACATTGAAATACTACCGGTAGTACTAGTACTAGTAGTAGACTCAGACTCACTAGTAGTACTAGTAGTAGGACTGTAGTGTAGGCCTAGAGTAGAGAAGGGTGCGGATTATACCACTAGTCACTACAAATTCCCTTCATCGCATACATTATCTTATTATCAAATGAGATACACGATATCATAAAACTCTAAAGTACTCACATAGTACTCATTATGGCTCCTTTCTCTGCTTGTTGAACTTGTTGTGTGCTTGTCAACGAGTTGTTTACATCCTATTATCGCTCACACACTGGATATTCTAATTTTTGGTTGAGATCTCCATCTTTTAGTCAAATTACTTTTCATAGCAAGGTTACATGTCAATCCATATTATACTAGAGATATCAGCATCACATTATTGCCATCGATATATACTGATAAATGCAGATACACCGACTAATTATCAACGCTCCATGAAACGTCCGAGAATGCGTCGGCCGTGCTGCAGGTTACGTGAGTGTAGACCTTGTCGACGGGAAGCAGCGGCTGCTGAGTTTTCTATCTTCGTTTAGAGAGTTCTACCCGCCAAGCTTGTCTGAGCAGGCAAATGGACTGGACGCACCCTGGACCGTACGAATGTTGAGACGGGTCCAGACTGGAAGCCCCATCAACCCCGCCTCAACCGTACGGATAAGATAATTTGATCTTATTCGTATTATTATCAAAGGTTGAGGCGGGGTTGATGGGGCGTTCATTCGGGCCTATTTAGGGAGTGTTCATTTATTAATTACAGGGGGGGGGGGGTGGTGAGATTTCGCGCGGAGGGGCGAAAAAATTTTACGCCCCCCCCCCCCCCTCGAGAGCGCGTGTAACGTTTCGCGCCCCCCTCGCCGAAGGCGCCGAAAATGTTTCCCCCCCCCCCCTTTGAACTATAGTAACGCGCAGGCTTTTTTGCTAAAAAGGGGCTTAAATTTTTACGCCCCCCCCCCCCTCAAGAGGGGTCAGAATTTTTTACGCCCCCCCCCCCCCCTCAGAAGGGGTCGGAAATTTTTACGCCACCCCCCCCCTGTAAATAATAAATGAACACTCCCTTATGCCGGGGTTGCAAATCGGGGAGGGGGGGGGCATTTTTTAGGGGTATTCGGAGGGGGGGGGGGTCTTTTTTCCCAACCTATTCTGAGGGGGGACGGGGGGGGGGGTGTACAACCGTGATCTGCAGTAACTGACGTGATCTGCAGTAGTGCAGATAACGGCAGACCATCCAAACGTGATCTGCATCAAATTAACGTGATCTGCATCAATTCATGTGATGCAAAAAGACATAATATCTGTATCAAGAGAACTTGTCCTCTCCCTGATGCTATCTGCATTAAAACATGTATGCCCATATGGTCTTTGACTCGGTGAATCTAGAAGTAAATAGCATTATTTATGCAGATGGAAGTAGTATAGTATGTATCGGAACGGGACTATGCTTAAGTACTGTTTATTACTCAAGCGAC
This sequence comes from Harmothoe impar, assembly GCA_947462335.1. Classification (NCBI taxonomy): domain Eukaryota; kingdom Metazoa; phylum Annelida; class Polychaeta; order Phyllodocida; family Polynoidae; genus Harmothoe; species Harmothoe impar. Next base: position 37,803,715 of record OX381705.1, on the reverse strand, counting down.
CTGCAGCCAATCAGAGGCCTCCATTTGGTCACGTGACCCCCTCATTTGCATAATTACGTAATAGGCCACGCCCCCTCATTTGCATAATTACGTAATAGGCCACGCCCCCTTGATCACCAGCCAATCAGAGGCCGCCATTTGGTCACGTGACCCCCTCATTTGCATAATAGGCCAAGCCCCCTTGATCACGTGGCCCCCTCATTTGCATAAAAGACTACGCCCCTTTGATCACCAGCCAATCAGAGGCTTCCATTTGGTCACGTGACTCCCTCATTTGCATAATAATGGATCACGTGACCCCCTCATTTGCATAATAGGACCACACCCCCTTGGTCACGTGACCGGAAGCGCTCTTTATTTGGAAAATAGACCACACCCCCTTGGTCACGTGACCTGAACCCCTCCCTCATTTGCATAATATAGATAATAGACAGACCACGCCCCCCTTTTGGTCACATGACTTGGACTAGCCAATGGGAGGCTTCTATGAGGGGGAGGGGGGGAGGGGGGCACTTTAAGATGCATGGGGAGGGGAGGGGGGGAGGGGGGCACTATTTTGGGGTGGGCGGGCACTTGGGGGGGGGGGGCTTTTGGGGTCTGCTGGAGAGAAAAAAAATAATTTTATCTGATCTCTAGGGAATCGCCTCCTCCCTACCCCCCTTTAGGGGGGTAGGGAGGAGGCGAGTCGGAGGTGACTAGAGGAGTTTTTCGGTGACTTGATGACTTTCAAACGACCATACTGATAGTTGATAAATTTGATAGGCCACAACAACATCACGTGGCTCTCTTTGTTTGTAAACAACACCACGTGGCTCTCTTTGTTTGTAAACAACACCACGTGGCTCTCTTGTTTGTAAATAACACCTACTAAGTTTAGTCATAGGTAGCAGCAGCAGCAGCAGCAGCAGCATCTTCAGCAGCAGCAGACAGCAGCCCGTGGTCACGGGACCTCTTCATAATTTGCATAATAAGCCACAACAACAGCACGTGGCTCTCTTTGTAAACAACACCTACTAAGTTTAGTCGTAGGTGTCTAGAGCAGCAGCAGCAGCAGCAGCAGCAGTAGCAGCAGGAGCAACATCTTCAGCAGCAGTAGCAGCAGCAGCAGTAGCAGCAGCAGCAGCAGCAGCAGGAGCAGCAGCAGCAACATCAACAGCAAAAGCAACAGCCCGTGGTCACGCGACCTCTTCATTTTGCATAATAAGCCACAACAACACCACGTGGCTCTCTTTGTTTGTAAATAACACATACTAAGTTTAGTCATAGGTGTCTAGAGCAGCAGCAGCAGCAGCATCTTCAGCAGCAGCGTCATAGGTGTCTAGAGCAGCAGCAGCAGCAGCAGCAGCGTCATAGGTGTCTAGAGCAGCAGCAGCAGCAGCAGCAGCGTCATAGGTGTCTAAAGCAGCAGCAGCAGCAGCGGCATCTTCAGCAGCAGCAGTAGCAGCAGCGTCATAGGTGTCTAGAGCAGCAGCAGCAGCAGCGTCATAGGTGTCTAGAGCAGCAGCAGCAGCAGCAGCAGCAGCATCTTCAGCAGCAGCAGCAGCAGCAGCAGTAGCATCTTCAGCAGCAGCAGCAGCAGCAGCAGCATCTTCAGCATCAACAGCAACATCAGCAAAAGCAACAGCCCGTAACTTAGCATCATGTGCATCAGCAATAGCAGCAACAGCGACATTGCGACTAGCATCAGCGAAACAGGCTATGTTTTTAGCAGCTGTACAAGCATTAATAGCACTAGCCCTAGCAGCAGCCGCAACAGCATCACCGTTAGCAGTCGCTGCAGCATCAGCAGCAGCAGCATCGGCAGCAAGAGCGGTAACAGTAGCAAGAACATTAGCAGCACGAGCAGCAGCGGCGAGAGTAACAGCAGCGTTGTTAGCAACATTAGCGACTTCGTATGCAGCATGTGTAGCACGAACGGCGGTATGAGCTTCACGTCTTGCACGAGCAGCAGCAATAGCTGCAGAAGTAGCCCTCACACTATCCAGCCACCCGTACGAATCTTGATAAAAACGAACCTCCACGTTGCTACTTGTTAACTCATCAGTAACCATGGACGTCTCCTCCGTGTGGTGTTGTCGCGGCTCTGTAGTAGTGTTGGGATGCTCACATTTGGTAGAACGTAGAGTGATTCCTGATGACGCCATGCTGAAGGTGGTAGAAGAAGTGTGTGGGATCCATGTTTCACTCTCGCTTATGTACTAGGCTCCGAGATAAGCTTCTTAACTCAAGAGAAAAACTCTCACTAGGAAGGCGACCGGCTGTCTACCTGTGTAGGTGCGGGTTCGTTACATCTTTAATCCTGTTCGACTCCCCGAGGAAATAGATGAAAAAAACAAAAGACCATCTTTCAAGCACTCGAATCCGCAGTCAGTAGGAAGCTATAAGGAGCTTAACTTGTTTTTGATTTAAGCTGTCTACCACACGCACGCGCTTGTAGTCACAGCTAGAGTGGCAGACATCCGTCCGCCCGCTGGTGCATGACACTCGGCCTTAGACACCCCCTGTAGTTTTTTTTGTATACACAGTTGACTAGCGTCTTAATCTCTTACCCAGCTATAATCCCATATACATGTAACGCGCATTACTCCCCTTTATGGCAATTATCAGATTGATTTAAGGGTGGAAAGGGCTTAGGTGATTAGGTCCCTCTCTAGCTGAAAACAGGCTTAGACCATAACATGCAGTCATCCGGCCGCGTTAAACACCCCGTGTAGGCTTTTTTGTATACACTCTTGATCCCCTCTCTAGGTGAAAACAAAGCTTAGAAGATGCAGTCATCCGTCCACCGGCTGGCGCGTCACACCTGTCGTTAATCACCCCCTGTAGGCTTTGTATACACTCTTGATCCCCTCTCTAGGTGAAAACAAAAGCTCCGTCCACAGGCTGGCGCGTCACACCTGTCGTTAAAACGCCCCCTGTAGTCTTTGTATACACAGTTGTCCCGCCTTATCTATTCACCAGCTATAAGCCCATATACATGTACATGTGATTTTTGATATCCTCTCTGGAATAGGGTGGGGCTCAAGGTGAAAACAAGATTAGGACATTCGCTCTCTCAGCTATATAAAGAGCCTCAATTGTTCTTGCAACAGCACTTCACCACCGGTACACTATCAGTCACGAGGCAGATGTTTGCGGTATGGTTCATACAGGTTACCTACTAATAGCGGTTTGGGTGAGTAGATCACTTTTTTTTTTTTCCCTAAAAAAAAAACCCCACTTAGAACTCGGGTATGTATATGTAGCACTGTTAGTGTAAGTACACAGTAGAATCTACTGTACTATAGACTTAACCCTCTGAAGACGGTGGAGCGCGTTAATGCGCAGGTCTGTGTCGGCGTCACTGTTTTTTTTTGTTTTTTTATTCTAACTAAAAAAAAGAAAAAAAAGTCAGAAGTCAATCTACGACCTATCAAAGACAATTTTGTGATAAGTTCAAACTAAATAAGAGACAGTTTGAGCGTCTCTTAGTCGCTGTCAAAGATGCGAATAACGAACGCGCTAGTATAGTTCCCCGCTCTTTCGTCAGATGGCGCCACAATAGGAATTTTGTACATTCCTACGATGCTCACGAACATTTTAACGCATAATGAGCTATATAGGCAACAAAGCGCGCTTCTAATATATTAAAATATAAAAAACAATTCAATATTGTGTATTTCTGATAGAAATGAGTCAGTTTCTTTAAATACCAACTAAACTATAGCGAGATGAAAAATACCACACCATATCTAAGGCGTTATAAAAGATATACATAGTCAGAACCTCTCACCGAGTCGGTAATCTGAAAAACGGATCAACTCGTTTTGACTCGTTGTGCCACAAGGGCCCCCATCCAACGGGGCTTTTGAGGCCAGTCTGTCAAGAGTGATCCATGCTGCTTAACACATGGCGTAATTAATTACGCCGATGTTGTGCAGCATATAACCAACTGGCAGTGTCAGTTGGTTGGCCCCTCTTTAGGGGCCACACAATAAATAAAGAATAGAAGACTAAGGGAACGTTCACAAACGTCACCCCTTCCTACGAGGTGGGTGGGTCTTTGGGTTTAGTGACAAAACAGCGACATGTGAGTAGGAGGGGGGAGAGTCGGAGTTTGCGTGTCAGCTCTCTTTTTTTTTCTTTTTTTTACATCTACATATTATTTATGATTAATTTTTTTTTTAAACACGATAATATAGTGCGCTGATCAAAAACTGAATAGAAAAATAACCAAAATAGGTTGGGGAAATCTCTGCTATCTAGCTGATCGGTCGTTGTCACACGGTGCAGAAAATTTACTTTTAGAAAATCTATATTAGGACCACAGACGGGGCACATGTGTCACTTGTCGAATATAAGAGATGCCAATGGTCCTTGTCGAATTTAAGAACTAGGTCTTGTACATTGTCTATTTTGAGAAGTAGTCTTGCCCGTCTTGCCCCTTGTCGCCAACTCCCAGCACCCCCGTGTCTCTTTGTCCATATTGGCTAAAACAGGACATTGTTGACTTGGCTATTTTACCCGTCTGGGGTCTTATTATTAATCCCTGTGTATAACTTGCAGCTTATATGTTGTACCAAAACCTCCTTTCAAAATGTCGCATGTGTGGATGTAGGAATTTGAGAGGTAGATTGAGATGGGGTAATACGCAACGTGTTTGGAGTATTTTGAAACAAGATACGTAACTTTAATAATGTACAGAAAAGAACGAGTCACACTAGGCGGCAAATTTTTAGTATCAAATTAAAAAGCTTATGCTGTCAGTAATGCAGTTAGCTAGGAATAACTTGCATTATCACAACTTTTTTTTTTTTTTTTTTTTTTTTTTCTGAATTACTGAAACGTGAAAATTGATCGCGAAAATTCCAAATTTCCCCATGTATTTTAGCCCCAAAGTAAAAAAAAACGCTCTCGTCATATTTTTTTCACTGCTTAGTGATGAGAAACAACTTAGGTTGTTTCTTAGTCTTAAGATAATAGGCTACATCAACTGTTATGACTGACACATGGAACAGTCCTGAACAGGAGAAGTTTTCTGGCTGCAAACATAGGGGTCGGTAGCCCTTCTCCGAGCATAGATACCCACGTGTGCTGCTGAGAGAGATCAACCGGAACTATGAGCTAGCCAAGTCTTCTGTGCTTGGAGAATAGGCAGTAACTCAAAAATAGAGGGCGATAACTGTGTTGTATTCTGGGAGGGTTTATTGAGTGCAACTTTATAGTAATATAGAATTGAGCCCGAACCAGTTCTATAGACAGAGGAAAAATATATCTAGGTCGCCAGATTCCATCTCTTTTCTATGCCAAAATATGTCGGAATCTCTTTTTTTTTTTTTTTTTTTTACTGAGTGGTTATTTTTTAAAAGTGTAGAACCAATATCTGTCTAATTAAAAACCCTTATCAGTTCTGTTTTTACATACAAAGAATTTTCCCACCCTTCTAGGCTTTTTCAAAGGATAAGAATTGAGATAGCTGAAGGCCATTATGTATGTTTTAAACCCTTTTGGTGATACCCTACATAGGCCCCTAGACGGGGGGGATGCTGTGTCACTTGGCGATTTCTTTTTTTTTTTAAGAAATGGCTATGTCCCTTGTCGATTTTTAAGAAAAAGCGGTTTGTCCCTTGTCACTGACACTATAAAAATGTCACTACCCCTCATGTCACTTGTCGATTCTAAGGAATACCCATGTCACTTGTCGATTCTAAGGAATATGTCTTTTCCCTTGTCACTAGGGTCATGTCGATTTGTCGATTTTTTACCCGTCTGGGGCCCCCTCTACATAAGGGAGAATCTAAAAAAAATTTAAAACAATTAGGGTCGGGCCAAAATGATAGGGTCGGTCGAGTTATCGGAACACAACTTTTTTTTTGTTCGGCCTATCCCCTTCCCCTCATGATTAGACCCGATACGACGTCACATTCATCATGATACCATCATACACCATGATACACACACGCCGCGCACTGCACACACACACACACACGCTCTCTCACACACGCTCTCTCACACACGCTCACACCCACCACACACACACGCTCACACACAGACAGACAGACAGACAGACAGACAGACAGACACAGACAGACAGACAGACACACCTGATGCCCTTCCTAAAAAAAAAACCAACCCGACCTACCTACTCAAGAGGGTTTCAGTGTAGAGACTATTAGGGGTTTTTCTGATGCGTATATTATATTGAGATTGATTTTCAACTTTTGTGATCAGTGGGTGGTCCTGAAAAGGACCGTTTAGTAGAGATGATCGCAGGGACCTTGCTGCTGAGGCGGAGGGTGTGGTCATATCACTTCGTAGTCCTTCAGCATCTCCAGGACGGCGAGTGGTAGGCCTTCCTCCCTGCAGACCTGCTGCTTGACTTCTTCGACGCACTGCCGGATGAGTTGATCAGTGACCTCCGTGATCAGCTCATCGGCCACACCCTCTGCAGCAGCAGCACGCTGTCTCTCTGCCTCCTCTCTCTGTAGTGCGGCTACGAATTCCTTCTCCACGGCCGCATCGATCATAGATCGGGAAACGGCCACGAAGTTCACTCGGTGAGCCATTTTGTCGAACTGACTTCCTAACCGCCTGAGAGCAGCTGACGTCACACTATTTTCGACGACGCTATGACGCGCACGAGGTAGACAGGCGACGTCGTTTCACTTCCTTATTTGGATTTTGGGACCTTGTGACACCGAAGTCATACCGTACGGTCGCGATAAAGCAACTAGTGTTGAAAGTGCGCCGGTCTTGAATAAGCGCCGGAGTATAAGAGCCTCCAAATGTTTTTTCTTAAGCACTAAAATCGCGACTTTGAATAAGCGCCAGCGCCTGGCTTGTATATAGCTCCTGAGTAAGAACTTCACCGAATTGAAAAGCACTCCCTCAGAGCCCTTAATCGCGACAGTACGGTACAAATCTGATGTCAACCCGCGCCAAAACCAAAAGGGTGTTCCGGTCACACGTACCTACGACGAGTGACCTTCAGCTATCACCACGTGAAGAGTGGGAAATAAATTTGTACGGCAAGAAAACTGAAAACTGATAACGATTCCATTAGATAAGTATTTGGTTCCAATCTATGGCGAGATATTTCCGACACTTGTCTCCACCAGAGCGATTGATTTATATGTCTGTAGGCTTCAGCTCTCCAACACTCTCCAATATCCGCCGGTGCATAATGGTCGCCGCCCATAATTAGTGACAACTAAACCTCTGCTGGAGAGTGAAAGCTACGTTGAGTCTTGAGGTGCGCAGAGATACTATCTGCCGCAGCCTGATTTTAGTTCCACGCTATTTAGATAACCGCCCCATTTAAAATCTCTCGATCCTAGAAAAGAAAAAAAAATGCTAGAGTTTATCATGGACGCGTCTCAGTTTTAGTCAAGCCGTAAAGTGAAGAACCTGAGCTTGTACATATACCCACATGAGGGGTGACCCCGGGCGTTCAGTTAGTACTGAGTCTATAGTCAAGTTCCACTCTCCAAACAGAGCTTTAGCGCCTCCGTCAGGGGACTCCCAGAACGTACTGATGTGGGGAGTAAAAAGGGTCCTCCAAATGCCAGGATTCTGGAGGTTAGAGAGCCTCAAATGCCAGTGATTTTCACATATTTCAAGGATTTCAATGTAACATATAAGGTCAAAATTACACAACATTATTAGTTTTTCTTGTACAACATATATCTATGACATAAGGTATCAGGACTACTGCCCTCCTATACTAAATAACTTTGTGGTTTATCTATAATAATTGACCTTGAAAATGGCTTATTTCACAATTATGCAATATTTTGAATATCATGTCAAATATAGTACTGTATCTTGTTATGATATAATATCTCAATTCAAATTATATTGAGTTGTTAGTATGATGAAATACTTCAGGTTTAGCATCATGTTAGCATTTGATCGATTATACCATACAATATGATGAATTTCATGCTAATAAGCATTTGTTCTCAATACGTTTTAGCAGGACTCGGTACTTCTGTTTGTGATATGCATAAGATGGAATTAAAACATTTCAATACGTTTTGGTACATTGTGGCAGCCTGCTACTATGCTAGATATATATGCTATTTCACTACAACTTGAAAGTAAAACGTTTTAGAACGTTATAGCAGAGGAGTACCTAAAGTGCTTTTATATCACATATTGAAAGTAAAACGTTTTAAAACGTTATGGCAGGATGATATCTGTAGAATTTTATACTACAACTTGAAAGTAAAACGTTTTAGAACGTTTTGCCAGAAGGGTACCTACAGTGCTCCTGTAATAAACCTTGAGAGTAAAATGATCTAAAACGTATTTACAGTGATATGACCCAATATGACTTTAAATAACATGACGGGGTTCCATCAAACGTCATCTAACATGATGGTAAACACATTAATGGCATTTAACACTGTGTGGTCCCAGGTAACGACATCTATCATGATGTGCACTCCAGTTACAACATCTAACATGATGTGGTCCCCAGTAACAGCATCTCACATAACATGGTACCCATTGAACAATGATATTTGTCTTGAGTTCCCAGTAAACACACCTACGTTATATAAACGTAATTCCAGTACGTAATATAACATCCAAATGTAAGGGTTGCTTTATGTTATTGAACGTTGATAAACGTCAATAGACGTTATGTGAACGTGTGAACATTTTAGCCTCAATGAACGTTATTTACACGTTAAGTTACGCTATGTATATATATGCTATTACATGGATTCGAATCATGTAACCAGCTATACTCCTATTCATTGGAAAACATATTATACTAGTGACCTGAACACATCTTATTGATTTGCCAGGTCAGAGAGACAGAGACAGATATATACTATAGTCAGAGAAGCAGAAACGATTTTCGAAAGAGAAGAACGAATTTCCCGTTTTGATTCGAACCCACATGATAATATTTGCATTTTTAAGTAAAATGGTAAAATAGGTTCTTCTCATGTCACTGAGTAAACTATGTCAACCGCTCTGAGAAGAGAACCCTGGACCCTTGGTCAGGTGCTAGCAACTCCGTTAAATGACTATGCCAGTGACTTTTGAACCTGTAGTCATTTTTCACCCTGGCTTATGAAGCCATTGTGGAAAATGACCCTGCTCTTAAATCATAGTTAGTGCCTTTTTGTAATGGATATTTCAGATATTTCCCATCGCTTTTCAATTGTGAAATCATCATAAATTGTAGGATACCAAATACTTGCACCAGACATGGGAGAGAGTAGCTCTCTATTCTCAAAAGAATGCAAATGTGACTGGTGTGCCAAATTTGTGACAGAAAAAAAGCACCCCATCAGTAGAATCACAATATAATCTAGTAAAATCCGGGAGAACTTTGTACCAGAAGTATAGCAGCTGAGAAAACTGAATTTTAAATAATATTTGTTTGTGTATTCTTTACTAACACACCAGAAAGGCCTACATGGAGGTGTATTCAATGGGATTACATAACAAGCAGAGGGATAAAGCAGCCCCAAAAATGAACCTGCCTTGAGCATTCACACCTTTGGAAGTGGGAGGGGTGGGGGTTATGTGGAGGGAGGCATGGAGAGAAATGGCCCCAGCTTCATAAGTCTTTGCAGGGTCATTTCCTGGTCATTGCTTAGACCTGTTAGTGGATGAGCTCCACTGTTCTACTGTTTTAGAAAGAATGAGATTGCAGACTTACCGTAAAACCCCGCCTATAAGAAGAATTTTATTTGGCGTTATTATTTGCTATAAGCCGAATTATTTCCTTCAAACTCACATTCGGCTTATAGGCGGGGCTTTGTTAATGGATATTTGATATTTTAGTGTAGAAAAAGTCAAAAATTTGACTAGATCTTTAGGCTTTACAAATCTTTTTCATGTGAAGTATTCATGTAATAGACCAATGACACATCAAATTCCAATTAAATAAAAGGATCACAATCTGTTTTAATACCTTTTTGGTAGGGTCAGGGTGGGAGCTAGGGTGCCCCCAAGACCCCAAAAGTCACATTTGGCTTATAGGCGGGGTTCTTTTAAATTTTATAATGATTCCATATAAGCCGAATCTTTGTCCTCAAACTCACTTTCAGCTTATAGGCGGGGTCGGCTTATAGGCGGGGTTTTACGGTATGTAGGCCTATATGCGCATGACAATTCTGTGCTAAGTGTACGTTCTTTAGGTGTTAGTTGATTAATTATTGGCTAGGTGTAGGTAATTTACACAAATAAACCTGGAAGTACCGTTGACATTACGCATATAAACGTTCTTTAACGTTCATTTAGGCTTGATAACATAAATAAACCCTTACATTTGGATGTTATTTAACTAATAGATTTACATAATTTAGACATAAAAATGGCATTAAATTACGTAAGTGCGTTTACTGGGTTAGAGCGGTGCTGCATTTGAAAATCTTATTGGTACCTGACCATGTGACATGTACGCAAGGGATAGCTCTCCTAGGTGCGCGGACAAATGTTAACAGCGCAATCTTAACACAGAATTAAACTTGTCTCAACTATCTTAAAATTAGTACTGTTATTCCTTAAATGTTCTTAGCACAAACCTAATTTTATCTTAACCTATCTTAAGGCTCAGTCTCATGAGTTTGTAACAGTTAAAACGTCTTTGAGCGGGTGTAGTCTTTGACCGGGTGTAGTCTTTGACCAGGGAGTGATAAGATGGAATAAATGAGGCTCATATAGTAAGGAAATCGGTGAAATACTGCAATAATATATTAATACACATTCATTGGAAACATAAGTAAAAGTTTATATATTTATATACTGCACTTACTATGCACAGTGCAGCTGTTTAAACTCAAATTTATATATATAAAGTGACGTCTTTGACCGAGCAGAGGGAAATAATAATACTATGCTGTACTATACATAGTATGGTCAGTAGATAAATATAACAAAATTGACTTATGTTTGCCATAAATGTGTATCAATAGATGGGTGCACTATTTCCCCGCTTTTCCTACTACATAGACCTCATTTCTGCTATTCTAATGCTGCCTGGTCAAAGACTACACCCGGTCAAAGACTACACCCGGTCAAAGACTACACCCGGTCAAAGACGTTTCAACTGTTACAAACTCATGAGACTGAGCCTCAATCCTATCTCAAACTATTTTAGACTATCTTAAAAGTATTGCTAAGCAAATGAAGACGGCGCCACTACCGTAAAACCTCACGTATAAGCCACGGCTAGCACGCGAGTCAGATCGCCAATGCGGCTTATAGGATACGCCCAAACTTGGGGTGCGGACAATGTGACATGGGAGTACATTGTATTAGACCATGTGACAGAGGGGTACATGGTACCAGACTGTGAGACATGTGGGGATTTTGTTCCAGACCATGTGACATAGGGATACATTGTACCAGGGCATGTGATATAGGGTTAGAGGGGACTCCAGTAACAACATCTAACATGATGTGGACCCCAGTAACGACATCTAACATGATGTGGACCCCACTAACGACATCTAACATGATGTGGACCCCAGTAACGACATCTAACATGATGTGGACCCAAGTAACGACATCTAACATGATGTGGACTCCAGTAACAACATCTAACATGATGTGGACCCCAGTAACGACATCTAACATGATGTGGTCCCCAGTAACGACATCTTACATGATGTGGACCCAAGTAACGACATCTAACATGATGTGGTCCCCAGTAACGACATCTTACATGATGTGGACCCAAGTAACGACATCTAACATGATGTGGTCCCCAGTAACAACATCTGACAAGATGTGGTCCCTAGTAACGACATCTTACATGATGTGGACCCAAGTAAAGACATCTAACATGATGTGGTCCCCAGTAACAACATCTGACATGATGTGGTCCCCAGTAACAACATCTGACATGATGTGGTCCCCAGTAACAACATCTGACAAGATGTGGTCCCTAGTAAGGCAAGTCAGTAGGCAAGTCAGATCACCAATTCGGCTCATAGGATCGGCCCCAAGTCAGGGTTCGGGTTATACTAGTTGTTGCTACTATGGTGCAGTAGCAACGTAACTAATCAGATAGTCAAAACACTCTTATACGTTTTGGCATCCTATAAATGCAGGCATCTATCTGCCAAAACGTTTTAAAACGTTTTACTAGAACCACCATCTCTTTTCAAAACACTCTGATACGTTTTGGCATCCTATTAATGCAGGCATCTATCTGCCAAAACGTTTCAAAACGTTTTACTAGAACCACCATTTCTTTTCAAAACACCCTGGTACGTTTTGGCAAAAGAGCACTGTAAGAATACTGCACGGCCAAAACGTTTTAGAACGTTTTGCTTTAAATGTAACCCTACTGAGGACATGAATCCCAAAACGTTTTAATGTGTATTGCTATTGAATCTGCACAGTCCAGTACAGGTTCATGTGTATTAGACAAGGGAATTTATATTAAAAATAGAGAGAAAAACATGTTTGAATACACATCACTACTGTATGGAAGCCAAAAACTTCAAAAATCCATTACACATATTACGTTTTGGTAGCCCCCCATCAGAAAGCACTGGCATCTGGAAGCCCATTTTTACTGCACACATCAGAACGTTTTGGTAGCCCTCCTACATATAGCACTGGCATTTGGGAGCCCATTTTTACTACACACATCAGAACATTTTGGTAGCCCCTCTACATAAAGCACTGGCGCTCCTAAGGATATTAGTGGTCCTACCAGTGCCACCTAGTGCCTCCCCCCGGCACCAGCCGTGGAACTCTTCTCCAGGGGAGGGGAGGTAGCCAGCAGCAAGCAAGCAGGCAGCAAGGCAAGCAGCAGGCCAGCAGAGACTTTAGTTTTTTTTTCTTTTGTTATTTCTAAATAAATAGGCCGGGTCACAGTTGTGACAAACGGTTAAGCGCCAATGCCCCTCATCGTTAACCTTTACTTTAAACTGTAGTCAACGGTAATGAAAACTGAATTCTCATTTCAAAAACTGAATTCTCATATCGAAAACTGAATTCTCATTTCAAAAACTGAATTCTCATATCGAAAACTGAATTCTCATATCGAAAACCGAATTTTCATTTCTGAAATGGAATTTCACTTTTTGGCCCTCCTGGGCCCCTGTAGCTGACATATTTTTCACCAGCCTCTTTGTGGTATATGAGAAGAACAAAGTCGGAGCTATTGTACACGCGGTCTAGCCGCCCATCGCCCGCCGTTCTAGTTCCTTTATTCACCACCAGAGGGGGGGATCATACAGCGTCCCTGGCACAGTTCCCGTGCTGTTTCAGAGACGTGATAGTCAAACACTACATCTCTCCCCTTGTTTAAATAATAAGCAGGATCACCATCTTATACAATGCTGCAATAAAATGGACACATTAGCAATAACAGTGTACTTGAGTCTTTGAGTGAATAATGATGAGTGTTTAACACATCCAAATAAAGTCTCTTTGCAATGTCAATTGTTTTCCATGAGTCCTTTGATATAAACATATAACCTGAAACACAAAGTACACCTTTCAACAAGGCCAAACAAAATAAGGAGTCATTTCCACTTTAGGATTGTTCTTTTCCTTCCACTTGTAATTGTCAGAATAATCAAAATCCTTTTGTTAGAATACATGGCCAGAATACATATCCTTCACATAGGCCTAATAATCTCTCATCCATCTTAAAATTAAACAGCAAGTCACTCTTCCCATGGGGTAAGGGTTCTTCGGCTTCCCTCACGATAACGCTTGGTGTTGCTGGGTCCTCCCCAGACAGTTGAGATGGGTACACTGGGTCCTCCCCAGACAGTTGAACTGGGTACACTGGGTCCTCCCCAGACAGTTGAACCGGGTACGCTGGGTCCTCCCCAGATGCTGGGTCCTCCCCAGACACATAGGCCTACCGGGTATGTCCATACGGACCATAGTCCTGAAGTCCTGATGTAACATTGAGTTGATCACTGGATTTAACCTGCTCCTGGATTTAACCAACAACTTGAGCATTGACTGGATTTAACCTGCTCCTGGATTTAACCAACAACTTGAGCATTGACTGGATTCAACCTGCTCCTGGCTTTAACCAACAGTTTGAGCATTGACTGGATTTAACCTGCTCCTGGATTTAACCAACACTTTGAGCATTGACTGGATTTAACCTGCTCCTGGATTTAACCAACACGACTTGAGTACCGGATTTAACCTAACAAGTCGTCCACTGATTTAACATGACGTCACCTGATTTAACATGACATCCCCTGATTTAACAGGACGTCCCCTGATTTAACAGGACGTCCCCTGATTTAACAGGACGTCCCCTGATTTAACAGGACCTCCTCTGATTTAACAGGACGTCCTGCCGGCTTCCTGCACAAGTAACAAGTTCACAAATCGAGCATGGGCTGCTTTGGGCATGGCTTCACGTTCACAGTTACACTGACAGTCCGACTTGTCTCCTGCCTCACTGCACCCACCTGACTTGTCACACTTGTCCTCCTCGATCTCCATCATCCACACACATCAATGTCACCCTTGTGGATTGATTTATCCCATCAATCGTCGCCAGAATGTGGTATATGAGAAGAACAAAGTCGGAGCTATTGTACACGCGGTCTAGCCGCCCATCGCCCGCCGTTCTAGTTCCTTTATTCACCACCAGAGGGGGGGATCATACAGCGTCCCTGGCACAGTTCCCGCGCTGTTTCAGAGACGTGATAGTCAAACACTACACTCTTTTCCTGAAATTTCAAGAAACTTTTCCTCCCTCTATCTCTATTTCCTATCTCCAGATGTACCGTACTGTCGTGTATAAGCGCCGGGGCGCTTTTCAATTTGGCGGGGCTCTTACCCCCGGCACTTTTACAAGACAGGCGCTTATTCAAGGTCCTATTTTAGTGCTTAAGGAATATTTGGAGGGTCTAATACCCCCGGCGCTTACTCAAGACCGGCGCTCTTTCAAAACCAGGCACTTTATCGCGACGGTACGGTAATTGGATGATTCGCCCTAGTCGATTCGCACTACGGCCCGGATTAGTGCGAATCATCCAAAAAGTAGTGTGAATCGACTAGGGCGAATCATCTAGTAGTGCGAAAAGGCAGTAGTGCGAACAGACAGTAGTGCGAATCATCCATTTTTGTTGTATTCAATGGGGGGCATCGAATAGGCCTACGGCCATTCAAGTTCAGTGCTAAAGCATAGGAAATCTTGTATTTCAAAAAAATAAGTTGATGTGAAGGACACACTGCACCATATGTCTCAATGTTCCTTTAAAAAAAAGCATTTATTGTGTGTAGGCCTATAACTCACAGCTATCACATTCATTGATTATTATTGTATGTAGGGCCTGAATGTTTGGTCCCCCCCCCAATTTGCCAAGACCCTATAGTATGATACAAATTATTCCCAACCCCTAGTATTTCCACATAGGGAAACTGGAGGCCGAGGCAGAAGGGAAAATAATTATGTGTATGCACCATCATGCAAAATATTACTTGAAAATATTTGTGAAATTCTTCAGAATAAAATTCTGCATGTTGATGAGTTTCATGTCACTAAGGCTAATGTCACATGTCAGACTTCAGAAATGCCCCATGTCCCAGGTCACCAGTATGGCCATGTCCCATGTCGATTTTAAGAAATGGCCATGTCGCCATATCGGATTTAAGAAATGGCCATGTCGCCATATCAAATTTAGGGGTCTAGGGCCATAGGTGTGACCTCCCAGCAAATTTATGTGTGCCTGCATGAAAATGTATGAGGCCTGGGTGAGGGTATTGGGCGCTACATGTATAACGCTAGGTGTGAGGGTGCGTGAGCTGGGTGTAAGGTGCCGCACAGCTCACTCAACCTCACACCTTGCACTGGAATGTAAGAGAACCTCACCCATATTCACCCAAGCTCCCCCCCCCCATTAACTGGGGACACTTGAGTGAGGATGAGTGAGGTGTGAGTCAGCTGGCATTCATCTCATGCATCTCCACTCAAGTATAGACATTGGGAGACTGGGAACTGTAAGTATCCCTACTATTTGTCCCATGTAGAAGGAGCACAAACTGAAAATATTGATTGTAATGGTTTTACCCCATAAATAAACATAATTTCTTCAACATTCGAAAATGTGCAGTAATGAGGAACATGTTGGCATCAATATATATTGCTTAAAATGCACATAGTAGTTATAAAAGAGTATTTCTCTTGTCTATGGGATATAACGCTGCATTGGGATTATCTACATTTTACTAATCATTTAGACAATGATAATCTTTGGTCTGACCAGAATAAGAAAATATGATGTTCAGTGATCCTTATGGTAACATATAATCATGAAAATCTGATGGCAATTTTGCACATGACAGTAATATATTTTGCATTGGGTGATGATGGAGTAATATACTATTGACCTACTAACATCATCTCTAGCTCAATCTAGCACAAGCTCACGCATGCTCTCAGTGCAAGAATCACCTGAAGCTATCCTCCTCTCTGATTGGTTAATTGAAGCTAACTCATGCTCACGCAAGCTCATGCAATGCATGCTCACCTATTTCCTCTCTCCTGATTGGTTGATTTTCAAATTTGAAAGTTCTGTGTCCACAAGGGGATTTCCCTCTGCCATTTTGAACCAACAGCTACAGGAGGAAGGGTGGGAGGTAGGTGGTCTCAACCTTTTCTGATTACCGTAAATTCTCGCGTATAAGCCTAACTCGCGTATAAGCCGCACCCCTAACTTTGACAAATTATATAAGCCGCAGAGGGAGTCTGAATATTACGATTTTGGTACTGTAGTATACTAATAAAAACTCTCGTATAAGCCGCACCCTATATAGGCATGTTTGGTATCAAAAGAAAGTCTGACTCGCGTATTAAGACCTATGATTTATACTTTCAGATACAAGTGCAGTTTGGTCAGAAGTCACATTGCTTGGGCTTAAATATGGCACTAATACACTTTGGAGCAGAGGAGGAATCCATGGCAAATGACTATAGAACCAAAAATAAAACCATTCTATTGATTCTAAAATTGATGTGAGCAATAAAAAAAGAAGTACCAATGGTGGGGAAGGGAGGGGAGGGGAAGGGAGGGGTTAATCCAGTGCCCCCACCCACCCACCCTACCATGTTACATGACCTCGCGCATATCTGTGTACAGCGTTAGCCTGCGCGTCCCTGCGTCTAGACGCCTGGGTGAGTTGGGGTGAGCTGGTGTGATAGCTCACTGCTCACCCCTACTACACGTTTCTGACGCAGTGAGTTGAGACTCGCAAACCCAGTCTCCAGCACACGCCAATTTGCTGGGCTGGGGCATCTAGGAAGTATAGACTGGGGATTGTTTCACATTGTCCATGGCCCACTTTGGGTTTTCTTTCTTAAAAATCACCAAAAAGTCAATTTTACTAAAAATGGCCAAATTGGTGAGAAAAGTGTTGAAAATTACAAAAAGGTCAATTTCCTAATAATGGTCAATTTGGCAAGAAAAGTGTCCAAAATTCTATAGATAATGGTGAATGGTTGTAGGGGTATATATTTGGGAGGGGGTATTTTTTGACCCAACATCAAGAATGGTAGAGTTGACAACATGACGTGAATTTCAGGACACATGTCTAGGCCCTACCCATCGACACTCTAAATAATTCGCTACTTTTCTTTTCCTAAAACAACAACAGCTAGGGAAAGAACAGTAATTCAATACGAGTAGGTATAGCAGAGGTTAGAGTAAAAGATTGCAACCAACAGCCTTATGCCCTAATAGAACAGTGGGAGGCAAACAAAATGGGTATGGACCCCTAAAATCGACATGGCGACATGACCATTTCTTAAAATCAACATGGCGACATGGCAATTTCTTAAAATCAACATGTGACATGGCTATTTAAGTGACATGTGACATGGCCATTTCTTAAAATCGACATGTGACATGGGGCTTAGTGACATAAAAAAAAATCCCTCATTCGGAGTACAGTAGGTCACCCAACTTTTTCTTCAGATTTTGTCCCTGTACATTGTCAATTTTCCCAAATTTTCCTGGGGCCTGTGGCCCCAATGTAAAGAATGTGATGAATTCTGTGACTTGTAGAACATATATGTCTGTACTTTACTGTAATCTTAGATGATACAAATACAACATGTAGATAGCTCTGATCATGTCCTCGTACGTTGCCCATGCGGTCCTCACACAAAGTGATGACGTCACAGATGCATGTACACAACATCCCCCTTTCTTTATAAGAAGTTCGAAAGTCTATGATATATAGTTCACTGTGGATATTATGTCACAGGAAGAAAACTAGTTATCATAGCAATAAGAACATAGTCATTAAACAAGATAAAAGTTTGTTGTCTCTACAGTGTTACTAAAATTAAATATGGATTTCAGTCCTGAGAACTTTGTCTATAAATCCATTCTGAACCTGGGCCTGGAGATCATTCCGGCTCTAGTGACATATGCTGCTGGTGTCTGTGGTTCATCTGCCTTCGCTCCTTCAGGGCCTCTATCCACAGGTTCTGGCTCGGGCACTGGTCCCAATGCCGCCTGATCATCGATCTCACTGGCGGGGTCGCTGACCCATGGTGTCTCATTCGACTGCTTCAATAGGTGCCTCCGATTGCGTCGGTATGTGTGACCATCCTCGGTCCTTACAACATATGAACAGGGTGATGCTGGAGCGGGTGTCGCCATCACGGTGGCATTATCCCAACAGGGTTTGTGGCCAGTGGTGCGCATCCGTATCTGCTCCCCACTGTGTAAGGGTGGAAGATCCTTTGCAGCATTGTTATACTGATGTTCCTGAGAGGCATGCTTTGCCTCAAACATTTCTTCCACTGCTGCCGGGCTCACAACCACTGGACTCAGCTGTCTTTCAGTGTTAAGAACCATGGACCACAGTCTCCTGGAGTAGAGCAGCTGCGCTGGAGAGGCAAGTCCATGTACAGGGGAGGTCCTCAGCTCTAGAAGGGCCAGGTATGGATCTTTTTTGTCCTGTTGTGCTTTCTTTAGCAAGTTCTTCACAGTTTGCACCGTACGCTCAGCCAAACCTTTTGACTGCGGATATGTTGGGCTTAATTTGACGTGTTCAAAACGCCATTTTGCAGCAAACTCTGCAAATTCACCACTGGAATACTGCGGGCCATTGTCACTGATCATCCTGAGGCAGCGGCCATGGCGTGCTAGCGCTGCCTTGATTTTTGCTATCACTGATTTGGAGGTAGTGTCTGTTAGGTTCAACTTCCACAAAGTTACTGTAGTAGTCCACCACGAGCACATAGTCTCGACCATGAAGGGTGAAGAGATCTGTAGCAACCACTTGCCATGGCAGACCAGGGGCTTGATGGCTGATGAGTGTCTGCTTCTGATTGGCATTACGGTGTTGCTGGCATGTCCCACAGCTACTGACGGTAGTGTCTATATCAGCATTCATTCCCGGCCAGAATATAGCAGATCGTGCCCAAGCTCGACACTTTTCAATGCCAAAATGGCCTTCATGTATGTTCTCCATCATCTTTGTACGTAGTGCCTTTGGAATAACCATGCGATCACCCTTGAATATAATACCATCAGCAAATGCGAGTTTGTCTCTATAGTTCCAGTAATCCAGAACTGCTCCAGGACATTCCTACCGCTGTGCTGGCCACCCTGTCAAGATGATGTGCTTCAGCACCTGCATGTTTGGGTGCTGCTGATATGGGTTTGCGGAGGATCTATTCCAGAGGCTTGTGGTTTGACTCCACTGTCGTTTTTCTGCCATATACTTACTGGTGGAACCTGGAGCATCCGTGCACAATAGCTAGTATCTCACGCTCTATCGGGGCCCAGTTACCCTTGGACGCATCTAATGCTCGGGATGCATATTCAATCGGTCAGCCATCCTGCATAAGTGTCGCTCCTGTGGCCTTCTCAGAGGCGTCTACCTGCAGTGTTAGTGGCTTGTTGGGGTCATAGAATGCCGGGGCCTTTGTGATGATCTCTTTCATCTTGGCGAATGCTATGTCCTGCTAGGCATCCCACACAAACTCTATGTCCTTTCTCAGGAGGCCTCACATCGGGGCAGTAAGGCTGCTCAGATTAGGTGCAAACTTTGCGGGGTAATTCACCATCCCGAGTATGGTTTGAATTCTGCCTTCGAGGTGGGAGCTGCCATATGAGTGATGGCCTCGACCTTCTTGGGATCAGCCTGGATACCGTTGTCAGATATGACGTGGCCATTGTATTTCACTTGTGACACTTTGAAATGGCATTTATCCAGGTTGTACCTTTGACCGTGCTCACGAGCACGTTGGAAAGTTGCACAGAGCGTTTCCAAGTGTTCTTCCCGAGTTGTTCCGGCCATGAGTACATCGTCACTGATGCCCTTTACTCTGGCCAGCCCCTCAGAGTTCTTATCCACACGCCTCTGGAATATGTCCTGGGCACAGTTGATACCGAAAGGCATAAGTACCTGTAATGACCAAACATCGTCCAGCTGAATCTGCCAGTAACCGCTGCGGGCATCCAGCGTAGAGAATATTTGCATCCTGACAGTCGGCTAGTGACATCATCCAGGGTTGGAACTGGGTAGTGTGGTCGTTTTATTGCCTTGTTCAGATCTTTGGGGTCCAAGCATACCCTTAAGTCACCATTTGTTTTGTGAACCACCACCATGGAGCTAACCCAGTCTGTGGGTTTGGTGACCTTCGTAACTATTCCATGACTCTCCATACGATCCAGCTCAGCTTTGACTTTGTCACGGATGGATACAGCTACCGTGCGGGATGCATGTATGACTGGCTCAGCTCCTGGCTGCAAACTGATGTTATGCTCACCAGGAAACTCTCCTATCCCCTCAAAAATGTCAGCGTATTCTGAAATCAGGGCATTGATAGCAGGGTCGTTACCACTCGTATCATACTCTCGTATCCCAGCTTCCTGTTCATCGATGGACAGTACAAGCTGCACCAGATTCATGTCCACACACGTCCTAAGTCCAAGGAGTGGGGGTGCTTGTGCGTTGACAACATGGAACTGTAAACGCTGCCTTTCACCCTTGTGTGTGCATTCTAGATCACAGACTCCCAATGTATTTAGGGACTGCCCTCCATATCCATGAAGCGTCTTACTCAACATGAGTGGCTGCTGGACGTACAGTTTGTCGAACACGGATTTGGGTAGCACGTTGACCTGTGCCCCGGTGTCTACCTTAAACTTGATGGTCACGCCATGGCATTGGATGTGGACAAAAGCCTGGTCTTTGGTGCACGCCGCTGAGTTGACCACATCTATGAAGAAATCCCCGCCTGCATAGCTAGCACTGTCATCTGGGTATGGTTGCACTGTGTGGACTGCCTGTGCGTGGCAGACCGCCGCAAAATGGTTGTACCTCTTGCAGTTACTGCATCTCTTCCCTCTGGCAGGGCAACTCATCATGCTGGGATGAGAGTCCTGGTTGCACTTAGGGCACAACTCAGCTGTGCTTTTCTGCGGAGCCTGTTTGCCACCACTAACGTTGCCATGGCCGCCATACTTCTGCCTGTTGGGAACCGCTTTCTTCTCGGATATTCCCACTGGCTGGACTCCTGCAGCCTCTGAGCCACCCATGCACTTCAGGTGCCATTGAGTGCTCTCCAGAGCACGAGCAATGTTCAGGGCTGCAAACAAGTCAATGTCATCTCTGCTATCCAGGTACTGTTTCTTTGTCTCATCGGTGTTGGTGCCGAGCACCAGTCGGTCACATAGCATTTCATCCACAAACGCTGCTGGGAAAGCACAGTCCTTGACAAGGAGTCTTAGTCCCATGAGGAAACTGTCAACTGACTCAGTCGGCCCCTGCACCCTAGTGTAGAACTTGTGGCGCGAAACAAACATAGTCAACCTTGGCGCTACATGTATCCGGAACGTTTTATATACAGTCTGGAGGTCGGTCTGGTCCTCCCCTGCTACCGCAGCAATAGCGGCTTGTCCATCTGCAGCAGGCACAGCTGCAACAGCAGGGGCAAAGTGAAACTTGGAGAATATCTCCCTGCCCCGCTCCCCGGACCATATCAGGATGAAACTAACGCGCTGGTTTTACTCAGTCTTACGAAGGGGGCCAGAGAAAAATAGATCTGCATGATCTTCAAATTTCTTCCATGCCTCCCTCAGCACTGGGGAGTTCCAGTCCATTCTCCGCAGGTCTGCTTGTGATACTGTCATTGGGTCCATGACTATAGATCTATAGTTACTTTGTGTCAATATTACAGTATTGGCAATGTCAATTTGATGGGTTAGAATGGCCTGTAGGCTTTACTGTCTGTGGCACTCCTGCTACCCAAATATTGAATGTCTACTCACAGTTTGGAGCATTCATCTACCAGGGTCCTTTCAAACATCCACATCTTCTGACACCATGTAAAGAATGTGATGAATTCTGTGACTTGTAGAACATATATGTCTTTACTGTAATCTTAGATGATACAAATACAACATGTAGATAGCTCTGATCATGTCCTCGTACGTCGCCCATGCGGTCCTCACACAAAGTGATGACGTCACAGATGCGCGTACACAACACCCAAGACCCCTATGTATGAGTCCCTTAGTGACACTAATCACAGAAAACATACGTCTTTTTTCTGTGCACTAATGACATGACTTTTCCCTTAGTGACATGTGACATGGTCATTTCTTAAAATCGACACGTGACATGGGGACCCCCCCCATCTACCCCCCCCCAACAAATACCATGTGGTTGGTACTTTATAGGGTATATGGACCATTATCATACCCGTGTTTGCAAGTGTGGCCCGGAGTGGGCTAACCGATGGGCGCCCATTGGTTTAGGGCACTGGGCTTTGGTGTGGCCCCAAGCGGGCTGCCCGAATTGGGCTCAGATTGGATTTTAGATGGGCTGCCCGAATTGGGCTCAGATTGGGTTTTGGATGGGCTGAAAGCGGGCTCAGATCGGGTTTTGGGTGGGCTGTCGACTTTGGGCACTGATCGGTTTTGGGTGGGCTGGCCAATTTGGTGACACAGCACCACCTGATAACTATGGGTTTTTAGAATCTATTCAATCATTCCCAGTATTTTCTCTTATTTGTTAAAAGAGATATCCTAGGTCCTGCTAATCAACTCTAAGGCATAAAGCATACTCTTCCTATCTAATTGTGGAAGTATCAAGCAGGCCTATTATCACAGGTTTAAGCCACATGAAGCATAGACAAGTGTCTATGGTGTACATTGGCCTTCAAAGCCATAGATCATACGTACGGTACCTACATGGAGCAAATGAGTCTGGTATTAAGCAAATTGTAATGTCGCAGGGCCGATGATATCCGCACGAGGAGCTCGTGCAAATAGCGGCCGCTATTCACACGAGGAGCTCGTGCAAATAGCGGCCCTTATTCACACGAGGAATGGGTGAGATAGGCGACGGCGAGAGAGGCGACCTGCACGAGTAACCGGCGAGAGAGGCGACCTGCACGAGGTGTAGGAGGATGGAGGGGGGGGGGGGGGGAAAGGGGAGTCCTGTTGTAACTGGGTGTCATGGGACCGTATCATTACACATAAGTAGTAATAGAGCGAGTCAATTCATTCACCATTTTGGTTTTGAGCATGTTTTTGTTCATTTTCATGTACTAAATCAACATGTATCTATTTCATATTTGGAATATAGATATATCTACTTTATCTTGACATATTAGTGTAAAAAAAAGGATAAATATGTATATTTTCTTATCCTTTACATTAAATTAAGAATACAGCTCTTTTTCATACATTATTATGCCCATCAGTATGAGGATATTAACATTGTGTTTCTTTCACTATCATATAAAAGTTTCATATATATCATGTTATATCTAGTCATGAAAGTCAAATAAATGATTATTTCTTTCTTTGCACTATATAGAGTATAAATGGTCAACCATCAAATAAAGGTTCACCGGTAATTGCAGGTATACCATCAGAAACAGGTTCACCGGTGGATACAGGTGTACCGTTAAATGATGGTATACCGGTTAGTGATACTCATTTATCATACCTGTCATGTTACAGCTATTAAACTCTCTGGACACCACTTTTCATTTCCAGTAACTATTCTCTGTTCTAAACCTTTCATTCTTCTCTCCTATTTAACTCAGAACACATATAATTAAAATTGGAAGCCTCCCTGGAAAAAAGTGACCCCTTGATCACGGCAAACTGTAAACCTAGGCCTACCGTTGATGGTAAAATAGACCTAGGCCTTTATTAGAGTCTTTCCTACATCTGTATAGTTTCTATTTGAAGCAACCAATACCATTGACACTACCTTACAGTGCAGGTGTACCAATAGTTATTAACCATTCAAGGATATCATGTTGCTAAAAAATTGCATCTGTCGTCATGATGCACCAATGCAGCCACAGCAAGTAACTCACCTGTGATGCATTCATGCAACGTGATGTCCAAGTAAATAATGTGTCAATACACAATGCCATCCTTAAAGGGTTAATGCCCAGGTCAGTAAAAGTTTTATGGCCTGGGGTCTGTTACATAAGCAATGAATTAGTACGAAAAAAAGGATAAATCCAGTTCAGTGTTTCAATGTTGTATATGACTGCGCCTGTTAATTAGTGGTGTCCATTAGGGAACAAGTATGACGCTAAAATATCGCATATGTCGTCATCATGCACCAATGCAGCCACAGCAAGTAACTCACCTGTGATGCATTCATGCAACGTGATGACCAAGTAAATAATGTGTTAATACACAAGGCCATCCTTAAAGGGTTATTGTCCAGGTCAGTAAAAGTTTTATGGCCTGGGGTCTGTTACATAAGCAATGGATGAGTACGAAAAATAGCATAAATCCAGTTCAGTGTTTCAAGGCTGTATATGACTGCGCCTGTTAATTAGTGGTGTCCGTTAGGGAACAAGTATGACGTGTGCTTTCTATATAAGAAAGTGTTGCCATGCCCCTTGGTAGGTATCCGTTGATACAAAATTGTGCCTGCTAAAAATGTATAGATAGTGTTTCATATAATGCTTATATGTGTCCTTTGCAAATGTATAACTTTCTTATACATGTGCAGAGGAAACATATAAGGGAGGTAAAAGGAGCTGAAATACCTAAAAATGGGAACAGTTTATAACATTGTCCATCATCAGGAGGAAACATTGTTTATTTTATACATCGAAATAGACCCCTAGGAGATATTTACATTTAAGGGTTCTTTTTTCCTTTGCCAGCCTGGGTATCGAGCAGGATTTGTACTCAGAACATTGAGCCCCACAGCTAGCCAACTGCTCCACGGGGACTTATGCAATAATACTAATCACCCAATAGAATATGTACTGTTTCTGCCTTTTTAGCCAAATCATTTACGCTATTTAAAAATTTTGCGGGTTTGAACACCATTTGATCTGATCCCAACTAGAAGTCCAATATACCCTAGCAGCAGGACCACACAGCCAAATGTGTTTGAGCCTGTTAACTAGGGTCTATCTTGGTGAGGCTTATATCAATGATATTGCCTCTCATGGTTTTTTCGTGTGTAAAATGACCACCTCCAAGATTAACTTTCTTTCAAAAAGCACACATGAGCAGTTTTCATTCACCGAGGCACAGTTTCATTTCCTCTTTGTCTCACTTGGAACGGCAGATGTAATAAGAAAGGAGGACTTTATTAGGCATCAATACATTTAGACAATAAAACACTGATGGTTTATGCTAGCTAATGTGCATAAACAAACTGGACTATATACCAGCACACAAGACGTAATATGCATAGCGCACGTTTGCTTTGACGCGCGTTGAGTAGTTTACTTATACGCCGACAGATGGTGCCACTATACATTATGCGGAGTGTGTATATATTGTTACCGCTTTTCTTCATAGGATATTAATGTTTTAATTTTTTTGTACTGTTATTTGACATAGCATGATATACTATAAACATCAGTGCTATATAATAGTATTTGTGTATGATCACCAAAGCTGTGCAGTGCAAACCCTCGCGGATTGAAATAAAAACACCATAACCTTGGTTTTGACAATATCATATAGTTTATGATTGTGTGGTCGACAGTAACTCTCGCTATCATGGCATAGGCCCCCAATTAAGGGGGCCTCCCATGGCCAGAATGGGAGCCGACATCTCAACAATCTAGTCATTATAATATAATGACTCATATTGTTGGGATTCGGAAAGAAAGGGTCCCTCTTTAGGGACCCAGCAAATAATACAAAAATAGTACGGTTGCTGTGTCATAGCGTCTACATAATACTCTTAACGATTGAAACCGCCAGACGGCGCCACAAGGCATTATGAGGAGACCCGGAGGATAGTAATACATCTTTACCTAGTAAAACATCAAGTAATCATGTAATTATATATATCATAATGTGTGTCATAATGTATGTATGCACATTCTCTATTTAAATAATGGATTGTATTGATATAACACTAGTAGATGGAAGGTGGTGGGGGGCTAGTTCGATAGACACCACAAACTTGGTTTGTAGTAATGTATATGCACATGTATTGTTTGGGCCCAATCCGTAAGCATCACATGGCATAAACCATCCTTTAAGGGGTTTCCCATGGTGAGTTTACTTTGGCTCAGCTACTTCTGAAATATCTTCTTCAGAATGGGGCATGATACAAAGTAAGCCGGGTCTCAACAATTGATGTCATTACATGACTCTATGTTGTGACCTAAAAGAGGGAGAGAAAAAGGATTTCTTTTTAGGGATCTGACAATAAATAAAAAATATTTTCCAGCATACACATGTTCCACAATCAACTTTTATAACAAATAAGATAATATTAACAGATAAGAGTTGAGATAAGGATAGGGATGCGATGTGTACGTGGCGCATACTTTGAACTTTTATCAAATTCAATCGGGGTTTATTCAATGCATACAGCTTGCTTCATGGTTTAGGTATATCACTATCATTAATACTATTTACTAATTCAGGTATGTGATCTAATCATGTATGGTATATGTTTTAGCAGCACTGATGAGACACATCAAAACACCCTTTTATTCACACTTTGAACACGACCTTAAGAACAAAATTTCAAATCGTTCTCCCACTTTTTGTGTATGCGATAGTTTAGAAGGAGAGGTCGGGATAGTAGTTGAGCCTACACTCACATGGTTGAGGCTATGGAGGAAGTAGAGCTATCTGAGAGGTGAGGTGCGATGGGGTAGAGTAAAGTGGTAGAGTAAAGTGGGACTCATGTTTTGTGCTTCTCGGCATTGCAGAGAAATGCCTCCCTCTACATTTCTGAGGGACCACCCTATTTCTGACATTTGTGTGCTGTGCTGTGATTTCCATAAGGTATGGACAAGAGTTTAAGATTAAGTTTTTGTTACACATTGCTATATAAATAATAACAAGACATCATTCCTATTTATATAGGATTTTATTACAATTGCTCACCCTATACATCTAGCTATATAACAACCACATTACAATATCAATTATAATACACCATGCAAATTGAACAGGACAAATGTATTTTTAGGGCACAATAACCAGATTAGATTACTACCCAAGCATGATGGTAGAAAGTGCCATGATCTCAATACAAAGGGTATTCTACACAATTGAACACTTTCATATTGAAGTCCCCACACATCCAGTTACACATTTCCAGAACCATCTTTTTGTGTAGACACTTAGAGAGTCTGGTGGAGTAACATATCCATTCAAATTTTCAATGACCATTCTTTTAGGTAAATCTAATGCCCTAACAGAACATCTGTTTTTTCCAGATAACAGAGTTCACAACCTGTTTTTTTGTTTTTTTTAGAAACATTTATCTTTATTTCTGAGTTTATGACAGTTTCAATCATCGAAGTACAGATCATAATTGTGCTGAGGGCGCACTCCCATATAAAGTATAATATCCCGTAGTGCACTTCATGTAAATGCAAATCCAATAAACTCAGAGCTAGAAAGGTTCCCCTCCTCCCACGCAAATTAGGTGTGTGGTGGATTTTCATGGGGAACCCTTTCCTTACTAGGAAAGAATATAACAAAATTTTATAGGATCCAGTCCTGTTTAGACTGGGACCACTCATATATATCACAGTCAAATTGATGTGATAAGAATTTCCTTACAAATATGTTGTTGTAAATATACATGTCACGTTAATAAATAGCAATAGGTACCTCACCTGCCAACCAATCTTTTCTGTTATTCTTAAAACTAGTGTGGGTGGGTAAGAGGCGTACAGTGGGGTCCAAAGTATTCCAGTGCATTGAGCCAAAATGTTCTACAGAGCGAAAGTATACATCACAATGAGGTATGTGTCTAAATAATATAGGTCCCTGGTGAGCTCTCGTGGGTAGGTTTCTGCCTACTAAATACTGGGCATTCTGTGCTCTTTTGTACATAAAGTTCAGGAGATGTGACATTTGCCTGCTTGCTAACAATGGGAATTTTGATTTTGCATGTACCCAGTTGGTATCTGTTAAGTGATCAACCCTTAGACAAATTTTTAGGCACCTGTTTTGTGCAAATTGGAGATCATCCAGTATGTATTGGGCGGCTGAACAGAAAAGTTGGTCCCCGTAATCAAAATAGGGTAGTATTTTTGACTGGTAAATTTTGAAGGCAATTCCCTTTGTCATAGAGGCTCTGAGGTTAGCTAGTATAAATGTTTTGTGGTTAATCGTTTTCAGCTGTTGTTTGATATGCAAGTCATATTTTAAATGTGGATCCAACAATACTCCTAGATATTTGTAAGATTGGACAACCATTAATTTTGCACCATTTAAATATAGGTTTATATTCATACCGTTTAGCTTTCTTTTAGAGGCAGTAAAGGCCATTACCTTTGTCTTAGCAGTATTGACAGTAAGTTTGTTTTGAAGGCACCATAAACCAAAAATATCCAGGCTAGACTGAAGTCTTGTATGTATATTGTCTATATTCACATCAGAATCAAATATAACAGTGTCATCGGCATATAGCTTAATTTCAGAGTTTTTTACACAATTTGGCAAGTCATTCACATACAGTAAGAACAGGAGGGGGCCTAGTATAGATCCCTGTGGGACACCGCAGACCACCTTGAGAGAATCAGACATGATATTATTACTTTTTGTTTTCTGAACTCGATCTGTAAGATAACTTTTTAACCAAAAAAGACTATTTCCCCTTATACCATAATTTTCAAGTTTACTTTCTAAAATACTGTGGTCTACGGTGTCAAAGGCCTTACTTAAATCTATAAACACTGCCACAGTTGGCTTTGCCACATTAAGATTTCGCGCTATACTATCTGTAAAATCAGCCAGTGTCGCTATTGTGGATTTACCAGCCCTAAAACCTCCCTGGTGTTGAGATAAGATATTATATCTAGACAGGAAATTCATTATATGTTTATGAGCTAGTTTTTCAATTAATTTACAAGGTGTGGGTGTTAAGGCTATTGGTCTATAGTTGCCTACATGCTTTGGGTTACCTGATTTAAAAACTGGAACAATTGTCGCAATTTTCCATTTAATTGGTACAATATTGGTTCTAAAAGAACTGTTAAACATATCAGTTACTCTTGGGAGTTCATGCATAAATGCATCTTTAATAACCATGTTTGACATGTTATCAATGGCAGATGATTTGCGTGTGTTAATTAACTTAACCACATCCTTAACTTCATTTACCGTTGTTACAAGGTCCAACAGTGACTCATCAACTCTGGTGTCATACGGCTTCCATACATCATGCATATCTGCGGATAATTTTGGCCCAATATTTGTAAAGAAAGAATTAATGTGGTTTGCCACTTCGGTTTCCTCTACTGGGGTACCGGTAACATTATCAACAAGTTCAATAGTGGTATGCTTAGGGGAATCAGGGATTAGCTTTTGAATCCTTCTCCAAAATTCAGTGGAATTTGTTTCATTAGCTTTCAATTCTTCCCTAATGCACTTTCTTTTTGCTGATCTGGAATAACGGTTTCCTTCACGTTTGGCTTTATCAGCCTTTTCTATATCAGCTGTAAGACCTGTTCGCCTAGCCTTAGCTAACATGTTATTCTTGTCACGCAAAACATTGACCATATGATCCGTCACCCACTCCTCTCTCTCCTCTGGAATTTTGAATGATTTGACCGGGCACATTTTATCTAGTGAGGATTTGATTGAATCATGAAAAATATCCCATTTTGTAGTTGGATCACCAGAATTATCAAAAATACCCCAGTCGTGAGCATCAAGATCCTGACCTAATTTGAGGGGATTATACTTTTTGTAGGAACTACCGACATGTTGAACTTTTGGTTTTTTCTCAACACTCTTCTTACGTATCATGTATACAGCATAATGATCCGAGACATTGAGGTTCATGACTCCAGACTCATTAACAAATTTTGCATTGGTACAAATAACATCCAATATTGATTTTGAATTGCCTACACATCTTGTAAATTCCTTAATCAAAATTCTAAGTCCAAAGTCTCTCATTAATTTCTTGAAATCTTTAACTTTCTGGTCCCTGATTAAGGCTAGGTTGATATTAATATCACCAGTCAACCTTTACAACCTTTGGGCGATCTGTAGGTATTGATCAAGACCAGGCGTTTGTTATTGGGTTTTTCAATCCTAATACATTGAATCTCCATATCTTTACAGCTTTGATTTAAATGACTTAAGTCAAAGGCATCATGATAAATACAGTCCTTGATGTATGTACAAACACCACCTCCAGTTTTAGGGTCACCATTCTCATTAAATTCCTGATCAGGGTCAATCCAGCTTCTATCTACTCGGTGGACTACAAAGCCTGGGAAACCATAGCTTAAAGAGCTGTGATCATCTCTAAACCAGGATTCAGTATATATAGCTGTTAAGAAGTGAGAAATCCTGCCCAAATCTGGACTGTGTCATTATTTTCAACTCTTGATTTTTAAATGTATTTAATTGTTGAGGCATGCCCCTCTCTGCACTGTACAAGTCATATTCTAGTTAACTAGTCATCATGATGTCATGGACATATTTATCCTGTTTTCAATACATATCAAATTATGATGTTTCCTGTGGTAATGCTAGCATTTAATGAGGAATGTAGTCTAACATAATGTATTATCTTTAAAGATGAGGTCTTATTCCTTAATAGACATGATGCAATGTCTTAAATTCAGGCAAATTTATATCCAGATAGAAGAAAAACAGGAACAACTCCATTTGATAATATGTGATGAAGGGGACAGTCATCAATTCACCTCCAAACAGTTCTTTTTATCCAATCTTTAATCTAAGCCTATCCACTCCTCTTTATACATGTTGTCTGACAATGAATCAAAGCATGTTTTCATGAGTTCACTTGCAATTCCAATAGACACCACTGTAGAATCTGATCATCATCTCATCATTTCCATTAATATTAGTCTTTCTGTCATTGTTATTGTTTAAAATCAATTGTAATTCTGAGTGCATTTGTACAGCCTCAGCCAAAACGAGAATCTTCTTTGCAGGTATCTATGTAATGCCAAGTCTTTACTTCCGTGACTTTATCCATTGAATGTTTTCTTTCAATGCTAGAGCAAGAATTTACTTTTCTGATCTCTTAGGTCATTGATGTTAAGTCCCATCAGCTCTTGTATGATATCGCTACGTCTTTGAACATCATGTAGAAAGATACAAAACTCAATGAACTTTTTGATGTTTAATGAGTGCAAGTGGTCTAGCAGCATAGACCTCTTCTGACTTGGCAGTTGAAGTGCCTGGAATGAATAATGTTATAGAAATCTCCATCCAAACATCAAAGCAGTCATGCAATGAAAGATTCAATATCATATTATAGATGATAGGCCTACTAAATCATACTATATTTTAACTTTGTGAAATCACTCGTCTACAAAAGAATTATGCAATATGACGACACTTTCTACTTACATTGATGTCAGAGGACTGGTATCGAGAGACAACATTCTTCACCACTAGATGTGCCATGAAGTAGGGATTGATAGCTGCAAAAGTTGTATTACACATGAAATCTCATACAACAAAACAATTTTCCAATTTAGAAACCATTATAAAAATACGAAAAACATTTCATACTTTTATACTGCATTAAAGGACATTTCTGTAAAATTAAACACAGTTTTAAATGCAAGAATGAAACTTACTTAATCGTTTCATGAGATCATGGCCTGTCCTGTTCAATATATCCAATTTCCTCTCCTGATCCAGTAATGTATAAGTCATATCATGCATGGTGGTTAATGAGTCGTATCACTTTAATATATTTGCTTTGCATCCTGCGTCTAGCACACAGCTACTGATCACACTTGAACTCATGCATGGATGTTTAACCATGTGGAGCAGTATAACCACTAAAATCTCACCCAATCAGAGTGAAGTATTTACATTCATTCATCCAATCATTTTCACATGGCAGTCATCTCATCAGCATACACTCACAGTTGGTGCATTACTAACTGATGTCATCATGGTGATGCATCTACACAATCTCATTATCCCTGCGTCATCCCTTCAAGTCTACTTTGTTGTTCAGTCGTAAATTCTGCTGTTGGGGTAAATTACCGCTTCACTGTAGATGGTGCCACTGTTGTGCTGTCTTCCAGCCAACATAATGACCACCATGTGGCAAGATCCATGCTGCAGGGAATGCAGGACAAAGGGTACTAACCGACTCACCAAGCAAACACTGACAATCGCCCAAAAAAAACTAAATTAAATTTGATGCTTGCATGTTTTTTATTTCTTTCATGGGCTACCCAAGCACCCCAGTAAAGGCTACCCAAGCTCCGAATTGTCTTATTAATGTCTTTAAAATGTCTTAAATTACATTAGTCACAAGTTTACTGACATGTAAAGTGTTGATGCTCATGCTGTTCCTTACATTGTGTTACCTATATTGTAATATTAATTGTTACTGGTACTTAGTATATGTCTAAACCTATGAGGTAATACTATCAATTGTACATATCACCAGAATTTTACTATTTGGTGATATTTGCTCACCATGGAAACCAACTCAAAATGTGATCATTTATAGTACCTCAGTCAACTGTACATTTATTATAAGCATCTTTGCCTGATGAAGGTTCATAAAGGAACCGAAACGTAGCAACATAAGATCAAACCAACAAAAAAACTCCAAAAAATGTCTACGAAAACTAACACTTCAAATAAAAACTGAAAAATAAATTCCTTGTGTTGGGTTTTGTGTGATGTAATTATTTATTACAATTCCATAAAAAATAACGGGGATTCACTGGTACCACTGGGTGCTGGACTTTCATCGTAAAAATAACGGTCACTGTTGTTTTAAGTTCACTGTGATTTAAACAGTGAAAGTCTGGCACCCAGTGGAACAGAATACAGCACATCACTGTCATTTCAATACAGTGCCTAAACAATGGTTATAAGATTGTGTAATTTAACTCATTTATCCCAGTATTTTCTGTCCATTTATCCACCTATACCTAACTCTATGCTCAATATGGTTCCATGCCAAATTTGGTACCATGTCCAATCAGCAATATCATCTTAGTGTCAAAACTTCAGGCCTAATCATTAGGAATTAGTCTATGAGAGTTTTATAAAATGCTTCATGACAGTTTGCAATGCCAGTCCATGAGAAGAAGTCACTCTAGGATGGACACAGAGCAACGTTACAGCTGCTTATCTATATAATTTTCTTACTAGCACAAAAAATGTATATCGCAGGTGAGACAGGGGCCATATTTCAGGCGGGAAAAACAGAGAGAAGCTAGGTCTGAGGTGCTGCGGGCTTCCTATCCGCCATTAGTGACTCCTAGTGTGTCGCGGTCGACTTACATAGTAAAGCAGCGCCACCTGTATTGTCGCTGTGGAACCGTTCACAAGCATTCGGGCGTTGGACAGCTTTTACGCAGCTCAGTATTCCGAAAGGGTGGGGAAAAAAAGAGTACATTTCTACCAGTATCATCATGGATTATAGTATTACTGTAATCAAGTCACAGGTCAGAGCACTGTTCCGTACTTTCTCCGGAATACTGTACAGGTCAGTTAATCACTTTCCTCTGATTTTACATGAGCGATAAAATGAGGTAAAAATAGCCGCGTCACCACATAACTGCGTGCTGTCATCGGTATTTTTGGTCTGCATTTCCATGTCCATTGAAAATATCGACTGATCTAACTACATCATGAAAAATACACATTCATGTAAAAATATGTCATGCTATACCTGATTTACGTTATATATATATAGAATGGTGATACAAAGTAAATTTGGTACAGCTGTATGTGTAAACAGTTCATGTCATACGTCTATTGTACATGCATTACCTCTCTTAAACACCTGTTACAGTGTAACACAAATGTCTTTTTTTCTTTATATTTTTTAGACCTAATGTCACGGAGGCTGGGGTGCAGGCGGTTGTGACCACCCGACCAACGAGTGTACAAGTGCAGCCAGACACAACAGACGTTGCTGTGCAGGGTTCCGAGGAGAGTGTGAAAAGTGTAAAAGACAGTGCATCCCAAGCTGTTGTGGCTGTGGCACAGTGCGAGACACAGGTGGAGCCGGATGTCACACAGTTTGCTACTCAGACTGACATAGTACAGGACACTGACGAGTTTTCATGTCAAGTTCACATACTACCTAGCACAGATGAATTTTCCTGTCAAGCAGAGTTGCGACACAATGAAGGAGATTTTGCCTGTCAGGTTAACATAGTACAGGAGACAGAGCAGTTCGGGTGTCAAGCTGAGCCTGACACAACTGAGTTTTGTTGTCAAGCAATACCTAATGTAAATCAGTTTGGATGTCAAACTGAGATAAATCCTGAGGTAAATCAGTTTGGATGTCAGACTGAAACAACTCCCGAGGTAAATCAGATAGGATGTCAGACTGAGATAAAACCTGAAGTAAATCAGTTTGGATGCCAGACTGAGATAAAGCCAGATGTGTCTCAGTTCGGGTGCCAGGCAGAGATAAAACCAGAAGTATGTCATATGGCGTGTCAAGTTTACATTCTGCCTGATGTTACCCCGTTGTCTAGTCAGACTGACAATGTACCCCAGGTACAGCAGTCAGAAAGTGATCCTGTCATATTACCTGAAGTGCTGGAATTTGGGTCACAGGTGTTGCTGGAGGGGGACAGCGCGGACATCATGTCCGCCAAGCCGGACAAGTCAATTTTATTCCGCAGATTTAAACTTGACCCCCCACATGTGACAGATTCTGCCTCCACTTGTGCAGCTTCTTCTGTCACATCTTCCACCAGTATTAAGAGAAGGAGGAGGAGGAGTGACCTAGAGCTGGATACTTCATCCATACTGAGCTTCAACTCTTCACCTGCACACAGCACACGTTCCTTAGTGAAAAGAAATAGACGTTCTGTACCCTAGAAACTCAGTTTCTGATATCTGAATGTGAGGCATATCATATGTCATAACCCGGTCCTGATTCACATGATGTGACTGTACATAGAGTTAAGTCTATTTATGGCATTACAATATCACATGTTATCCTACATATAGTTATTTATGACATGATCATTACAGCTCTGTTACTGTCAATTTTAAAAAGAGCTGGGAAAGAGACATACAGTATTAAGGAAACACTTTCGGGCAGCGCCTGTTCAAAATCCATCTGAATTGAAAAATTGTCTTATTCATAGTAGACCATATAGAACCATCCACCTCCTCTCTGACATCCGGTTCAAGGTCAAATGCAAACAGTGTGTGTCCACTATTGAATCCCGATCTTGTAATGTATAACCCCTCGTCCCTCCCATCTGTGTACCGTTCCCTACCATACAGAGCAATGTAGGTCTCGATGAAAGATGATTTCCTACTGTGTGTAGGGTCAAACTTCATAAGTAGTGATTTTTGAGGTACATTTTCACCATGTACTGTAACACTAAAGTGTTTGATCTTCAATGGTTGAAAGTTATACGGATTTTTAGTATAACACCATACTGTAGCTTTTTGAGAAACTAAGCCGCAAATTATTCTGGATGGCACGTTACCCAGGTAGATGTTGTCGGCACTAAAAGAGTAGTTTGTACTCGGTATAGAGTATTTTTTACGTAGAACACATGGGGATGATGTGAGAAACACCTTCTCAAAAGCTGCTGTCACATCGTCTGCATTTTTAGTTTGAAGTGGTTCTGTGTGAACTTGACGTGAGAATATATCAATACAAAGCAGAACAAATGTGATACATTGATTGTAACGTTTCAATATGTGCATGTCCATTAAATCAGCATCCCACATGTCATTTATTGCTGGTGAAATAATTCTGGAATTCACCTTGAGTTTACCTGGCTGAGAGAAACGTAGATGTGTAGACTGATCATTTAACCATGTTTTGAACTGTTCTGTTAAATGTTTTTTAGATTTTGTGTTACTAGGTATGACAGTCTTGTTGACACCACTGAAGCTACCTGGTATAGAGATATTATAGTAATTTCTTTTAACACCCTCAAGTTCCCATCCTTTGTTCTTTCGGCCCCTTTTACGTTGAGCCATTTATAGCATCAACCACTCCCTCTTCATCTTTTTGGTCTGAGGTTCAATAACCTCAGTGTTAATAG
The DNA here is from genome assembly GCA_947462335.1 of Harmothoe impar. Taxonomy (NCBI): domain Eukaryota; kingdom Metazoa; phylum Annelida; class Polychaeta; order Phyllodocida; family Polynoidae; genus Harmothoe; species Harmothoe impar. The sequence goes on along the minus strand of OX381705.1, from coordinate 37,767,288 downwards.
TGCTGGGTTTACTGTGAGCCCCACTATGTAATGTGTCACATGGTGTTTCTTCACACCTTTTAAGGTATGATACAAAATCGTCAACATTAAAATCCTCTTTAGATTCCTTGTCAGTATTATGATGTGGTGCAGTAATATTGTTTTTTTTCTGCTGTTTTATTTGTGTTTTCTGTCAGTGTTTGACTGGAATTTATGAGAAGCTTATAATCTGTAAATGATACAAGGACAAGCTTTTGTATATTTTTCATGTTACTTTAATGTTGTTTCTACAATATATGATACAGCCTTCCCTATTTTGAGCAGTATAGCACGGCGTGATGTCCAGGGAGTACGGTTCCTGGTGCCCGCTCTACAGAGGTCCTTTTTGTACACAGCAATTGATTTGATGTCAGTAGGAGTAAGCTCGATGTTGCCTTCCAATGCGTGCAGTATGATCTCACATATAGCGAGCACTTGATCTTGTGTTGCTGATTTTATCATAGACTGACGTTGCTTATGACTGGGTGGTTTAGCTATAAACTGTAGAAACTGAATGTTTCTATTAAACCTGTCAGAGCTCATATTAAGTTAATTTGTTATGATGTTTGTGTTTTCCTTGTTGGGGTATGATATTTCATTATATGGAAAGACATGTATGATTTGTACCTGGTGAGAGAGAACGTTTACCTTAGAGGTGTGTACAATATGGTGTAATGTTCAGGTGTGATATGTGTTCGTCCGCAAAAAATCTGTTTACATTCCTGAGTAAGGTAAAAAAAGATAACCATATGGTTCACTCTCTGTGGCGTCCTGGTAGGCTTCTGCTAAAGCCTGAGGAGTAGAAGGGAAAACCTGACGTGCTAAGTAATTTATTTGACTGCTGTCACGGGGACTTTTGAACAACACTAGATATTGTGTATTTAGAGATATTGTTTTACTGTATTTACCCTGGTGAAAAATGTTCTGTGTTAAGTAAAAGACACTAATGATAAGATGATGAGACCCCAGAATAAACATTTCTAACATGTCGACTGACTTTTGCAGCTGTGTTATAAGATCATCTAGAATAACAACATGGTGGGCCCCATGCTTAAGACTGTGTATCAACTCTTAAGAGGGTAGACCCCTATGAAATGTTATATTAGGAAGTAACTGCTTCATTTCTAAGTACATTGGATGTTCTATAGAGTAGCAATATGAAATGGTCTGAGGAATGTCTATATGAGAATAAAGATGTGGCAAGTTAGTAAGATTTTTTAATCAGAGATGTTTTACCCGAGCGTGAAGGGCCAAAGATCACCCAGCAATCACCCATGCATTTCAATGCATCAACGGATGTGATAAACATATCCCCTGTAGGGATCAACAAGATTTATCAGGGGAGGGATGTAGCATTTACTAAACAGATAGCAGCTTTCAGAACAAATCTAATGCAGCAGAGCCCCATGAGAGAAAGCTCTCCCAGAGTAGTGAAAGAGACGAGAATCATAAAAGAAAAAGAAGCCCAAGCACCCACTGCATCAACTGAACCAGACTATTCACCAGCAGAGCTGCAATACAGAAGAAGTATCCACACAAACAGACAGCTACCTCAGAATATATATCATCCAAGGAAAAAGTATATATGAAGTAGAAGCAATCCTGAGTCACAGGACTGTAGGTTATGGTAACAAGGTGAGGCAGGAGGTTAATGTCAGCTGGCTAGGTTGGCCAGACAAGTATAACACTTGGGTAACAGTCATTGAATTAACACATGTGAAGCAGGGTCCAACCAAAGAGAACAATCCTGAATTAGTAGGGGAGTCAAAAATCAACACTGAAACTGTGGCTGCAGTATCCCCCTTGCAGCTCAGGGGACTACATGAGACTACACCCAGCAAGAGCACTGATGAAAATATTGTGCCCAGCTCAAAGAAAAAAGATCCAGAACAAAACCCTGAATAAAACAGTAAGCAATATTGGTTTACAGTGGAGTGCATTATGGAGCACAGGATCGAGGAGAAAAAATTCCTGAGTAATAATGCTATGCCAAATACATTTCAATACAAAGAGTCTTCTCTGACCTCGCACAATATTCAAGAAACTAAATGCTTTCAAATAAATGTCTATCCAAAATATTGCATGCTAAGTAGTAGAAAGGTGATGACTACATGCATGGGTGGAGGTTCTAGGTCAAGAACATGTTGTTTTAGGTCAAGAACATGCCAAGAACGTGCATGTTCGATGTGTCAGTTTTTGAACATGACGCAACATGTTTTGTGGGGTCAGGTGGTGGGGTCAGATTGCGGGGTCAGGTGGTGAGGTTGGACGGAGGGGATAAGGGAGAGGGCATAGGTGCGTTGATACGGATTATTGTTTATGGATTAATTTTTTTTTTTTATTATCATTGTCATTATATAGTGAGACGATATAAAAAACACCATTGTCTAATATATGAAGAGCCAATTTGACTCCATACTTATTATTGATTATTATGGGACCCCTAAAGAGGGGTCCATTTTCCTAAATTAGCGCTTTTACCATAATTATGGTACCAGTGCTAACCCAAGGGGGGTAGTCTTTGAGGCGCGTTAAGCATACCAAGACATTCACCCGTTGGCAGGTCTGGCAGAGCCCTGGCAAAATCCAGGAGCAATGGCGTGACCATTTGAAAGGTGACTGGTTTCGATAGGTTTAATCCTTTATCAAAGTCAAAATTTACAACCATGTGGTGTGCTATTTTAATTCTCTACTTGGTTTAACCCGCTAGTTATTACACTAAAATAAATATCTATCCTCCAACCATCCATGTTGTATTGCATTAATGCGGGGGTAGTCCCCGCGTTTGATTAAAGAAAACAACCTTATTTAGCTCGAGTTAACACTGGGTTTAACACTCATTCTTCCATTTTTTCATTGTGGCGCCATCTCGCGGTACAATTAACAACCACTATTCTGCGCGCTGACAGTGTAAGCTTGCGGCGCCGCCTAAATGAAGTAAAATCATCTAGTTCCATGAGATGCGCTAGTTCAAGGATTATCGCTAGATGGCACCACAAAGCAATGTTCATGTTTTTATCCAAATCATGCTGACTGTTCTAACGCTATAAATCTTCCCAAAGGACACATTTTAAGACATTTAACATTTTATTCAAACTTATATGAATCAGTGACACTTCAGCTATGTCCATGCATTGCTAGGTTTAGTATAAACAGGCTAAAACATATACGTTTCATGTGACACACCATAACTTTGGTTACAGCGATATGTTATAACAAGATAAGACCGCTGGTGAAATTGTCCTGAGCCCCAAGGTCGGGCAGGCTTCGGCCTGCCTGACTCGGGCCTGGTCCCTACGTCTGGTGTCTGAAAACAGAGACCATATAGCCGGTAGTCGTCTGGCTATGGTACGCCACAGACCACCTGGTGCAAAAGACCCCCTCTTTAGGGGGTCGACAAATAATCAAAAATAACCAATTAATAATAATAGGTACAAATGATAGCTCGGTATTTGTTTACTAGTCTTACAACAATGTGGACAATGTGTATGGTATTGATGTACACTGTAAACGCTTAATACATGCATTGTATATTGTTATTAATCAAAAGTAAATCCTTCAGACTGCATAACGTCTGCACAAACACGCAAGTCGATGAAGTTTCTCAGTTGAATTGGGCCGAGAAAGAATGTACCTTTGGGGTCGGATTCTGAGACAAAATACACCCAATCCTCGGCTAATTTTATCACATTGTACCCCTCAATATGCATAGAAGTAAAGACGGGTTTAGTTGGCAAGAAAAAGTCCTGCACTTCTTTAAAACCCTCCAGTATCATTTCTTCCCAATTTTTTTAGGGAATGACGAATCGTTTTGGACCAGCATTGATGGTAATGCGAGCCTCGTCTTAATAAATCTGATGCTGGATCTTAAGAAGTATGCCCCCACCCAACTTTAGGGTCATTTTAGACACGGTAGCTTTTTTCTCCAGCTCGTTAACCCATATTTTGACAGAAACGCGTTCATCAGAAGTCTGAAAGTTGTGCCATGTACATTATTATATAGTCTCTAAACTGAGCGGTTAACATTAATCTCACCGCCATGGCATAGGCCCCCCACATAAGGGGGCCTCCCATGGTAAGCTGCTGCTGTGGTGTACTTGATCTTGTCCTTAAGACGTGAAAGCCGTGTTTCAACAACTGATGTCATTACATGACAATGTTGTTGTAACACTGAGAGGGGAGGAAAAAAAGGGTGCCTTTTAAGGGATCCGACAAATAAACAAAAAATACCACCCCAATTAATCCCTACCACCCACCTTTATCCTCTCCCTTATCCCCTCCGTCTGACCCCACCACCTGACCCCACAAACATGTCGCGTCATGTTCAAAGACTCACACGTCAACATGCATGTTATTAGCATGTTCTTGACCTAAAACAACATGTTCTTGACCTAGAACCTCCACCCATGCATGTAGTCATAAGCTTTCTACTACTATGCTAGGTTAATATAAGGGTAATACACCTGCTGAGTTGAAGTTAAATTGTTGCGAACCTTTTCACTTATTTAAGTCTGATTGTGCAAAATTGTATTTGAGCTGTGATATTCATGATTTGCAGATATTATGAGAATTGTGTCATGAATGTAGAGGTCTAGGTCTTCATAATCATACTTATAGCTTGAACAGATGTGCTTCAGAAAGAATAAAGCTGTATGTGCACAAAGACTTATCTTGTTGTTTTCTATTTTATAGTTTTTTCTTCTGCCTTCAGTTGCGTTATCACAAATTGAGTAATTGAGTCCCAACACAAATATAATAGGGTTGGGTTCTCTAGCCGGTTCTCACCATGTTTACCTGCATGTTCGATGTATTTATGAGTGACAGAAATAATTAAACAGTTTGCACACACACACACACACACAGACGCACACACACACACATTTGTATACGTATTATAAATACAAAAACATTGTGTAATTGAAAAATATAAATTGACCCCCAAAATGTGAAAGGGTTGGATCCTCTACCCTGTTCTCACCATGTTTACCTGCATGTTTGATGTATTTATGAGTATCAGAAAGAATTAAATAGTTTGCACATATCCACACATTTATATAAGTATTGTGAATACAAAAACATTGGGTAACTGAAAAATTGATCCCCAAATTGGCTCCTAACCCATCTTTAAACCCATGTATCAACAATAGCTACATTTGACATCATCCTGTTACCACTATAACATTCTAACTGGTTTGTGTGTCCCCTCAGTTGGTACCGTATTGGTCCGTATAAGTATGCAGACACTTATCATATAATGTATGAATATATAAATATTTTGATACCCCTGTACTCCAGTACTTATTCAAGACCATCACTCTTTTGAAGCCCTAGCATTTAATACAGGCCAATACGGTAAAAACACTAAAGGGAGATTAACCATGCCTAGCCCAACTACCGACCGAGTCAGGATATTTTGACATGAATACATAATCACACCAGGGTGGTCCTAGAACATAAACCTTGCAGTACCACTGTTTAGATATCAGTTATCCTAATATTTAGCAAAGTTTCATTAGTATATACTATGGGATATGTTTAACAGTTTGTTAACACATGGGGTGACCATGCGCGCACGGTTTGACATTCATGGCTCTCACTGGGCAGATTACATTATCCTACCTACTACATAACTCCCCCACCACACTACCATACCTACTGTAATGCCCACACCTGTTCTACTGACCTACCTTATGTAAGTCCCACCTACACTCCACCACTCACCTGTACCTGCCCTACTTTCCTCACTCCACCACAACAAGCCTTCCCAGGAGGTCAGGTTTTGCTGATACGGACTATATTTTCATCCATGGTGCTCTCTGATTTGGATGAATACGGATCCAAATTTGTCTCCTCCATTGAAATCCTTGGTACATCTCCGTGATTGCCTGTCTGATTTGGTGTCAATTGCTCAGAGCTCATTATGAGAAAAAATTGTAGTACTTTTCTATGTAGATGAAGAGCGATGAAATAAAGATGTTACTTCACTGACCGTGAAAGATAGGTATTGAAACACACGTTTCTCTCAGTTACATGTTAAGAGAATTATTGCTACACGAAAATCCACATCCTGTAGGTTTTTCCTTTTCTTGTTGTATTTTATCCGCTTTGTCATGAATGTCTTTAATAGCTAAGAATAACTGTTCTATTTGTAGCGACAAATTCCTAATGTCGAGTATATTTTCATCCTTGGTACTCTTTTCTTTCAAGAAGTATGAATCAGAATTATTTTCCTCCACTGAAATCCTTGGTATATTTCCCTGATTAACAATCTCATTTGATGCAACTTCATCGACACTCATTATGAGAGGATATTGTAGTACCTTTATATCAGGATGTGAAGCGTGGAAATAAAGATGCTGCTTCACGGACTGTGAAAGATGGAGTGTTTTGTCTTGCTGTGAGCATTGATTTAAATTATGTCCTGTTGCTGATAGAAAATAAGAAGAAAAAATGACAAACATCTGAATTTGGGGCAGAGACTAGTATATGATCATAAATGGCAGAGCATTGGGACAGAGAATGTGATAGTAGCTCTGTAGAAAATTTGAGATGGCGAAAACAACTTCAGAAAGGTTGCACACAACAAAGAAGATATTATGTTAGTGCACATTGTATGGGCACTAATTTGTCTACAAAAATAATGTAAGTCCCCATGTAACAAATATAATAAAGTATACACAATCACAAACTGTTTTATGGCATTTGATTAGTGAGTATGGATGTATGGGCATGTATAGTGCCAATAAATATCACCCTAATAGTGTGTGAAAATTATGAACTGGATATACTCTTGGGCGTCGAGAGGCAATATCATTGATATAAGCCAAGGCCGAAGGCACAATGTCTCACCAAGATAGGCCCTAGTTAACAGGCTCAAACACATGTGGCTGTGTGGTCCTGCTGCTAGGGTATAGTGGACTTCTAGTTGGGATCAGATCAAATGGTGTTCAAACCCGCAAAATTTTTAAATAGCGTAAATGATTTGGCTAAAAAGGCAGAAACAGTACATATACTATTGTGTGATTAGTATTATTGCATCATTCCCCGTGGAGCAGTTGGCTAGCTGTGGGGCTCAATTTTCTGAGTACAAATCCTGCTCAAAACCCAGGCTGGCAAAGGAAAAAAGAGCCCTTAAATGTAAATATCTCCTAGGGGTCTATTTCGATGTATAAAATAAACAATGCTTCCTCCTGATGATGGACAATGTTATAAACTGTTCCCATTTTTAGGTATTTCAGCTCCTTTTACCTCCCTTATATGTTTCCTCTGCACATGTATAAGAAAGTTATACATTTGCAAAGGACACATATAAGCATTATATGAAACACTATCTATACATTTTTAGCAAGCACAATTTTGTATCAACGGATACCTACCAAGGGGCATGGCAACACTTTCTTATATAGAAAGCACACGTCATACTTGTTCCCTAACGGACACCCCTAATTAACAGGCGCAGTCATATACAGCCTTGAAACACTAATTAACAGGCGCAGTCATATACAGCCTTGAAACACTGAACTGGATTTATGCTATTTTTCGTACTCATCCATTGCTTATGTAACAGACCCCAGGCCATAAAACTTTTACTGTCCTGGACAATAACCCTTTAAGGATGGCATTGTGTATTAACACATTATTTACTTGGTCATCACGTTGCATGAATGCGTCACAGGTGAGTTACTTGCTGTGGCTGCATTGGTGCATCATGACGACACATGCAACATTTTAGCATCATACTTGTTCCCTAACGACCAGCACTAATTAACAGGCGCAGTCATATACAACATTGAAACACTGAACTGGATTTATCCTTTTTTTTCGTACTCATTCATTGCTTATGTAACAGACCCCAGGCCATAAAACTTTTACTGACCTGGGCATTAATCCTTTAAGGATTGCATTGTGTATTAACATGCTGTGAGCATTGATTTAAATCATGTCCTGATGCTGATTGAAAATAAGAAGAAAAAAATGACAAAGAACCGAAATTGGGGCAGAGACTAGCATATGATCATAAATGACAGAGCATTGGGATAGAGAATGTGATAGTAGCATTGCAGAAAATTTGAGATGGTCGCATATACATACCGGTAAACCATAGCATACAAGTTAACCGTCTGCAACCGGTCAACCTGTATATGCCGGTGTACCTGTATATACAGGTGATCCAGTTTGTGATGGTTAACCGGTATAAAGAGGAGAATCTGTTTTCGATGGTATACCTGTGTATACAGGTAAACCGGTTTCTGATGGATATCCGATAGTAATACTGATTGAAATAAAGCATAGCCGTAATATATATTTATTATACATAAGTTTGATTTAGATTATTGATATTTTTATAAATGATAATTATTTCCAACAAAATGATATCAGTTGCTTGGTGTAGGACATGATTGACATAAACTAGAGACTATATAGGAGAGGAGAATGAAAGATTTATATCAGAGAATAGTTACTGGAAATGAAAAGTGGTGCTCAGAGAGTGTAACAGCTGTAACATGACAGGTATGATAAATGAGTTACAGTTATATTATATGAACTTCGATTTTAAGTAGTGGGGAGAATTAAGTAAAACAGGAGAATACTTTATTTGGATCAGAGAATAGTATCCGCATATGAAGATTCGGGTGGAGAGTGGAGAACTCCATATATGTCATGGATGATTAATAGTCACAATCCATCGGTAAACCAGCATTTGCTGGTGTACCGGGTAGTAGCGGTGAACCTGTTTCTGATGGTTTACCGGGGATAACCGGTGAACCGATATTTACCGGTACACCACCTGAACTACGTTGAATACATCCATTGAAAGAAAACATGAACAAAACACATGTATGAGAACTATAGAAACATATGAAATATTTCACATAATGATTTGATATATTAGGGAGCAGTAACTGATGGGTATAAATATGTATAAAGTACAGTGGTACAAATTAGTATAAATGAGAAAGTCAATGGTATCAAAATATACATATCATATTACACCATGAAATTTTTTTTTACACTAATATGTCAAGATAAAGTAGATATATCTATATTCCAAATATGAAATAGATACATGTTGATTTAGTACATGAAAATGAACAAAAACATGCTCAAAACCAAAATGGTGAATGAATTGACTCGCTCTATTACTACTCACATAGAGGAAATTATATCAGGGGAAATTCTACAATATATGAAGTTAAATGGTTCCCACAATCCCCCTCCCTGCAGATAACTTGGTAATCTGGATAATCTGGAATGCCATTTATTTACCGGTATTTCTTGTTTCCTTATGACTTACCTTTCCTTGTCTTCCCTCCTTTCCTTTGTTTTCTACTTTTTCAAATTCTTTTTTTCAAACATGACGTCATGGTCCACCTGACTCCCCCTGCCTCCCCCCCCCTTGTCATGCCTGACATGGTCACTTGTTACCCCCCCCCCCCCTTCCCTCCCTCCCTGCTGCAAGGCGTCATTTATGGACAGTCCCTCACTAAGAGAAACCCATGTCACTAGTGTCACTAGGCAAAACATGGAGGGACACCCCAATTTTGAAAACGGAGCCACGTCGCCTCTCTCATCGCCACGTCGCCTCTCTCATCGTCACGTCGCCTCTCTCATCGTCATGTCGCCTCTCTTGTTATTACATTAGGCAGTTCGGCCAAAAATAGAAATATTTGAAATAATGAAACGATTTTTGTTTTAATGGTCAGATATCGTGCAGAAATGAATATGTCCTCAAAAATATCGATGTTTAGTGAAGATCTAGGGGTGTTATTGGTCATTTGCTACGTGTTTGGTCCTCTCCTGTTTCTGTCATAAGCCCCTTTAAGGGCAGTGGCCGCAGTGCAGGTAGGCTACACGGCAGGGGTGCTCACTGACCACCCCGGCAATAGGTCTCAGGGAGGGCCGTCACACAGGCAGCACAGACCCTGGTCATACCTTGCCCCACTCTATTTAACTGTGGGGACCACTTTTTGGGTCCCTTGCGGTAAAAAGCGGTAATGAATAGAGCTAAAATGTTAATTTCTATTATGAAAGTAATTTATGAGGAACATGTTGCCACTCTTCCAGACTTTTCTATTAGGTATTTAAAGAACAGTGGCTGTTGGAAGTTGGTCAAAATCACCCAATATCCATGATTCAATGGCTAGGAATTACTCTATAAAAGTTACACATATAGAAAGTGCATTGTGTCCACTCTGTTCTCCCGAGAAATGGTGCATTTATATTGAAATTAACCCTTCTCTTCCTCAAAAGACAAAGAGCATGTCTGCCCTGAGGGTAGTGCGGCCCACTCGCCGAAATACCTAATTACATCATAAAAATATGCTGATGGCTGGAATCGAACCCTGGCCTCCCGCATGAGAGATAGGCACCCTCACCACTATACCATAGTTTCAGTTGCTTATGTGCATAGAAAATGTCTTATTTATAAAATTATCCATGTCGCCTCTCTCGCCATATGTCGCCATTGTCGCCATATGTCGCCTCTCTCGCCATAGGTCGCCTCTCTCGCCGTTCCTCGTGCGAATAGTGGACGTTATTCACACGAGGAACTCGTGCGAATATCGCTGGCGCACAGGAATAGTGTTTACACTGGATAGGTGCTTAGAGAACCCCCTTGTCATCATTCAAATATAAAGTCTATCTTATTTCCAAACTATAAGAACATCTATTTATTGTTTCCTGTTCTAAAACATGTGGATGTTAAAACATGTGGATGTTAAAACATGTGGATGTTTATGGATAAAGATGAGTTGAACTGAGTGGGTCTGAGTTGGTTCCATTGCCATTTACTAACTGATGTTTACATCCTCATAACAGATCCAAGATGGCCACCGTACATGCGCACATACAATGTATACAAACACACAACACATCACTTTAACCGTTATTGTATTATTCAATAATGTCAATTTCATCTGGCTTTGTTGGAAAACTCTATATATTGTATAGTAGTGGCATCTGGTGTCAATCATCAGAACTACTAGACCAGTTGCCCTGTCCAAACCCAACCTCAGCCCACATCGGGCAGCCCGCTTTGAAACTGATCTGAGCCCAAAATGGGCAACCCGATCGGGGCCACACTTCAGTCCAGCCATCTGCCCAACATGAAACCCAGCTCAGTTTTGCCCAACTTCAAACAGCCAATCCGAGCTAAAACCAAATTGGCCCCGTGCGGGCTTGCTACTGGCTCAGTCTCATGAGTTTGTAACATTTCAAACGTCTTTGACCGGTGCCGTCTTTGACCGGTGCCGTCTTTGACCGGTGCCGTCTTTGACCGGGTATGTGATTAAAATGAAGAAAAAAGTAGTGTATAGTAAAGAAATGGGTAAATTTTTTGTATAATATGTTATAACACATCATTTCGAGGCATTATTTAAAATTGATATATTTCATATATTTATGTTACTGGCTCAGTCTCATGAGTTCGTAACAATTGAAACGTCTTTGACCGGCGTCGTCTTTGACCTGTGACGTCTTTGACCTGCTGAAGAAAAAAAGTCCAAAAGGAACCCTTAATATGTGCATTAAAATTATTTTTTTTAATTGGGTAAAACAACCATAGACTGTTTATTACATGAAGAAGTTGAAGCTTAAATTTCTTTACTAAATAAGTACTTTTTTCTTCATTTTAATCACATACCCGGTCAAAGACGGCACCGGTCAAAGACGGCACCGGTCAAAGACGGCACCGGTCAAAGACGTTTGAAATGTTACAAACTCATGAGACTGAGCCTACTAGGGAGGTGAAGTTGTAGCATGCAAGCTGTGAGTCAGAGTGATGTTATACACATTGTGACAGTCTGCCATGTGCTCTCCAGTCTGCCATCTTGGATTCTGGTGTTGCACATAATGCTGATGCCCCCCAACATCTCCCTTTTATCAAGAGAATTCTTTTTTTTTTAAGAATTAAACATCCGTGCAGACATGTATAGTCCCAATCATAAGAAACACAATAGTGACGACCTCCATAGTCATATTATCCCATGATAGCAGAACTTTGCTGGAAAGAAACTGGGAATAACGAGGCATAAAATAATGTCACAGAGTTTAACATGGTAGAACGGGCATGAAGTCCCAAAGTTTTATGTGAGGACGCAGTCATCATATTTTGTTGGTCGATATATGTCCCTCGTCCTTGTACGACAAGCAGGTGAAGGGCTGGGTGCAAGGGCCAGTTTATTGCTCATAACTGGGCCACTACCAGCACCAGGCCGCGATGCACCAACACTTGGAGTAGACAGTGCAGGCCCCATTGGGGACTTCTATGGAGAACGAGGTGCTGTCACCCCAGGTTGCGACTCAAGCTGGTTGTCTTGTAGGTCTGGCTGACCTGGGGCCCTCACCAGAGGTGGGCCACCAGGTACCAGTACCTGAGGCACCTGTACGTATCCAAGGTCCTTTTGTGGGGGAGCAGCTGGTAGCACATGAACCGGTTACGGCTAGCTGTCCCACGGTCGGTCTGAAGGGTGTATGATCTAGGTCCTTTGCAGTCCACTACCTGCCCATAAGCCCATGGCTAACCACGCTTGTTCGGAGGGGGCTTTAAGTAGGTATAGTCACCAATTGAGAGTGGGGAATGGTGGACCACATTCCTGTCATACAATGTCTTGCTGGCTACTCTGCGAGCCTCAATCTCCTCCTGAACCACCCCAGTGTCCACCACCTGAGGGTCCAACAGTCTGTCTGAGGTCGGCAGAGGGGTGCGTGTTCGGCAACACAACACGCGCTGCGCAGGTGAGTATGTGTAGCCAGATTGGTGGGTGTTCTGATGAAGGAGTAGGGCCAGGCTGATGTTCGTGGATTTCTTTAGTAGCCCTTTGGCTACCTTTACAGCCACCTCTGCTCGGCCATTTCCCTTGGGGTAATAAGGAGATGATGTTGTGTGGTTGAAGTTATACCTGATCGCCAAATCTGCATAGTCCTTACTTATAAATTGAGGGCCATTGTCTGTGTGTATTCTTGTTGGGGCGCCAAACGTGGCTAGATGGGCCTATGTCTTGGCTACTACTGTGGAGGCCAGAGTGTCCCCCAGCTCATCTACCTCAATCCAATTGGAGAAGTGGCACACAGTTACTAAGTAGTCCTTCCCCTCAAAGGCACACAAGTCCTGGCTGAGTAGCTCCCAAGCCCTGGTTTGTATCGGTAGTGACATCATGGGCTCCTTTTGTGAGGCTGAGCCATACAATGCACAGGTTCCACAAGCCTCACACATGTCCTTTATTGTCGCTCTCATTCCAGGCCAGAAAAATACCTGCTTTGCCATTCTGTAGTTCGACTCAGCCTATAGGGGATTTGCATGGATCTTTTGGCCCGGAGCTGTTGAGGCACCAACACAGTCTCCCCCTTATATATAGCCTCATTTAGTACAGAAAGTTCATCCCTGTATCCCCAGAATGGCCTAAGATCCTTGGGCAACAGTTACGATCGTCGGGCCATCCATCGATGACTGACCCTCAGTGAGCTGTGTGTCTTTTGGCATTAGTTGTGGCGTTTGTCGGATGCCTGCTTTGGCAATGAGTGCAGTGGCTGCGTTTGATTGGGGGTTGTAGTCCTTTATCTCAGGTGTAATACCCAAGTCCTGCATTATTTCTTTAACTGCTGCTGCTTGAGCCCTTTGTTCTTCAGCTGACGGGGCTGTTTTTTTTTTTTTTTGGGGGGGGGGGTTCTTGTTGTCTTTCTTCTTATCTTCTTTCTTTTCCTGACTTTGTTGTACCTGCTCAGCTTTTTTCCTATCTTCCTCCTCATCCTCCTTAGTCACCCTGTCTCTAATTCTCATCAGGATCTCACCAAACTGGTTCTCACCTAACAGGACCCCTGTACTAAAGTCCCAGCTTAGGCCTCCTGCCCAAAAGTCATGTTTGGTTCCTTCCACCAGCGCCTTCGGCGCTGTCAGCTTCAGTGCCTCTCTATGGTCCAGATGCTCCCTGTACTTGACTCTGTTTATGTCCTCCAGGTAGTGGACTCTTACTTCTTTCCAGCCTTTCTGGATTGGTACTCTGTCCCCTATGCCTTTATGATACCTGGCTCCACTGTTTCCAGTATCCTTTTGGCTCTGGTCTCATCCCCATTCCACACTGCTTTCACATGTTGATAGGCCTGTTCGTTAGAGGTATAGACCTTGGTAGAGTCGGGCCTGCTTTTGATCTTGGTTGTGTATGATATGCTGCTGGGGTAGAAATTGGATAGGTATGCAGAGCTTCCTTGAAAAACTATCCCTGCAGGGGTGTCTTTGATCCTTACTTCTTTCTTTGCCTTCTTGTCTTTTTGGCTTGTACCACCTCCTGTGGCTTTCCTTTTACCTCCTTTCCCTGGCTGTGAAGAGGGGAGTAGCTCCTTTGGCACCTCATCTATGTTGTAGGTGGTCCCATTTATCTCCACTGAATTGAATTCAATTTTGACTTTTGCTCCAGCTTCTATTTGTCTAGCTGCTACTTGCCTCAGGACTCTTCTGGCATTGGTATACACTATGGGTTCATCTGGTTCTATGAACACTGCCTTGCCTGCCTCTGTTGTTCTCAGTTTGAATTTCCTTCTCATAATGAGCCTCTGAATGTGCTGGTTTGTCATACAGACTAGTATGTGTGGGTCTCTGTCATCTGAAGGCCCTACCCTGGTGACAGATATGATGTCAGATCTTTGTAGTCTGACTCCAATCTCTCTGCAGATGTTGTATGGGATAATAGCTAGGTTCTCCCGTCTGTCAAAGGGAATACCTATGATTATCAAATTTCTGTCGGGGTCTGGGAGATTGTGTATGGTATAGGCATTGTGCTGCACTTCCCCTTCCTGGACTACCTGTGTGTACATCCTCCCAGCTTTCTTCTCTAAGGTTGGCCTTTTGGCCTGATCTTCACCCAGTTTCTTCTCTAAGTCTTGTTTGTGCTTGTCTAGCTCTTCCCTGAATTTAGTTGTTATCTCTTCTACCTTCCTGTCGCAGTTCTTCTTGTAATCATTCATCTCCTGTGACATGCTGGCGATGCTTTGTTTAGTACTTGTCTCGAGTGTGTTTATACGAGAGTTGATGGACTTCTTCACTTCCTTCATCTTCTTATCTGCTTTGTCTACTTTCCTGGTCAGTTTCTTCATTGACTCTTTGTCCGCCATATTTGTCATGAGTAGGTCTAGTTTTTGGTCTATGGTTAGGTACTTCTTTTTTGTTTGGTTTCTTGTTTGGGAAGCCGGGGGGCTGGACTCCTTACCAGAGCTGTATTCCTCATCCTCACTTCCTGATGAGTCACTGTTACTGGCGTTTTTGTGCCCTGTCATTATGTGTGGTTAGTGACTAAGGTGTGTAGCTGAACGCACCTTCCCTCGGAGACTGAATTTGTCGTTTTCGATTTTGCATCCTCCAATCACTACTAGCCCACGCAGGGGCTTTCCCTATATTATTGGATTCACAATAAGGAGGCAGGCCTCAGACTTAGTCACCTATGAGTGGCCTGGTGACTCTCATTATAATATAACAAAAAGGTGTGCCTGAATAGGAAATATGCTTGAGTATGAAGAGAGTGAAAGTGGAATAATAGGTACATAACATCATCCTCCTCTTCAATGTAAACTCACTCCATTGAGTTTCTAGTCACTTTATTTGAATATTGGAATATTATCTATTATCTGAGGCCGGTCTCTCAAACAAGGTGAGCAGGTCAATTGGGTCAATAGGAGTGC
This sequence comes from Harmothoe impar, assembly GCA_947462335.1. Taxonomy (NCBI): domain Eukaryota; kingdom Metazoa; phylum Annelida; class Polychaeta; order Phyllodocida; family Polynoidae; genus Harmothoe; species Harmothoe impar. The sequence goes on along the minus strand of OX381705.1, from coordinate 37,751,601 downwards.
CCAATTGACTGCAGAGTTATATCCTTTAACAATGTGTATTTATTTTTAATTGATAAATAATTACTCCTTAATTACGTCTTAATAGTAGTTGATCATATTGGGTAGTGAAGGTCAGAACAGGTTTTTCTTTTTCCTTTTCTTTTCTAAAGCTAAACTTGCTAAGATAAGACGATTATAAGATTACATAACATGCAGGAAGAGTAGAAACATTACTTAGCTAAAGTCTAGCTAAATGTGAAAGTCTATCTAACATGTATTGCATAAATGGTATCTTAACTGTCTAGCTAATACACTTGGTTATATGAGAAGCAGAGGATAATGGTATCCCTTGTTATATATGGGATAAACACATGTTTATACGATAATGCAATGACAGTAGAGTATAATTAGCATGTGGCAACAGTGATATTCCATGGTATGTATTGCCAATATATATGTATGTGTATGTGTCCATATGGTAATGTGTAGTACCGTAAAACCTCGCGTATAAGCCTAACTCGCGTATAAGCCGCACCCGACTTTGGGCCGATCCTATAAGCCGCACCAGTGATCTGATTCTGGTGACTTTTATACTGTACTTTACTGGGTACACTTTCTTGGTGAAATTTTCTCACCCTCAACCAGCCTAATGTTTGACTCCCTGTACCGGTAACCAGGTTACCTAGGGAGCCATGCATCTAGCGGAGAGTGTGAGGGGAGCGTTTTTCTGCAAAAAAATATACTGTACTATAGGAGCAAAAACTCGCGTATAAGCCGCACCCTGACTCTGTGCCAATCATATAAGCCGCACTGGCGATCTGATTCGCGTACAAGCCACGGCTTATACGCCAGGTTTTACGGTGATAGTACAATAGTTTAGTAGTAAAGCTTATAATGAGCATGTTTGACCAAGGTATATTCCTTGGTGTATATAGGGCACACATGCATTCACATGATAGATATAGTGTCTCTGGATCTTAGGTTCACAAGGTGGCTGCAGGTGGCAGCGCTGTAGTCCAGGTCCCTTCTGTAGAAGGGGGTGTGGTGCCCTGGACACTGTGGACACGGTATCAGGGCAAATAGCCCCATGGACTTTTAGTCCCCGGACTTGTGGCCCCCTGACTTGTGGCCCCCTGACAATTAGCCCTGAGGATTTAAGGCCAGCTGACATTCAGCCAGCTGACCTACAGCACCCGGACAAGAGGCCACTTTTTCTAATGCCCGTCAGTCTCATTATCTCAATTCGATTTGAATGCCAGTCAGATTATCTCACTTCTAATGCCCGCTAGATTCTAGTGCCCGTCAGATTTACTTTCTATGCCCGCTAGGTTCTAGTGCCCGTCACATTTACAATCTATGCCCGCTAGATTTATGTCCTCTCTCATGCCCCTCAGATTTCCTCTACGCCCGTCAGATTTAAATTTTATGCCCGCTAGATTCTAGTGCCTGTCAGATTTAAATTCTTTGCCCGCTAGATTCTAGTGCCCGTCAGATTTTTATTCTATGCCCACTAGATTCTAGTGCCCGTCACATTTACAATCTATGCCCGCTAGATTTATGTCCTCTCTCATGCCCGTCAGATTTCCTCTACGCCCGTCAGATTTAAATTCTATGCCCGCTAGATTCTAGTGCCCGTCAGGTTTTTATTCTATGCCCGCTAGATTTAGGTCCTCTCTCATGTCCGCTAGATTTCCTTTATGCCCGTCAGATTTACATTCTATGCCCGCTAGATTCTAGTGCCCGTCAGATTTTCATTCTATGCCCGCTAGATTTATGTCCTCTCTCATGCCCGTCAGATTTGTCAGATTTAAATTCTATGCCCGCTAGATTCTATTGCCCGTCAGATTTTCATTCTATGCCCGCTAGATTTATGTCCTCTCTTATGCCCGTCAGATTCCCTCTATGCCCATGAGATTTAAATTCTATGCCCACTAGATTCTATTGCCCGTCAGATTTTCATCCTATGCCCGCTAGATTTATGTCCTCTCTCATGCCCGTCAGATTTCCTCTATGTAACTAATAAATGAACACTCACTAAGGAAGTGTTTATTTACTAGTTACAGGGGGATGGTGAGCAGGTGACAGCTAACCAGGACTACCTTTTCGGCGTGGGAGACCGAGCCGTATTGCTATTTAGCATACACTCACAGACACCTTGTGGCAGCGTCGTGTTAAATTGAGATGCATAAGTCAATGTATTTGCAACACAAATTATAATCAGTTTGTGATCTTTCTCGCCAATTAGTGGATTAAACTAATGCTATACATAAATAGACATATATCCCTTCTAAAGGCCTGTGGATGTACTGAGTGGATTCCCCCTCGAGAGCGCGCGGAACGTTTTTTCGCCCACCCCCGTTTGAACTATAGTAACGCATTGGCTTTTTTGCTAAATACATTTTTTACGCCCCCCCCCCCCCTCAAGAGGGGTCACAATTTTTTACGCCCCCCCCCCCTCTGAAGGGGTCAGAAAAAAAAGTAAAACCCACCACACCCCCCCTGTAACTAATAAATGAACACTCCCTAAGGCCCCCAAGCATGTAGATGACTTATTAGGGAATGCTCGTTTTTAATATAACATGGGGGGGGTAAGAAAGTTAGAACCCTCGGGGGGGTTCCAAAAAATTCTAGTTGTTACTAAGCCACAAAATGACAAGAACATGCAAGATTTTCGAGACCTTACGGGGGGGAATAAAAAATTTCGACTCCTCTATATTTATGGTATTGGTGAAGAAATTTTGTGCGCTCCATGCCTCTCACCACCCGCCCCCCCCCCCCCTTTTTAAAAAAAGGGCACTACCTTAGGCTAAGATTATCCAACCAAAATGTCAAAAAAGTCCAACGGGGGATAATAGGGGGGGGGGGTGGGGTGGTACATTTTGAAGTGTCTCAAAGGGGAGGGGGGAGTGTAGCAACTAGGCCTATAGGGAGGGATAAACATGACCACTCCCAATCCATGTCATGCATGGACTCTGATCATGGAGCAGAAAAAAACGCTGACATGAGGCACAGACCTAGAGAGAGATACACTGATCACAGCCACTGTGATAACTGTGGTCAGCTTGGCAGGCCTAGTGCGGTATTGTTATGCTAATGAGCGCCCACATGGGTGGAACACTCCAGTGGTGTGCCACAGGAGGTGTGAAATTTTTTCAAAGGAGAGGCCTACTTTGGAGCCCCCACTCCCCACCCTACCCCACCCCCATCCCCCAATAAAATTGCATACGCTGCTACTGTAGAAGTGAGTAGGCCTAGGCTTACTCCCAGTCCCTGCTCTCTAATACCTTAACAACGCCATCCGTATTATGGGGATTGAATATACTACCTTAGATCTATACACAACTTTTTGGTCTACAATACCCCCATTTTAGGATAGAAACACCGACTTTCTAGCCCCTGTTAATTCGATGGACACTAGAATCTAGCGGGCAAAGAATGAAAATCTGACGGGCACTAGAATCTAGCGGGCATAGTATCTAAATCTGACAGGCACTAGAATCTAGCGGGCATAGAATGAAAATCTGACGGGCAACAGAATCTAGCGGGCATACAATGTAAACTGACAGGCAACAGAATCTAGCGGGCATAGATTATAATCTGACAGACACAAAAGAATCTAGCGTGCATAGAATGTAAATCTGACAGGCACTAGAATCTAGCGGGCATAGAATGAAAATCTGACGGGCAACAGAATCTAGCGGGCATACAATGTAAACTGACAGGCAACAGAATCTAGCGGGCATAGATTATAATCTGACGGACAATAGAATCTAGCGGGCATAGAATGTAAATCTGACAGGCACTAGAATCTAGTGGGCATAGAATGTAAATCTGACGGACACTAGAATCTAGCGGGCAAAGAATGAAAATCTGACAGGCAACAGAATCTAGCGGGCATAGAATGTAAACTGACAGGCACTAGAATCTAGCGGGCATAGAATGAAAATCTGACGGGCAACAGAATCTAGCGGGCATAGAGTGTAAACTGACAGGCAACAGAATCTAGCGGGCATAGATTATAATCTGACGGACACTAGAATCTAGCGGGCATAGAATGTAAACTGACAGGCAACAGAATCTAGCGGGCATAGAATGTAAATCTGACGGACACTAGAATCTAGCGGGCATAGTATCTAAATCAGAAGGGCACTAGAATCTAGCGGGCATAGATTATAAATCTGACGGACACTAGAATCTAGCGGGCATAGTATCTAAATCTGACGGGCACTAGAATCTAGCGGGCATAGAATGTAAATCTGACGGACACTAGAATCTAGCGGGCATAGAATGAAAATCTGACGGGCAACAGAATCTAGCGGGCATAGAGTGTAGACTGACAGGCAACTGAATCTAGCGGGCATAGATTATAATCTAACGGACACTAGAATCTAGCGGGCATAGAATGTTAACTGACAGGCAACAGAATCTAGCGGGCATAGAATGTAAATCTGACAGACACTAGAATCTAGCGTGCATAGTATCTAAAGCTGACGGGCACTAGAATCTAGCGGGCATAGATTATAAATCTGACGGACACTAGAATCTAGCGGGCATAGTATCTAAATCTGACGGGCACTAGTATCTAGCGGGCATAGAATGAAAATCTGACGGGCAACAGAATCTAGCGGGCATAGAGTGTATACTGACAGGCAATAGAATCTAGCGGGCATAGATTATAATCTGATGGACACTAGAATCTAGTGGGCATAGAATGTAAATCTGACGGGCAACAGAATCTAGCGGGCATAGAATGTAAACTGACAGGCAACAGAATCTAGCGGGCATAGATTGTAAATCTGACGGACACTAGAATCTAGCGGGCATAGTATCTAAATCTGATGGGCACTAGAATCTAGCGGGCATAGAATGTAAATCTGACGGGCATAGAGGAAATCTGACAGGCATGAGAGGACAGAAATCTAGCGGGCACAGAATGAAAATCTGACGGGCACTAGAATCTAGCGGGCATAAACATCTTGCGGACATAGGAAAAGAATTGAGATAATCTGACGGGCATTAGTATATAGAATTGAGATAATCTGACGGGCATGAGAAAGGGGGGCCGACTGTCCTGATGGCTGTGAGTCCCACTGGCCAAATGTCCAGTGGCTATTTGACAGGGGGCCATATGTCAGGGGGCCATATGTCAGGGTGGCTATATGTCAGGGGGCTAAATATCAGGGGGCATGACATTGTTGCACATATCGAGATATTAAATATTGATTATCAATGGAAAAATAAAAATAGTAAGGAGAGTCTGAGTCTTTCTATCCAACTCCAATAGGTGCAATTGGATGTGTTCATAACAATTGGTCATTAGTACTTTGTATTCTTACAGTTGTCACTTGTCTAATTGTTTAATTGTTGTTGCAATAATTTTCCTTTTGTCTAATTACCACCTATTATGTAACCCATCATTGTTATTTCATTGTTTGGTATTGTGGTGTTAGCACATGTTATGTGATTGTTATTGAGTCTAGTAATTATACCTTTGCAATATTCTAAAGCTGTGCTTCGCCTGGGGCCATTGGCTCCAGCCTGATCAGCAGTGGTTCTGCATCATTGTCGTTTACGGAACTCATTCCTCTGATCCCAGTGCTGTACTGGGATCCATCCTCCCAGGGGACCTGAGTAGAGGCTCCTGCCGATCTGTCCACGACCACGAGGGCAGCAAGTAGTGCGCCGCGAGTGGCACGGAGGATGAACAGCCGATCAGCCATGGGGACATGGACAGATATTGGGAGGTCAATGTTGTAGGGCTTGCCGACAAGTAGCAGACGGAGCAGGCCAGACTACTGGAGGTTGAGGGAGTGACCGAAGCAGGCGGAGGGTGTGGCACGTATCAAGGTGGGGGCATGAGTTAGGAGGAACATGTTGGTCTCAAAGGGAATGGTCAGAATGGGGAGGGCTATACACTTAGAGCCCAAGTAGCACTTGAGCTTCAGAGCCAGGGAAGAGCGGTCAGCATGAGAAATGAAATCAATTGAGGGAAGCCGAGAGAGGCAGCGGCGGAGTAGAACTGATACAGCCCAATATGACTAGTTGTTTTTTTTAGGTTTGGAAATGATTTTATTGCCATTAACACAGGATACAAACATGTGGAAAGCACGACAATAATTATGACACCTCGTTTCTCAAAATCTCACAGTTGTTGAACACATTCAGGATGATATAAAGATGAGTATATATAATATGATATAAAGATGGAATACAATTATTTATCCAAATTATTTGTTGTACAAAAGTACTCTCGCTGTCCTTAGTCTCACAGTCTTTAGCACATGACATCACTTAGGAACGGAAACAAGAAATAAAAAGACAAACAGAAATAACTACAATCAATAATAATAGACATAGTGAGCAACAGCATAAATACTAGACAAGTTCCTGAACACGCTAGACCTAAATAGAGGGAGTCTAAGTATCATATATAATGATAGATTCTGACCAATGTTCACTGGATAAGCACATGTGCATGTGAAATGCAATTTTATCATACCAATCATAGTGGACATTTAGCACAACACCATACACTATCTTCAAAATTAAATTCAATGTTTCTCATCGATAAATCCCCAACCTGTTACTGCTAGTCTCCCAAGTGCTATCACAACAACAGCTCATTGTGAAGATACAGTTCAGGTGTCTTATCATCACAACAAGTCACCAATCACTTCCTTATCAATTGGGGAGTCACGGATTACAAATCCACTCTAGTCAGCAGATAAGATTTAATCATTGATGGTCATGTGCAGCTATATTACAGACAAAGTTCTATCACTCAGGGTTAACAGCAATGTCAGTGGGATTCGGAGTCTTTGTGAGAAGATCCTTTACCGTCCTAATCAGTTTTTTAAAATTCAGCTTGGTCGTGCTCGTCTGATACCGGCTTCCTAGCAGATCCCATAGGTGGGCACCACGGTATAAGGGGGACTTTGTGTAACCCCCATTCCTTGCCCTAGGAACCTTGAAACGTATTTTGTTTTGGGACCTCGTCACTTGAGTTCTAGGGCGCTGATCTAGGTAATGCTCCCTGCTCGACAGCTTGAACATATAAGCTAGTAACAGCTCCTGCCGACGCCTAGCTAACCTGGGCATACCAGACGTATTATACAAGGCATCCTCATCATGTAATTTGCCTTTATAACAAAGTCTTAAGCCTCTCAACTGTAGCCTGTCTAGTTTCTTGAGGAGTCCTGTATTAGCACCTTCATGAGTGAAACACGCATAATCAAACACACTCAGTATGGTCGATTTATACACAAATACACAGTTATTATTAGAAAGTAGATGGTTAAACTTGCCAAATCTAAACAATTTATGGTTGACTCTACTACTCAGATCCTTTATGGCAGGTTCAAAACTAAGACAGGAATCTATCTTTAAACCCAGATAGGTATAACAAGACAAAGTCTCAATGATATGACCATTCATATAAAACAGCCTTCCCTTAGTGGTTCCCAGCTTTCCTGCTGATCCAAACCATACCACCTTTGTCTTATCAGTATTCACAGTCAATCTTTTGTCAACACACCAACCATATACATTTGATAGAGTCTGTTGGAGCCGGTTTTGCACTAAATTTATCTTATTGTTAGAAGTGTACATAACTATATCATCGGCATACATAAAGTACTTACAATCCCCCATGATTTTTTTCACATCATCAATATATAATATAAACAGTAACGGCCCCAAGACTGAGCCTTGCGGGACTCCATATAGCACTTCTGCTGCTGAAGAAGTATATGACCCGATTCTAGTGAACTGCTGCCTGCCACTCAAATAGGACATCAACCAATTTAATACTGTGTCATGGAGTCCTAATCTACCTATGACCTCTACCAGATAAGAATGAATCACCGAGTCAAAGGCTTTCTTCAAGTCCAAAAAACAGACCCCTGTCAAATGTCCCCTATCACGATTTTCATAGATTTCGTTTAGAAACTCAAAAATTGCATCACCTGTTCCTCGTCCAGACCTGTAACCATATTGTCTATCAGACAGTTTATTATCCCGGTCCAAAATATCTATTAGTGGGGCGGCATAGCTGATCCCATGTGCATTTTTTCAAGAAGCTACCAAACTTCCCACAGGCATTGGCTAATATATATTGATCAATTCACAAGAAATAGGCAACCTAGATCTAGCACAGGAAAAGTGTGGTGTCCATCTTTCAAAATAGCTGCTATTGGGTTGGATACTTCTCTACCAAATGGCATAAGTATATAAATATGCAATGGCTCTGTCTATTACTAAATAGACATATAGCTAAGGTATGACCCTTATGATCTACAGAAACATACTCAAGGTCAAGGTCATTTGCCAAGGTAAAAAATCTCAAATATGGTAATTCTCAATGAAAAAGTTGGTACAAGATTGATTTCTGTACAAAACTAACACTGATTAATACATATGTAAATTCAATGTAATCAAAAGCTAGAGCTACTATGTAATGAAGGAGGCATTGTAAACATACATTTTGCTTGATTATTCCAGTTCAATCAGGCCAATAGCTCAGTATAATAGTAATGCAATTGACCAGGGATAATCTGATTACAAATGCTCATGTGGCTATAATCCATTATCAGCTATGATAGCAAGGGGGCAAGGGTAGCAGGCAAGGGGCATAGGCACCAATAGCATTGCATAAGCACAAATGGAATTGCATAGGCACCAATGAAATTGCATAAGCACCAAGGGAATTGCATAGGCACCCATGGAATTACATAGGCATCAACAGAATTGCATAGGCACCAATGGAATTGCATAGGCACCAACAGAATTCTACAGGAACCCATGGAATTGCATAGGCATCAACAGAATTGCATAGGCACCTTGTAGCAGCGAGACAGGCAGTTTGGAGAGTGGCAGTGGTGAGAGTGGCAGAGCAGCAGACTGTGATTGCAAAAGCATCAATGGAATTGCATAGGCACTTTTGGAACTGGGTAGACACCAATGGAATTGGACAGGCAACAGTGTATAGTGATGGAACTGCATAGGCAGCCATGGAATTGCCTGATCACCCATGGAATTGCAGAGGCCTGTACATTAAACATTTGCCTTTTGGATTTGCAGACCCTCATACTTCCATTCTGGTATTTACAAGGTACCAACTAAAAGCAACCTTTGCCTGCCTCTGGCAGCACAGTCCAGAACATAGAGTATCACAGGGCAGCATATAATAATATAATAGGGTGGCACAGGAAAGCAAGTGGAAGCACATGGTGCTACATGGCAGCACAGCCTAGTGGACACAGAAACTTGAATCAACATTGATAAATCATCATCAATGGGGGTTCAATGTTCATTAAACAGTCAATGTTGAACAGAATTTTGTGCCCACTGGGAGTGTAATACAGGATGGCACAGAGCAGCACAGGGCAGCTTAAGGCAGGACTGGGCAGTACAGGGCAGCTGAATGTAGAACAGGGCAGCACAGGACAGCAAATTGTATGCTATTGGCCTGATTAAATGCAAACAATTAATTAGCCTAATTATGTAACCTAACAATGGCTGCACAATAAGGCCTCGTATCATAAGTCCCCATCTATATGATTATATTCTTCCCACAGAAAACAAAGTAATATGGTAAAATTTGAAAAACATACCTTTTCCTTAGAACTATGACCATGAAAAATGACCTTGACCTTGGATAAACCATCTAGCTCTATCAGGATCATTAGTGGGACATTGCAGCAATAGCCATGTGTCATCATAGACAAATCTGTTTGATATTAACAAAGTATTATGGACAATTTGAAAAGCATACCTTTTCCTTAGAGCTATGACCTTGAAAAATGACCTTGAACTTCGATTAACCATCTAGCTCTATCAGGATCATTAGTGGGACATTGTAGCAATAGCCATGTGTCATCATAGACAAATCTGTTTGATATTAACAAAGGTGTGACCGTTCAAACCTGCATTGGATCTTCAGGAAATTTTCAGAACTACAAATTTTTAAAAAGGGGCCCATGGCCCCTCATAGGCTAGATCCTAATTGCCTATTTCTTGTAAATGACTCCTTACATACTTGCCTACCTCTGAACAAAGGATGGACATTTCTTGAGAAAATGCACAAGATCAAACTATATGGCAGCTATGCTGCCCCACTATATTAGGTGAATATGCATGATCTTTTCAGCGATTTTCGTGGGGACAGGTAACAAGGAGATTGGGCGCCAGTTTGTTACTAATTTTAGATTGCCATTTTTCGGAATTGGATTTACCCTGGCGGTCTTCCAGCACGCCGGGAATATACCAGTGTCAAAACTTGACTGATAGAGCCAGGTGACTTGACTCAATAAAAATCTCAAAGATTGTTTCAAGACATCACAGCGTATGCCATCAATCCCAGAAGTCTTATTAACATTTATTTCACTCAACAATATATCAACCAGGTGACTAGAGACAAATATGCGATTACTAGTGGCTGGAGCAGGCTCATCAAAGACAGACCTTTCAGGAATACCTTGCACAGTAATTTTGCTAGACAGAACTTTCCCTATACTTGAGAAATACGAGTTTAAATAGTCTACAGATTCTTGATTGGACTTTATAAATCCATCTTCACCAATCAGTACTGGAGGGGTGACTTCAACATCAGGTTTTATAACGCTATTAATAATTCTCCAAAAAATTTTGGGATCATTTTTTGTCTCTTCAAGGGAAGATTTGACTAAATTAGACTTGGAAAACTCAATAGCCCTACTAATTCTACAGTGTAACCTTCTTGCTCTGTTCAAATAAAGGTCTTGTCTCGTTTTCAGAAACATGTCAACATTGTCTTCTCTTTCTCTAATTATACTGAGGATATCCTTCGTCATCCACTTATTCCTTTTGTCTAACACTTCTATATCATGCCAAGGACAATAAGCGTCCAAGTATTCTGTTATTAGAGTTTGTATAAAACACCAAGCGTCATCAGGATCCTTCATGTCATAATACAAGTCCCAGTCGGCACAACACAACCAATCTTTTAGTGTACTTTCATCAAAATCCCGGTAATTCCTGACACGCACGATACGCTTTTTATATTCAACTTTGATCTTGGCTTTAACACAAAATACCGGTAAGTGGTCACTTACCAAGAAATTTAACACACCAGAGCACATGTTTTTATTGTAGTTAGTCAGGATATTATCTATACAGGAGACTGTCTTAGAGTACGGTGTGGTACATTGGTGAATTAACTTATGGTAACCTTCAAACCTACACAGATCAGTTAACTGTGTACTGGACGGACCATTTTCTCGTAAACAGTTAATGTTAATGTCCCCAAGCAGCCATTGCTCAGTTTTTTCCCTGCCAGACAACTTCATCAACCTCAATAAATGTTCAAAAAATATTTCTATTTTACCTGAAGGTGGCATATACAAAGTTACAATCTGCATCAAGGGCTGATCTTTTAGTTTAACATCCAAAACAAAACACTCAATGTGATAATTACATATATTTAACTCTTTTCTAACAACTACATCACCTTCAAGATCGTCTCGTATGTAGACCAATTCCCCGCCTCCCTTTGCATGTATCCTGTCTTGCCTATACATTTTCATTCCTTCCCAGCCAATCAAGTCATCATCGTATTCATCATGAAGCCATGTCTCACTCATAGTAACAATATCTGTACCATCCAGCTGATCAAAAATGTCATGCCCTGTCAAGCAGTTTTCTCCTTATCCTCCTCCTTCTTCCCGATCTGCCAATAACCAGACTGCAAATCCATGGTGCAGAACCACTGATTCCCACCCAAAGAGTGTCTCGTCAATCCGGGGAAGAGGATAAGCATTTTTCTTGGTTACTCCATTCAGACGCCTATAATCGATGCAGAACCAAATAGACCCATCTTTCTTAGTAACCATCTGGACCGAACTGGACCACGGACTAGTGCTAGGCACTATCACCTTCTGTTCCAGTATGGTCCTCACTTGTTCCTATACCACTTTCTTCTTACCCAACGGCAACTGTCGGTAAGGCATTTTGAACGGCTGCGCGTCCCTGGTATCAATTGAATGCAGCACCTTGTCAGTTCGGCCCAGAGGCTCCCCTTCCACTTGCCATGCATCCTGATACCTCTCCACCAGCCGCCTCAGCGAACTCATATCGCCCGGATCCTGCAGATCAGTCTCCGAAATCATCTTCTCCAGCCCCGGAGTTAGAGCTGTAGGCAGATGGTCTCCCTTCATGCTAACATGACCCATAGGCATTACTGCCTCACTAGAGAACACCTCGCACAATTTGGTATCTTTCCTCAGATACCTTGCCTCCAACCCCGGGTTGGAGACTGGTATCCACGCCGACCAAACCAATACTTCCCAACATGGCCACATCCGGTTCCACCACCGCTTCTTCCTTTCTCCTAAGCCCTTGGCTTCGGACCAATACGTCACACGTCTGTCCGGGAGGAATCTTCGCAGTTTGGACCACCGTTGCCACCGCTGAGACTTGCCGTAGCACACATTGCTCAGCACCTCCATATGGGTGCTCTATCCGAAGCACCCTCGTACTTGGGTTTAGGACCACGTCATATAATGCCGCAAAGTCCAGCCCCAGTATCCCATCATCAGCGATATCCGCAATGGTGGGAGAGGCTACATATTCTCTCCCTCCAATCCGGAACGGTATGAACGCGCGCCCATACGTCTGCATCCTAGACCCATCGGCCGAGCAGGCGCTTACCTTCGTTCTGGAGTCATAGTGACTGCTCGGCATAAGAGCATAGAAGTTAGAGGAGATAAAGGAGTGGCTGGCTCCCGTATCTACTAAAAATTCACTCGCCCTACCGGCCAAAGTGACAGACACATACCACCGCTTCCCCCCCACGGGAGACGGATTCATAGTGAAGCGTTTAAAGTCCTTGGGAGCAGCCAAATCCAACCCATGTTTCTTCAGATTCGAAACACGGGTGATCCGGGGAAAGCTGGGTACTTCCTACCCAGACGGTGTCTTCAACACTCGCCACCTTCTCTTCTCTATCCGTAATGAGCCTCCCTGCTTCATTGCCGGGCAACTGTTGGACCGAGATATCCATTAGGCCGGCCTCCGAACTGCGCAAGTTTGAATCCACCGCTAACTTCTTTTCTGCCCTAGGAACTCCACTAGGCTCTACCTCTCTGGTATGTTGGCTTACATCATCTCCTGGGGTTGTCTGCTCGCCAGATCGGACAACCCCTGCTAGTTTCCCTCCCTTCCAGAGTGCTTCGGACTGGGTGCCACGCACTCAGCCACAAAGTGGCCAATTTCCAAGCATAGATAACACTTTGCTGTCTTCCGGTTGATCTTCCTTCATTTGGACTGTTGTGCCCCCTGGATGGAAGTCGTCATCTTCTCAAACAATGCCGTAAAGAATGCGGCATCCATAACCAGTGCCTTCTTCTTAGAAGGCTCCTTCTTAGGCAGAGGTTCCTCCGTCCCCTCTGGTTTCTTATTGCGCCAGGCAGGTTTAGAGGATTTTCCATTCCTCTTAAACTGCGCTGCTGCAGCCGTCATCGCTACATTCCTCTTCTGATAGATCCGGGGATCTATCCAGAATGGCAGATGTTCGTGCCGGAACCCGATCCCCCAGAAGTGACTTCTTAAGGGCATGTATTTCAATGGCCTTAAACAGGTCATCCAAGGACGTATCTGCCCTCCAGGTATCATACACCATGTGTTGTACCTCCGGATCCCTCAGTCCGGCCACGAACTGAGAAACCAACTCCTTAGAAAATAAGGCATCATGAAACCTTGAAGTTGGATGGACCAAGGTTCTTCAGCAGCCTCATCAAGGCCAGACCGAACACCCTTGGAGCCTCGTTCTTGCCCTGCACCCGCTTCTTAAAAGCCACCATGGGGTCTGTCCGAGCTGAACCTCCAAACAACACAGTGCATGTTTCCACCAGTTGCTTAAAAGTCCCTCTCGGTCCACAATCCTCCTTCCACTGTTCTACAGCAATTAGACCATCGTCTAACCGCAATCCCTTACAGACATATGGAATGGACTCCTCAAATTCCCATCCACTCAGGTTTATGTCCTCAACTGTGGCACTCAACCACTCTTCCCAAGAATTCCTCTGCCAGTACGGACTGGGCTCACTCGCAATCTGTCTCGCTGCATTACTGGAACCACGTATCTTCACAGCAATCGTCAAACATTTTGATATTGCATCCGAAGTGTCAGGTTCTATCCCAACGTTATGCAGCCCTATCCCTGCTATGGCAGGATAGGTGTTGTACAACTCCTGCATTGCTGCACTCAGAAGTGAACGCCTCGGAGTTCTCTTTGGGCTCTCTGTTCCCGGAGTTTGTTGACGGTTTCGGCTGACCCTTCAGTCGATCCAGATACTCCTGGTACCTTCCCTACTCCACCATCTCCTTCGTTGCATCAATCCCCTGATTGAACCACCAATTCTTCTCAGCATCAGACATATACTGACACTGATGGGACAGAGCAACCAACAACTGATGCTCCGTCTTCTCCTTCTCTAGCAGTCTGGCTTATTCCGCGGCCTCCTGCTCCTGCCTAGCCTCCTCCATCTTAGCTTTGGCAGCCTCTCCAGCAGCCCTCAAACCCGCCGAACGGGCTTCCAGGACCGCTTCCTCCTGCTCAGCTAGCCGCTCCGCCAGAGCGATATTCTCCGCTAAGCGCTTTCGTTGCACCTCCAGTGCTTCCTCCTGCGCTCTATATAGACCTGCCGCCTCTGATCTTTCAGAGCTTTTTGTTCCTGGAACATCTTCTCAGTCTGAGCAGCTTGCCACTCGGCCAACGAGCTCTGGGTAGGATACCCAGAGCCGCCTCATCCTGAGCCCTATAGGCTTGCCATCTTTCTTCCTCCAGAACCTTCTGTTCCTGGAGAATTTTCTCATTCTGAGCAGCCTGCCATTCGGGCAGGGAGCTCTGGGTCTTGGTTCTCCCAGACGCACCCTGACTGGTGACCGGCATTATCTCTGCAGGCTTCAGAGCAGACATGCCTACCCTGGGCATATCCTCACTAACCATCCCTCGGCCCCTTGATTTTCCTGGTCTCCCAGGAGTGGAAGCCGAGAACATGCTCTCTATGGTTAATCCGCGGCCTACCGGATTCGGTGTCTCGGAGGAACTCATATGAGTCTGGGGTGATGGGTCACCCTCTTCAGACGAGGATGAGGATGAACTCTCCTCCTCCTTCTGTTTCTGAAGATGTTCTTTTGCCTCCAACAAGTACTTTCTTGTTTCTCAAAAGTTCCACCTCCAAAGTGAGACTACACTGTGTCTCCTGCAGGTCATGGTTTTCCTGTATGATCTCGGCTCTGGTGAACTCGTTGTTCTCCATCTGCCGTTCTCTTGCTTCACACAGTCTATTGAGATCCATATTTGTCGTCTCAAATTCGGATTGTACCTCAATGATAGTGTCAGCTTGTCATTCTCCGTCACCAGCTCTGACAAACGCGCATCATTTGGCAGATCGCACCCTCCAACATATGTAAACAATGACTGTGTTTGTAGAGCAATGAGCTCCCTCTGAGCAGTTGACAGCCTCTCCTGGACTCTTACTTCCCGAGCGTCATCAAATTGCCCCTCCTCCCTATGACTGTCCATCTGAGGTGTGGGTGCCATTTGTCCGGATCCCCCGACATGAAAAGTCAAAAGGTTCAGGTCATCGAGAGATCGATTCGCCCGACCTATCGCCCTTCCCATTGGAGAGTAACTCCTCCTCATTGGTGACCACGACCATCCGCGTGCAGTCATCCCATCATGAGATGAGGAATCACCCTCATCAGACCTCCTTCCAGAGTATGTGGTCCACTTGCTCGCACAGGCTAACCTACGTATCACTCAGAACTAGTCACAGCACCAGTGTAATAGACTCGACTTCCTTCTCTTCATATTGATAATAAGTTATTAAGGAAAGAACAAGGTCCACACAGTTCAGAACAAGTGTACAGGTTGCAAAAGGTTAAGTTTTATTACGAAACCGAACAGGCAGAGCTAATCCGGCGAACTCCCTATAGAGTTAGGAGTAGGTCAGTAGGCCTTTAGCCAATATGATGTATGGGTCTTCTTGATTCAAGTACCAAAAAGGAACTGAAGAGTTCCATCAGGCGCTGGCTATATATAGGCAGCCAGCCTGCGTGCGCACACGCAGACCGGAAGCCTATAGCTCCCTCTATCCGTACCCCAAGCTCGCAGCAGGTGCTGCCACCTGCCGTCGGACTGAAGGGTTGGGACTGATCTCACAACACAGTGCCCAACACAACCCTTCATAGTATTATCAACCCAAAACCTAGCCCCTACAAGTATAAAGACGGCATAGTGCACTAATGAATCATGCCTTGGTCGTCATGATGCATGAATGCAGTCCTGGTGAGTAACACGCCAGTGCTGCATTCAAGCATCATGCCGACCCTATGGGGTTGATAAACTCCTGAAGAATTCAAGAGTGTGCCTTAATGTAATAGGCATTATGGTTAGAAACAACCCTTGTTTTGTGTATTGACTAAGTGTTCGTATATTATAGTGTTTCCCCCTGGTGGTTTATGGGGAAACTACCACTCTCACTTAGCACTGCTCACCCCACCTGGTGGGATATTTATTAACTACAGCCTCTTTCCCAGTTCTGTTGTTGGCAACCGCTATTGCTTGTGTGTGCTGCTTCTTTACTTATGAAACATTTCAATGATTTCCCTGCTTCTTCACCTGAAGACCCTGTATTTTTCTTGTCAAAAGGAGGCTCCATCGTCCCCTTAACATACCCAGTACTGATGAAATACTTGAAACGCCTGTTAAAAGCTGTTAACTTGGACATACCGGGTGCTGGAGTCCATTCCCTCAGAAGGGCGGGTGCTGCCTTCCTCCATCATAGTGGTGTCCCCCTGGAGGATATTAGACAGGCCGGAGACTGGGCTAGCCTCACTGCGCTTATTTATTTGGCGAAACCTTTGTCTAGCAGGATAAATCTGGATAGGATGGTAGTGGACGCTATTCTGTCAAAATAATTATGTTGTATATTATGATATGTGTGATTCTGGGGTTTGGCCGTTCATCAATCTGCATGGCCCAAGTCCACTTATAGACTTTGTTTCCATTTGCTTGCATCAGAATCACGTTAAGGTCAATACTGTATATCTTTGCTGCACACAATCTTCACCCAGGCTGTAACTATGCTGCACTCTTGGTGTATCTATGCTAGACACAATCTGCACCGACGTTGCATCCGTGCTGCACTCATGTTTCACCCATGCTACATATCCAGGCTGCATGCATCCACATCCACATTTATTCTTGCTGCAACAATGCTGCACGCACACTGCACGCACACTGCATGCCTGTTACAAGCATACTGCATATATACATGATTGGCCATTTTTAGGGAAAATTCACTTTTTTGATGATTTTGAACTTTTACTCACCGAATTGGTCTTGTTATAGGAATTTCACTATTTTGCAAATTGAAAACTTTAGCCGTTCTAAAGTAAATTTCCCTGCTTTTCAATCTGAAACTATTTTCTCACAAAAGAGAGTGATCACTTTTTAACAACAGGAGGGGTGGTGGGTTTTCGCATGGGCACTTTGAACCATAGTAACGTGCTCAAAACAGGTTAAATTTTTTTGACCCCCCCCCCCCCAAGAGGGATCCAAATTTTTCCACCCCCCCCCCCACCCCCCGGTCAAGGGGTTCAAATTTTTTTGCTCCCCGCCAACCCACCACCCCCAATGTTGTTAAAAAATGATCACTCCCTGGAGTAAATTCCCCTTCCTTTCAATCTCAAATTTTTTCTCGCAAAATTGGCTGTTAAAAGGGATATTTTACATCTTTATAATCTTTTTACCTTTTTTTTTGCGTGACATGAATGATTTGACGTAGAACTAACGTTGGCAGACTTATGCGGCGTCCGTGATGGCATTCCCGCCCTGGCATGATGCGTTGTAGAAAAGGCGGTGATCCACTGTTGCGAATTTGCTTCGAATCACACTCGTGTGAGTACACAAGGAGAGAACGTTCCAGCAGTGTGTAAAGTAATATCTTGAATATTACTTTAGTAACTGATATATGTTCATGTAATATTGCAGAATGAATATGATTGCTATTATGACATTTATGAATTATGATTATTTGATATGTTATAATGATGATATGGATATGAATAGGATATGATATATAAAGCTGACAATTGAGGTGTTTAAGGTACATATAAACCAATATGGCTGCCAGGGTCATGGAGTGCACACTGCACTGATTACAGGTGCAGGCTGCTGGTCCTTATCAGAGGCAGTTAGAGATAATGATTTGAATCTATAATCAGGCATAGCATCATACCTGTAGTGGGAGATTGTGGGGCTTGATAATAAACAGTTATAATTTGGATCTCAATGAAGTAACTTGTCTGTGTCTCTTCTCTTCACATATAAACTCATCATAGTTTACAATGGCGACCACGACGACAGTGGATCAGCTGCTGCGAGTCCTTGCGACAACGTCGTCGCGAGAGACGTATGGCTGCGAGTAAATTCGCAGAAATCTAAAAGTTTTGATTTCTACGAGTGTACTCGCAAGGGCCTGTCGCACGACTTCATTCGCAGCAGACTCGCGCCAGTGGACATGATAGTCAAGCACTACAAGCCTGCATGAGGCCAAATACATGACCAAATACATGAGGTCCTGTCAATTCTAATGGAGACTTGTTTCCCTGATTATTGAAATTGTTTGTGAGAATATCACTCTTGTGAGATCCAATCTCAAGTTCAGTATATTTTATTGAGTACTTCCATAAACATGTTATTCAATCTCAACAACCCTTGGTGAAATGTAGATATACATCATGATTCAATGAGTTTGTATATGTTATACATTAGTCGATGAGTGTAGTATCTTATACAAAGTACATCCAGGTGTATAACCAAATCTTGTCATATATTTTCATTATAGATAAATAGATATTCAACACTATTGCTGGCATTCAAGACAAGCCTAGCATCGTAATACCAGTAGATCCTCGTTGCATCCAAGTTGGCCGCTTTTATGGAAATTTCGACTTCCTGTGTTATAGAACTTTTTATTCTCAGCAAATTGGCTGTTTTTAAGGGAAATTTCCCTTTTTTGCGATTCTGAACCCTTTTCTCGCCAAATTGACAGTTTTAGGGAAATTTCACTTGCTTTTTTCTCGCCAAATTGGCCATATTTATGGAAATTTCACTTTTCTTTTGAGATTTTGAACATTTTTCTCGCCAAATTGGATGTATTAACTCTTCACACCTAGTTTAATGCGTAATAGGGCCGATTTTGAGCATTCTGTAGTTTTCTCAAAAACGGTCTTAAACCTACATTTCTTTTGATTCTCGCTATTTCCTATATCATCTTGGGGAATCCAAACCATTTGAAATATTTTGGTGTATCATTGACAAAAATGTTGGTTGCCATAGCAACAGTTTTCCTAAAAATCATGATTTTAGGTAACTGCAGTTTCCATGGTAACCAATTAAAACATGTACATCATGGGAATTACACACAAAAATTCTAAAAGTACTTAAAAGTATGTATAATATAGAATTTTTATTTCATCAAAATCAAGAGGCAATCCTGAAATGCTACAGTTTGAAATTTGGTTAAAGAACCATTTTACCATTGTTATATCTCCCTTAAATATGAGAATATTTAGAGGGATTTAGGGTTCTGTCCTTTTCTTGAACAACCTTAGTTCAAAACATCACTTCCTCCCTTCTAGATGGAATATTGACATGATTAATACAGTTTTTGAAAGCTCAAACCATCCCCTACAGGGCGAAAAATTACCCAAAATCACTCTGGTATAGGAAGAGTTAAGGGACATTTCACTTTTTTTTGCATTTTAAACTTGTCACTTGCCAAGAGCTGCAGAACCATGCTTGATCCCATTGATGGACTGTGGATGGACCCATGCATAGTGAAGACCTACATAGTGGACATAAGGTCAAGTTAAAAAGTGCAATCACTTGTTTTGCAACTTTCACTGAACTGAACCTAATAGCCCTTAACTGGATCTCAACAATCAATTAAATTATGACAAAACTCCCTCTATTTCGGAATGATTTTTTTCTTTCAAAATAACACCCAGTATAGAATGGCCTACTGCGAATAAAAAAGAGTTAAAATCTTATCATAAATACCTAAAAAGTGAGAAATGCTGATGACCACGTTTTATGTAGGAAATGTACTAAAACCGCAAAAAAAAGGCCACAAAACGCTAATTTTCTCAAAGACTGTTCAGTATGTATTTTTCGAACTGAGGTTCCAGTGTTTTTTACCTTCATATTACACATTGGCATAGAGAATGTAATGGCAACTAGTCAGGGTTTTGAGTTAGAAGCAATCTGGGAGGCCAAAAACAGCCAAAATGAGCCACCGGTCTGAAGTATAAAACTGGGCATCGAACACTATAGAGATATAAAGAGCCATAGAATCGATGTTCAGTAATTATTACACACATTTTACAAGCTAACAGTCGTCTTAGTACAGTCACCAGTGACTGCCATAATAGATTAATCACAAGAAAAGTATACCTATACCTTCGGACTACCATAGAGATTGTAGTCTGACATGATCACTATTGGACGGAATTAACGGATCCCAAAAGTGAAACATAACCACCCGACACTAATGAGTCTATGTTTCACCTAGATCTACTGATATAGAACAATCAGTTGTACATGATATTTTTCATATAGAACAGCATCTTGGTGTAGATCAACTATTTTTTTGTGGTACAACCCATGTCTGTTGGAGGTACTCTGGTGAGTGGTAGTGGTCCGATGGCAAAGGGTCGGTTAGGTCAGACAGTCGCACTGACACCCGACCGTCACTGTCCACCTCCACATGATGAGTCCGCTGCCGTAAGCCTTTAGATTTCCACTTAGGGGGCTTTTTTAAGTTTGTTGGGTCAATGGCCTGTAACATAAAATTACATTTATAGCTACTGGTTTATAATCAAGAAAGATTGAGTGTGATTTACATTACAAATGACTCGTGATCAGGGTGATTAAGTTATTGAATTGATTGATTCAAAGATTGAAAGTGGAAATCATATCAGGAGCAATGGATTATTATGGCCCTAGACCCCTAAATTCGATATGGCGACATGGCCATTTCTTAAAATCGACATGGGACATGACCATACTATAGTGACATGGGACATGGGGCATTTCTTAAGTCCGACATGCGACATTGGCCTTAGTGACATGAATGAGAATAGCCTCATGGCTTGCAACATATGTTATAATACTCTCAAAACTTACCAAAATCCAGAATTTTATTCTGAAGAATTTCAAAAAGTCTCCATGTGGGCATCACCAGGGCTGCCAACTAGCCTAGTAAGACTTTCTCATTAATATGATTATTCAATAGCCTTAATAGTCAATTAGTTAGTTACACTGGCGACATGGGGTTTTCTCTAGTGACATGGGACATAAGGCATTTCTTAAGTCCGACATGCGACATTGGGACCCCCCCCATCAAGGTGTAGATTTTATGTAGAGTCGGTCGGATCTACCCAGAGACAAAGAAGTACACATCCTCTGACATGATGGCGACCATCGTTTGTGAAGTCACATTTATTTACGGATTTATTGGATCACCTCTATATGAGGCTGGTCTAGTGGACGGCCCCAACAACCTTGGGAAAATTCTCGTTAATTTACGAGAAACACTCAAAATTGAATTTCCCGCTGAATATACAAATATTACACTTGATATTCCAGAAACAAACAACAAAGACGAGGAGTTCCCACCATTGGGGGCAGCAGCAGCACTTCCCGTATTCGGTGTGGGGCCTGCATCACCCGTCAATCCAGTACCTGGCCACGTAGCACCACACCCCCAGGCCAACTACGAAAATCCAGAGGAGGAAGAGGCTGAAGAGAAATACAGGGGACCAGCGGGTTAATGACCTCCCCCCTCTACAGCTAAGTTTTCCTCAGTATTTACTCTCATTGTGAAACACTCATCACCATGTACGAGCCATATCACAGAGAAATTATATACGACCGTTATCAAGACAGATTTAATAATAATAATCACAACCACGTTGTACAGTATAACACACATGATACTATGCAACAACAACACCAGTTCAACGTGCACATGTGTCCACAATACCAATACAATGATCATTTCATACACCATAACATCCCCCAATACCATAACATGGTTCAACAGCAATACCCAACAAGGGGCGATCTTGACGATAGAACACCCAAGCTATTGATAATTGGGGATTCCAGATTAAGGAAGGTAGCGCCTCTTCTAGAGAGCAATGTTCCAAACATGAGGAAGGTCAGTGTTCACAAAGGGGCAACCATCAGCCATGTCAAACAAGTAATACAAGACGAATTGGCGGAATACCCAACTAGCGCTGTTTATCTAGGAGTGGGCGTAAATGATATAACCATTAAAGAGAGACGTACAAAAAAACTTTTCCTCATGGATGACGATCCTGAGAGCCTCACACATGAGATATGTTCAAATCTAGTGGATCTATCAAACCATATTAGATGGTGCATGAACGACACCAGCTTCCCCGTGATCACAATGCCAATATATGGAATCAAACTCAGGAAAGCTAATAAAAGACATGAGCCACACTACAAACAAAGAATAATCAATGACACAGTAGCAGCCCTGAACAAAGATATTATGCGTCGCAATAATAGAAGGGGCCCACATACCCCAAGATACCACAGTCTCATACACCACAGTCAGGGCAGGAAACGTTACTCACACTCATACCGACTGTTGGAGGACGGAATACACCCTGATGGTGAAACAGCATTCAACATTGCCATGATTATAGCCACAACTATAAAACGAAACAGGGATGATGGCTATCATGCGTAAAACCACCCGAGCCTGAGGACCGGGTGAAGTGCACGAGCACACACCCTACTAGACAGCTAGCCATTGGAGATGAGTGCACAAGCACATCCTGACAATGACACAAACTGACAAAGGCCATAACTGGTAGGAGTGTAACTTGACCAAGAGTGACCTTAGGGTGACTGCCCTACACTTTTAAAGTGCCAGTAGGTCATATGATATAATATATATATATCCATGATAAATATTATATATTACCACACAGTATCATGTGTTTTCGAGGTTTGGCAGGGAACTGTGCACAAGCACACCCAATGAAACCATTACCTCTTGTGGGTGTGTGGGTGTGTATGTGTACGTATATACATACATTGAAAAACATGTGTGTGTGTACGTACATGCATACACTTACATATAATGACTAAAAGTCAATTATCATGTGCATTTTGTGACATTGAGCTTCACATTGGTATAAGTAATTATAAGGAGGGAGAGCTGTCCACCCATTAATACTTGAGTCAAAGCAAAGAGCCAACCACGTTAGCACACATTGTAAATAAGTTCATTAACATGTATTGACACTGTTCCAGTTAGAGCACACTGGGGTAAGGGTGCACCAGGGTCAATTTGCCCAAGCATCGACTGCCCGTCTCCAGCCCTGGTAAGAACCACGACTGGTTGGCCTTTGCACTATAACACAGTTCGGAAAATTGTTTGTATTTTTTTTGTATTACCTACTCGACCAACAGATAAGGTAAATCTGGGCACGTCCCAATAGCAGAGCATATGGCACTGCATGATGCTAGCCAAATAGAGCAACATAAAGGTGTGAAAATTGTTGGGCTCAATGTTAGGAGCCTGAATAAAAAGCTGTTAGAAATTGAAGAAAATCTGTCTTTTTCTGACTACCTATGTGTAAGCGAAAGCTGGCTTAACCCAGCTGATAGTGACGGAGACATAAGATGGCAAAACCATGGCCATTTTAGACTAGATAGGAATGCTAGGGCAGGGGGACTACTATGCTATGTAGCTAGAGAGTTCTCGCCCTACACTGTTCTTGAAAATGATCTATCATTTGTCACTGACAACCTCGAGGCTTTAACCATCACGACAAAAAAACCTAACATACGCATAAGAACGATTGTGACGTTTTACAGGCCTCCTAATGGTAGCCTAGTAGCCTTCACAGAAGAGTTCAGTAACCTGTTGTCCAAAATCAAAATTGACAAGCATGAGGTCTTTATAGTAGGTGACTGTAACATTGATCTGAGACACCGCGAGAGTCGCAAAAGCACACGACTTTTCACGGTACTCAAGAATCATAACCTCAAAGTCTTAGAAACTGGGATCTCCAGGGTACATAAAAAAGGGGCCACCTTCATAGACCACATTTACACCAATAGTGATGATGTGTCATGTTGTGGGACCCTGAGCTACTATATAAGCGATCATATACCCTGTTTCGCCATAATCAAAAAGAAACGCTACAGGAAGAGCTATGAAACTAAAACTAGTAGAGTCTATAAGAACTACCAGAAAGAGTTAATAGCTGAGTGGATTGACAGTATTGAGTGGGAGGGCTTCCTTGACATGAATGACCCAACTGAACAATGGGACTTCATAGAGAGAGAGTTGATAGCCTTCCTTGACCAATACTGCCCAATCAAAACTTTCACTGTTAGAGCAGATACTCCCAAATGGTTCTCAAGGGAAATCACTGATCTAATCAGGGAAAGACAAAGTGCATACAGACTAGCCCATGCAAGCCAACGTCCGGCTGACCTTAGGGAGGCCAAGAGGCTCAGAACCGAGGTCAGGGTGGCTGTTCGCAAGCAAAGAGGTAAAAACGTAAGAAAAGACGTCAGGGAAAATAAGAACAATCCAAAACTATTCTGGGAAATCCTAAACGGGATACTCGGGAAAGGCAAGGCAAAAAACACTTCTATAAACCTGGTTGATGAACACAAGGAAGAAGTTCCCCAAGAGGAAACCAGCTCCTTCATCAACAACTTTTATGGTAAAGTTGGGGAAACACTGGCAAAGGCCTTTGAAAACCTCCCTGGGGATACATCAATTCATGAAGCCCTGAATAGTCAACACCCTGAGGCTAACCCTTTTATCTTAAATACGGTGGCCACAGAGGACTTGATTACCTTCGTGAAGAGAATAGAGGCACATAAATCTTCTGGACTAGATTATGTCAATGCCACAGTACTAAAAGATTTTCTTCTACTTACCATCCCTTATGTGAAAGATATGTGTGACAACTCCATTATTAATGGTACATTCCCAGTCAAATGGGCTAGGGGCAAGATAATCCCCATACCAAAAACTGGTGACTTGACTGACCTGAGCAACTGGCGTCCTATAACGCTATTGCCTGTAATAGGCAAGGTTATGGAGCGTATAGTTCACATGCAACTGATGAAATATTTGCTAGATACTGGGAAACTGACAAAACATCAGTATGGTTTCATGCCTGGCCGTTCGACGGCAGACGCTGTGTTTGAGCTAACAGACAAGCTGTACCGTAGCATGAATGCCGATCGCCTTGCCTCTTGTGTATACATTGACATGAGGAAGGCGTTCGATACTGTCCACCACGGTAGACTGGTGAACAAACTGGGCTTGCTAGGGTTACAACAAAACTCACTGCAATGGTTTGGGAGCTATCTCCAAAATCGGGCACATTGCACGTTTGCGAATAATATTGTATCAGAGTCCATTCCTGTTCACTACGGAGTTCCGCAGGGGTCCATTCTTGGCCCCTTGCTCTTCTCCGTGTACATAAATGATATGCCCGAATGTGTTGAAAACTCAGACATCCTGCTCTATGCAGACGATGCTGTAATGATCACAGAGGGTTTTACCAGCATGGAAACAGCACTCAGGGCACAACCAGACCTAGACCGTATCCAGGAGTGGTGTGCTACAAATCGGCTGACAATAAATGCCAAAAAAACCAAACAGGTAGTGTATGGCACACAACAGAAGATTGACAGATATGAGAGAGTAGACGTCAAAGTGGATGGCAAACTCATAGACAAGGAAAGTACTTTTGTCTATCTTGGGGTCTCCATAGACGAAACACTGTCCTTCAAACCGCACATGGCGTATCTTAGGAAGAACACAGGTTACAAAATCCATAGACTAAATAAGATCAATTACATGGTCGATGAGCCTGAGTCACTAACAATATACAAATCATGTGTTCTCCCTTCGATGGAATACTGCAGTTTCATCCTGGACTCTGCTACGGTCAGAGATCAGGAGAGACTGCAAGTGATTCAAAACAGGGGCTTGCGGGTTTGCCTTGGCATCCGCAACCCTCTTGATATCCATGAAGAAGACCTGCATCAGCGGTGTGAGATTGATGTCCTCTCCAAAAGGAGAGATCACCAACTCCTTGCTCTGATGCACAAAATCTCAAAAAACCCTGAGAAAACCCTCCCCATCGCGGAAGGTAGAACCAGAGGGGATTCCAAAATTAAGTTGAAAATAGCTAGGCCAAGACTTGCCACATATAAGAAGTCGCCACTGTACAGAGGGTCCGTCCTCTGGGACGTCCTCAAACCAGATGTGCAAAAAATTGAAAAACGACATATTTTTTTGGCCAAGGTCAGAAAGACCAATTTTATAGTGGAATAGGAAACCCCTTCACATCCAGGGTGCACAAGCACACTAAGCTATCAGGCTTAAGGTCATGTGAAGACAGCCATGTTGAGAACCTGAAGTGCACAAGCACATCAACGTATAATATACATAGCCGTAGGGGTCACTCCCAACGTGCACCAGCACAGGCTATTTCCTGATAAATCAGGAGACCTACTCTATACACCAAGTGTATCGGTAGCCACTTATTATTTAATACTAATTAGCATAATGAGAGAACATGATTATTATTGCTCATAAAGTAATTATATATTTGATGACTCTTCTTTCTCCTCGTTATGCGTGCACCAGCACCATCACATGTGATTGACATCTACGAAGTTAATGTCCATAATAATCGACGAGTGATATATAACTGGAAAAGAATATCTGTAAATACGCCTGACATGGCAATTTGTCATTGAATATCGTGTCCACAGGAGACGAAATGCCAAATAAAAATCTTGAATCTTGAATCTTGAAAATTGCTGACTATAGATTTTGTCCATTTCCCAAGTATTATATTGTATCTTTTGCATGTTTTAACTCCCGTTTCTACTGCTTGAAACTTGCACCATTTTTGTGCCACATCCGGTTTGTAATGCGCATGTGCGGATTGCCTGTTCCGGTCTGATAGCACGTGGTGCAATCAACCACTTGTCTGCATATGAATCGGTAGTTGGCACCATCTACTTCCAAGTGACCTCTAATCAAAAAGCACTATATTTCACTCACACTCATAGTAACTGACACAGGCAGATTGTCACACAAAATAAGTGAAGTTTTGACGATGCTGTAACACAATTTGCTATCCTGATACGGCCACGTGAGTTGTTATTGTTTTGAAACATCGAGATCGGAAGTCATGCGCAGAACAGACCGGATCAGGCTAGAAAAATGGCGGAAGATCTGAGTGAGGGCAGATCTGTCCACTTCGTATAAAAAACGGCCATGTAGTGCATGCCATGTAAAGCGGATACCCATAGCATATTAACGGATAGAACGGGCACATGCTGTAGAGTAGAAATATGTAAAGAAAACTACTAAAATATATGCAGGTGAGCTGTAATACATGCGTCAACATTTTGGGGAATGGAGCGACCTACGACTAAGAAGGGGTACCGTCTTAGTCGTATGTACCGTCTTAGTCGTATGTACGGTTAAGCTGTTCTCTAAAACTTGCTGACACTGCACTTTCCACGTAGTCCTCACGTGGATCTCCAAATGTTCAAACTGATACCGACACATGTCACGTCATACTCCTCAGCACACCCCACGTCGTCCTCAGGTCGGGCACACCGCCCCACACCGTACACACGTGGCTCCCCGGGGTCGCCACCATGCTGCTTCTCCGACGTCGCCAAATCGCCGATTTTTAATGGCCCTCAATCTCAGCTCCAAAAGGCCATCGACCTTCCAAACCTTCTCTGCATCAACCCCAATCCTTCAACCGTAGATCGAAGCGTTTCTAGGCCCATTACCTGTAGACTTTATGTAGATTCGGTCGGATCTACCCAGAGACAAACAAGTACACATCCTCTGACATGATGGCGACCATATGTTTAGAAGCTATCTGACTCTCTTTATAATCAGAGTCAAGGTCAGTTGGTTATGATTCAGCCTGCTAGGTGGTAGCACTATACTTAAAATGGTATTATTCTGTATGCTCAGATCTCTAGGTCCACATAATTTGTGATATTTATAATTATGCTAATACATGTATATCATTGTAGCATCAAATTTGAATGTCAGAATTAGATTTCATAAAATAATTGTAGTTAACTTAAACCTATAGCATAAGAAAGATTGATTGTGTGATTAACATCACATGTGACCCAGGGCTCTAATAATAATGATTTCCATACACATTTGTAAAAAGAAAAGATTGAAGGTGGGAACAATGATTATTACAATTCTGACAGCATAAACG
Source organism: Harmothoe impar (assembly GCA_947462335.1). NCBI lineage: Eukaryota > Metazoa > Annelida > Polychaeta > Phyllodocida > Polynoidae > Harmothoe > Harmothoe impar. The sequence goes on along the minus strand of OX381705.1, from coordinate 37,723,233 downwards.
GATTCCTCGTTCAAAATTACCCTCAATTCATGTGTCATATGACTATATAATCACATTTCAGGCAAGCAGGTGGTTGTGGGCAAGCAGGTGGGTGTGGGCGAGCAGGTGGGTGTGGGCAAGCCGGTTGTTGTGGGCAGTGTGGGCGAGCCGGCAGGTGTGGGCGATATTACCCAGCTGCACACCGCTATTGTTTCTGTCCCTGCCAAAAAGCGAGTCCATCGGAGCGTAAACCACGGATATATCTACCTTTCCATTCAGCTGTGTGTGCATTATGCATCGGGCAGCAGTCGACTACAGTGGTAGTATACACAGAGCTTGCTGAACTTCACCGACACTAATTTGCCAGACACAACTTAGCACAACACAACTTTGCTCGACACTAATTTGCCTGATACCATTGACCCTTAGACCAACTGACTGCTCCAGCTCTCTGTGCACCCAACTAAGCCTTTCTTTAGAGTGGAAACTGCACCAAAATCGTCTCATAAAAACGTCTCACCTGCTCTTTAACATTGAGCTCTATGGGTGTCTGTGTGAACGTGCATCTTTAAAGTCAGGATTCAAGGTCACTGGCCTATCTTCAGCATTAGTTCACACAGACTTGATTTCAGGGGTGTTTTTTACTTTTTTTCAAGAGTGTTTTTCTGCTAAAAATATTTCTTTTTTTGCAAACTGAAAAAAAGAAGGAGGTACAGTTTGTTTCAATCTATATGCATGTGTTTATTTCAATCAGATAACTGAAAGGAGAAATGCAGTGGAACTCTTTAAAGTCAGCTGACCAATCTGTGTTTTTTGCTGGAAAACCGTCTCACAGAGACCCAGGGTACCCTGGGTCAATGATGTATTAGGTATAGACACCCAATTTGTAGAAACATGAGAAAGTTAAATCCAGAAAAGCTCAGATGTTCTTTTATATGATAACTAATGTGCACTGAGGGATCTTTCTGAGATCCCCCCCTCCTTGTGAGACATTGCACCAAAATGATGTAGAAACAGCAGCTCAGGAGACAGCTAATGGAATGGTTATAATTATAGAGGGGTAAGGGATAGAAACTACCAATGTACAAAGGGAGTCGTGGTTCAATGACTCCCTGTGCCTAGACTCCCTTTCTAAAGGGAGTTGCAGCATGGACCTGGACTCTGTTTATGGCGGGGAGTCATGAAAGGGAGTCATTTTGGAGGCAAAACCTGGACTCTCTTAGGGGAGTCACATGACTCCCTTTTAAGGGAGTCATGTGAGGGAGGGAGGGAGGGAGGGAGGGTGGGAGGGAGGGAGGGAGGGAGGGAGGGGAAAAAATTGGAAAAAAAGAAGTTTGGAAAAAAAAATTTGGAAAAGAAAAGTTTGGAAAAAAAAATGTTTGGAAAAAAAAAGTTTGGGGAATTTTTTTTTTTTTAAATTAAAAAACAACAAAAAAACTCAAAGGGAGGTAATCACAAAGCGTCTCATATACCGTCTCAAAAAAGCGTTCCTGGCTGCTTTAACATGGAACTCTATGGGCTCGACACTTTGGTGGAGGACATCAGAGGGAGGTTTTTCCTATACCAGTAGTGTTAAAGAAATTTGTCAAAAAAAAGCCAAAAGTGACACATTTTGAAATGCCATTTTTGACTATTTGACAAAACCCATAGTTGCAATACTTATATCGGGACATGGGCATTTGTCAGGAGAGAGATTATGAGACAGTGACATTTGTTTTGAAGAAAGCTTTATTTGCAGAATTATCCAAGATACAAGTGATGGGAAAAATGTCTTAAATTGAGTTCAGATCCGTCATATAAGACCCTGAGGCGCAGTAGTGCCCCTGGGTCAATAATCCCATGATTGACAACCACCTTAAATCCTTAAAGTCATGCCCCCCCTAACCAATACTAGCCTGTTAAACCCTTAAAGTCACGCCCCCACCCCCACTAACCTGTTAACCCCTTTTAGTCATGTCCCCCTGCCACCACTAGCCTCTTAAAGGTCCATGGTATTCCTCAGACTACCACTACTGGCGCTACTGTCCTGCAATTGGTCACGCTCAGTTAACCCAGTCTGTAAATACCAATACCACCCACCAGGTGGCACCCCAGTGCAGAATTAGGTCGTCACGGTTCACTGGGGGGGGGGTTCCTCTACTTCCCAGCTCTTCTACATATACCATACAGTTAGTAAAACCTGGGTCAGTCAGCCAGAACAAGGCACAGGCCGTTCCTCTACTCTCCACCTCTTCTACACAGAGCAATGTACAAGAGCCACGTGAGGGGGGGGGGGGGGCACTCCCATATTTTCTATAGTATTTAATGAATTGCCCCAGTCATATTGCAAAAAGAAATGGACCCCATCTTCAGATATTCCTAAGAGGCATCCCGTTTCACGTACCCTCAAGGGCCCAGGCCTAGGGCCAAAAAATGTACCCTTTTCCTAGGAAACGGGGTTACACATAGTAACCAGTGCTGAGGAAGTGCCCCCCCTCCCCACCCCCAGACTGTAATGGAGTCATTAAGTGGGACTGCCAAACTACTTATATGACATACATGGCCTGTGGCAGAGGTATAGGGCAACCATATCTCACCCAGTTACGGCCACATCAATACATTGTAAATCATAATAAGTTATGGCATATCTTCCTGAATTGACCGGTACTGTCTTATACATGAATGTCTACAGTCTACTAAAATATACAGTCTACTACAAGCCACATGGACTGAATAAATTGTAGTTTAGGGTAATGGCACTATCATGGTGCAGCTACCTAGCCATATCTAGACTCTTTGACGTAGCAGTAGTGAAAACCCTAACCTCCCCTATTACATTGCAAACTGTAGTACAGGCTACTCCCCATATCTTGCACACAGACCATACAATTTATAGAACTGGGGTCAGTGATCCAGAACAAGCCCCAGGCAGCATGCACATTGTGGGTGTGGCCATTATTTGACCGAAAGGTTGGGGGGGGGGGGTAGAAATATTTCGATATGGACATGGAGTTGCTGATAGTTTTTGCCACTCCTACTCTAACATAAATGTATACATTTGCTTTTGTTGTTTTTATTTTCAAAAAGAGGGCCAAGTTTTATATCAATTAATTAAATTAAAATTGGTCACCACCCCCCTGCACCACTCAACACCCTGTATAAAATGAATTACCACTCCTTTATCTTAGTGGCACTGATTGTTCATATGGAAAGATTCTAATGCAGGTTACCTCATACATAGGGGCCCTGTATGTGCGCCGGTGTGTGGATGTGTGTACGACAGGGAGCAAGTTAAATACTCTCCCTACAGAGTTAGACAAAACAATACCTGCTTGGAGAGTGTATGATAGTTGTAGAAAGGTCCACATGAGGACACCATCTACAGGGGACCCAAGGGCAATCTTGGTGGGCCATAGGCTTTAACTCTTCCTTTACCAGGCTCCACATAAAGACACCCATCCCAAGACCATATTTTTTCAGATGAAATTCAAATGGGATTCTGAGATTTAGGGGATGGTCTAAACTTTTAGAAACTGAAAGAATTTTGTAAATATTATAACTAGAAGTACATCTCTGACAAAATGAACAATATTGAATAACCAGAAACTAAGATATCCAAATTGCCCTAAGTGTTCCAATTAGGGAGATAAAGCCCTATTTGAAATAAAACATTGCTTATTTTAGTGTATATGTTGCCATTGAAACTTACATTTAGGCCAGAATGTTTCAAAATAGACCTTAACTTTTGGTACCATCTTTTTCAGCATGAAAACAATATTGTTTGACTTTTTTTTCGATTTTTGCCTTAAATATTGCTCAAATCATATTGAAAATGAGTTAAATATCATACAAGTTGAGATGCCCAGCATTTCAGAAATATTGGATTCATGTACAAATGAATTAAGATATGTAGAGACAATATGCCATAGACTGCTGTCAGAAAAGAATTGTGGGATTCTACCAACTTTTAGACAAACCACGGGGGGTCAAAAATCTGCCAAAATCTGCCAAAAATCTGTGATTTACTCGCATTAATGCGTGTACGGTCCTGTACAGTAAACTCGCAATAATGCGTGTATGGTAGAGGAAGGGTTAGGGGAGATATCCCGCCAAAAGCGGGGCATTTTTGTAGAATTTACCCATGCAAGTGACAAGGAAGGCAGGACTCCTCCCTTACCTGTAGCCCGCCTGTGCATCTGCGCAAAGCATTGGCCTACCTGTATGATACCTTCTCCCTCCAATACCCGACTCCTAAATGTCACCCACCCCTTTCCTGATCACCCCTCCCACAATGTATACAATAATGACCACTCCATTCCATAAATAACACAGGTGTACTGAAACTGGTCACTTCAGGTGACCCAGATTATTGGGTATTTTGCATACTATGACTTGCAGTGACCTGTGGGCGGGATCCACTATGCTGTGGGCGGGATCCACTATGCAAAACAGGGTCAAAGGTCACCTAAAACGGCCAGCAATGGCGGACAAACCCACGTATACACTGTCCCTTTAAACCCTCATAGTCATATCCCTCGACCACCTCTAGCCTGTTACTAAGTAATCCCTTTTACCCAGAAATTACTCGGAGATTATTCGGTATGTCCACTTTCTGAGCTATTGAGGCCGACTTTGGGCTTAATTGTTGGCAATTTTCAAGCCTGGACCCACGTTTTTTTGTTTTCTTTTTTTTGTTTTTTTTTGTTTTTTTGGACCCACGTTTATAATGGGGGGACCTGTAATACATAATTCTTTAAATATGTATGGGTATGGACCACCAAATTCGACATGGCGACATGGCTATTTCTTAAAATCGACATGAAGCCTAGTGACATGCGACATGAGGCTCAAAAAACATAGTGACAGACGACATGAACAATTCTTAAAATCGACATGGGTTATGGGCATTATTAAGTGACATTGACATGCGACATGGCCATTTTTTAAGATCGACATTCGACATGGGGACCCCCCATCCAGAGCCCCATATATAGCTTTCAATACAGTCCCCCATAATAATACATGATGTCTAGTGAGGCATGGCGCCATATAGGGCTCACACAAAACATGACAGTGTTGTCTTGGAGATTTCACATGTTGGTTAACTTTGTATCCATTACATGCATAATAGGCAAAAGGCAGATATAATACATTTGAATAAAGAAGATAAAATCCAGAATTAGGGTAAAACTGTTAACCAAAACTAGAACTAACGCTCTTGTAGGAATATAGAACTGAGCAGATAATTTCAACCATACTTACTCTGTAGAGGCCTTCCCCAGTATCCATACTAATTATATAACGATGCCACGGACATATCACGCATGGATGTCCCTGGATATCCTAAATAGAAATAGAGTATACATTAGAACTTATGCTATTGATTTTAAAAGTGAATTAACTTTAATGCAGCTCACTGGTATGAGAATAATTTCATCAAACTGCCTTAATTTCTAAATGTTTATTTCAGAAAATAAATAAACAAATGCCAATGTCCATTGATACCATCTCTGATGTATTTCACTCGTGGGAGCTGTGGCGCATCCCACGGAGCTTGCGGCTGCCCCAGCCCCAACAACTGAAATACACCAGAGCTGTATCAATGTAGTTGGCATTTGTGTTTATTTTTTTATTTGAAGCCATTTAATGAATGAAAAACAACTTTTTCTTAGCCCATTGAATACGGCCACATTGTATTCAATGGGGGGGGGGCATTGAATACAGCCCTTCCAGTACTTAAGCATAGTAAATCTTGTATCTCAATGATTTTATAAAAATATACAACATCCAGAGGATAGATACAATTATTTCTGGATGTTATCATTAATGTTAAACATTAGGTACAGCTTGAATTGAATTTACCTCAATGTCACCCATCTGGAGGGGGCCGCCAGCATCTAAAGGATTACGAAATGATGTAATTCATTATATTTGAGTGTACTGGTATCATAGGTTCCAGCAGATTTTTGTTGAAATGTCTTCCTGTGATTATTAATGTAGGGTAAAATCAAAGGGTTGTTGTATCAAGCTATTTAATTCAATTACTAGATCTGAAATCTGAGGAGTAGTTGTTTTTCTCAATCCATATCTATTCTTAATCAAGTAGCAACTAAGTTTACTTTGAATAGATCTACAATTTACTATGAAAATTTCTAGGCCAGTGTACACTTACGATAACACTGTCGGTCAAGAGCATAATATTTCCCATGACGATGAAACACGACTATTTCCCGGCCATGCACTGTAACTACAGTATTGCGCTTTGACAGTAAATCAGACTCGTTCCCAATGCAGACAGGTTCATTCTTATCAGTCACATGTTCCTGAAATTATATAAAAGAACAGTAAGGCCAAACTTTTTTAAAATTTGGGTTTACAAGCCTGCCACACTTCAAAATGCCACAATCAGAACAAATATAAAATTGGGAAAATTCGTTTTTTCTATCGCCTCTGAGGGGTGTTTCAAGAGAAAACAATCCAAGGTAAAAAGATTGAACGTGTGATTGATATCACAAAAGGGTGATTAAATGATTGAATTGATTAATTGGAAGATTGAGAGTGTAAATCATTTGGGAACAATGAATTTTCAGTCAATTCTGAGAGCAGAAACGTATTGTTGGTAGTATGTAATCACATTTCAGGCAAAAGCAGATGTGGGGGGTTGAGAAAGTGGCTGTGGGGGAGCAGGTGAGTGTGGAGGAGCAGCTGGTCTTTTCCAGCCTGTCCCCTGGTTGAAAGGAACGATCTCTTACGCCGCTAAAGAGACCTCATCGAGCTAAACAGGAGTTTAGCGGACATTGAGCTTGACAATGCGGACCTAGAGGAGGAATACCATGGGTCGATCTGTGAGACTCAGCGGACTGCCACTGCCAGGAGACAGGAGGGGATGTCCGCATTCAGAAACACGTTAATGTAAGCACCCTCCACCCACCTCGACCCTCATTCCGCACAAATACCACCCAAATGGTGTTAGAGAACGTGAACAACACCTCCTCCGATGGTCCGCGTGCAGGCCCCCCTCGCGGAATGCAGTGTTTCCGAACGGACATCAGCGGGTGCCTGCCTCCTTCGCTGATCCCAGGCACAGCGGAACAGGCTGGCGGAGTGCGGATCAGACAACTCACCGGGAACAGGCTACAGACCAAGATGGTGTCTAGGGAGATGTAAACAACACGGACTGCCTCCAGGGAGATGAGTTACAGCAGTTTCTTCTCCATTCACAGCAGGTGGGGGTCTCCTATCACCCTTACCAGCTTGATACTACCCAGGAGGATGGCCATATACCCGCGCAGATGGCCACAGTGGCCGGGAGGATGGCCGGAGACAGCCAGCAGGTGGGTGCCATGAGGTACACTCAGCCCACCAAGCAGTCACAGCAGCTGTACTACAGGGATGGTTCCCCCTACACAGGGCCTCTACAACAGCAACACAGAGACACTTCTACCACTCTTCAGGCTGGCCTGTTAAGGCAGGTCTTACCCTTGCACACATGGGTCTATCCGGAAACTTCACCAACTTCATGGATCCCAGGAGCAGCCAGGCTTCAGGTGAAGGTCATTTGCTTTCTACTCTGTGCAGGATTGGGGAGGTGACTAGAAGGAAGAGGTCGAGTCACTGGCTCAGACCGGACTATCACATACCTACTGACAAAGTGTATTCTGACATGGCATACCAAATAGGAGCTCCCTGTATGAAATGTTTTCAGAAGAAATTGATGTGGGTCAATCTACCTCAGTGATCTGCTAAAGACTAGTATGGGGATCACATGAGGTGTGTCGCCATGAAAGGCCTCACCAATTCATTCACTGCCCCAGCCCTAGCCAGGTATGAACATGACCTCACCTCCAAGGTCCTGTCTGGGGAGGTAGAAACTTTCTCAGCAGCAGACCATGAGGAAGTGTACACCCACCTGGAGGCAGAAAACCTCACAATTGTGGCAGAATTTAGGGCAGAGATAGCCCAGCTAAAAGTGGGTCCCAACAAGGCCAGTGGTAGTTCCAAGAAGAAGGGAGGATATCTGTGCTTCCTACAACTACACCCACTGTGGCTTCAACCCTGGTAACAGGTGTGTGCTGTCTGCAGGGGGGTGGTGGGCACAACGCCAAGAGTGGATGTGCAAGCCCAAGTCAGCAGGGACCAGGGCATGCAGGCCAGGGGCCATCCTTCCCTCCCCCTCAGTTTGGTCAGCGACCAACCTGTTGGGTCTCAGCCCCCATATGTACTCCTTCATTTTATTCACCAGACATTGTTTGTAAAGTAAAACCTAACTTGCACTAATTCACTAGAGGATCTGATCGAGGGTTATTCTGAATATGCCCCCCTTTGGGACAGTAAGTGTGACCATGTTCTAGAAGGTGTGAGATCCCAGATGAATTAGCTAGGTAGAAGTCAATGCTCAGCTGGTTAATACATGGTGATAACACGTGGGACTTCGACAGCCATGTTCTGCTTGATGGTATACTATATGGCTTCAAGTTGGTTGACCCCAATTCTCCAATTGACCCTTATTCTACCAAGAATTATCTGAAATCAGCTGCAATAGACTTTATAGACAGTTTGATCTAAGAGGAGATGGGAGACAGGTAAGCTGTCAGTAGTCTCGAACCCACCCACCTGTGTCCATGCTATGGGAGCGGTTGACAAGAAGGGAGGGGGGAGGGGGTACCGCCCAATCATGGATGTAAGCCGTCCTGAAGGTAGCTCTATTAACTCTTTTATGAACGAGACTTTCCACCACTTTACCTATTCTAGCATTGATGATTTAGTAAGGTATTAGAGCCCAGGATGTTCATGTCGGTCTCAGATGTCTCTAGCGCGTACCAATCCATCATGATAAGACCCAGTGATCGCAGGTACCAGCGCCTTGAATGGAAAGTGCATAGCCAGTTATCTGGTGGACAATTTTCTGTCTTTTGGCACCAGAATGGCCACTTTCTTGTTCAATACGATCAGGGACAGCATCACCCGCTTTATGCGCGCGGACAGATTCTTGTGTTTTAACTACTTTAATAGCCTACTTGTTAGTCCTCGGCCGGTCATTCTCTGAATGCCAGGCCAGTCAGCTGTTTCTACACAGCACTCTGAGGTCCTTCAGTTTCTACATAGCATATAAGAAAGTGTTGTCACCCTCACGGGTTTGAGTGTATCTAGGAGTTGAGATAGACTCTTTAGCAATGCAACTCCGCCTCCCTAAGGACAAGCTAGCTTCCTGGGACAAAGAAACAGCTTCAAAGCCAATTGTTCATTGGAGAGGGGGGGGGGGGTAGGACTTTCTCCCACAGAGTCATAGCCATGTTGTCAGCGTTCACTGGGGGGGAAAGGTACAGCACCCTCTCCACAGCCTTCTTTGAAGATCTAGAGTGGTGGCAGCGATTCGCCTCATGGTTCAATGGCAGTGCTAATATTATCTCAGCTATCCGTCAAGCATGTGCTGTGTGCTGGGTGGTATTGTAACCTGTCCATGAACATTGACTGCCATAACCACTGCCTCTCCTGCCCTGATGTTTTTGTGCCTGATAACATCAGTGGCGGATCCAGGATTGTCTAGAGGGGGGGTCCCAAACCTGGCCAACCCAGAGTCACCATCTGTTTCCCGTGAGCAAAGCAAACGAGGTATACTAGGGGGTTTGGGGGCATGCCCCCCAAGAAAATGTTGTTGATGTAAACTTAAAATGATGCATTCTCATGGATTTAAGGACACAATGTTTTAAGACTCCCTCCCCCCAATCCAGATCAGAGGCCCTCAGTCAGGCCCTATGAATAATACTCCACAATCTCTTTATCTCTTTCCCTCTTTATCTCTTTCCCTCCTCCTTTCTTTTCTCTTATTCTCTTATTCTTTTTTTTTTCTTTTTTTTTTTGGGGGGGGGGGCAAGGCCCGTCGCCCCCCCCCCCATGGATCCTCCAATATAACATTAATGTACAGGAGCTGTTCCCCATCCTAATGGCCATACAGAGGTGGGGACTCTCCTGGAGAGATAAGAAGGCCATCCATTTTTCAGGCAATACCCACGTGGTTAGTGCACTTAACGAGTTTGAAGGTTTAGAGCAAGCTCCAGTGCGTTGCGGCAATTCCAATTGTTATTTATAATTATAACCTGAGCAGACTGATATGTATAGGGCTGTGTCTCACGACCTTGGGCCAATGTTTTTGTCTCTGACCAGGTGCCAGCTCTGACCGGGTGCCAGCTCTGACCGGGTGCCAGCTCTGACCGGCCTGAATAAAATCGGGTTATTTAGGACAGATGTAGATAGAATTTGTCTGAAAAAGTTAATGGATGTTATAACGCTCTAAACTAGTCATTGGTTGTCCATTTTTATCATCATCTGCCCTAAATAACCCGTTTTTATTCAGGCCGGTCAGAGCTGGCACCCAGTCAGAGCTGGCACCCGGTCAGAGCTGGCACCCAGTCAGAGACAAAAACATTGGCCCAAGGTCGTGAGACACAGCCATAGGTTTGTATCAACACTTTCCTAGCTACCTGGGCGGGTGGGACACGCCTCAATGAGCCTATAATTATAACCTGAGCGGCCTGAGAGGCATAGGATCGTATCAACACTTTCCTGGCTACCTGGGCGGGTGGGACATGGCTCAATGAGCAGCAGTCCAGCGGCCGTGGGCTGAGTGGGTGGGGGGGGGGGGGGGGGGGAATCGCACAACAACACGCCGTATAGGGTTCTAACATGTTCCTCCAGGGGAGCCTCTGGATGGAGGCAGCCATCTTGTAGGACACCAAATCTCGTGCCCATTCTCATCCTAGGAGTGAGATTCCATGAGATTCCCATTGTCTCTGGCCAGCTTATCAGTGTTATCTTAGGGTAGACAGTGGAGATAAGGGCCAAGCTGTGAGAGATATTAAAGGGCTGCACAGGTGTGAACTAGCTCCACTCAGCCATGGTTCAGTGACTCTCCCTTCACTCTCCACATAGATGTTTGGCCACTCTCCAAACAGAATTCAATTCTTTAATTCTTATTTATTTCAGTTTTATGATAAGAAATTCAAAATTCTGAATTGGTAGATGCATACAATATGCTATTCCGATGCCATGCATGCAAAACCCATACATTAATTGATAAAAGATACACTGAGAGAAGTGGCCAAAGTAGACTATATAAAGAGGCCCAGTAGATGGTTGTCCTACCATTTAGATCTGCTGTGCGCCACTAGGTGGCAGCACCCCATAATGTGTTAGAGCCTAATTCACGGCCCTCTCTGACCTCTTCTCGGCCCTTGCTGCCATCCCCATGGCCCCCTCCCTACTTGCCCCATCGAGCTATTTTAGTGCTTAAAGGGCCAGCAAACTCAACCTAAATCGTAAAATTCTCTGGCAGGGTTGTTGAGTTTATATAACACTCCAGTTATATTTAGAATCCCCCAAACAGAATCCACCACATGCAGGTATATCCTAGCCCTGTGAGCCTGTATTCCCTAGCACCAGTACCCCATGTATAAAGGCTCAGGCAACCAACAAATAGTTTGCCTGTTGTTCCTTTCCAGCAGTCCTCTGGTCTAGACAAGTTGCACTGGTGTGACCAGCAGTTGCACTCTGCCAATGGTATAGAATTGAGTACTAGTGATACCCACCAGTGTACTGACTGCCACCAGTGTGCCCACAGAAAACGGTATACTCCCCCTTGAATAGGCCACATGCTATTATTTTGGGTAAAAAAATAACATCTATACACAATGATATCATTGCACAACTTGTACACCTAGAAGCCAATATGTAACCATCAAATCTAAGAGGGTGCTATAGTTTTATCATTCTTTTATAGACTATTTAATTCCAAGCAAAGCCTGATACATGGTCCCCTTACTGAATTCACCTGGCCAGGACAGCATGATCACCTGGTCCCACTGCTCACTGCACCCTTCACCCATACACTGTAAAAAATGAGTATGCACTTTAAACACTTTCACCCAAACATATTGATGGCAAAATCTAATCTTTTTTGTGTATACATGTGCAGGAATATGGCCGCCAGTGATGGGTGAGCTTCACCAGTGAAAAATGGTGTGTGATGGCAGTTTGGCTAGCCCACTGGTATCATTCTCCTACCCCTTCTACAGGCTCTCGCCCATATACAGGCTCTTCTTAGTCAAATACAGTACCTATAATGTTGTTTAACATCCGTGGTAATTTAGATAATGTCCAGAATAATGAGTAGATAGTGCTGTCCAGAATATTCCAGTGAGCCAGCCAAACTGGCCTTGCCCACTGTTGATTCACTTTTGTAGGCCCATCCATCACCAGTGGTCATATCCCTGTAGGCCTACCTGCTGACGGATGCTGAGATTCAGTGAAAGTGTTGAACTTTAATGTGTGTGGATAAATTTATGTGTTTAAATTAGAAACACTTTTTACAGTGTCTGAAGGCTGTTAGCACACTCGGTCTACTAGCAGGCCTTTGGTGTGCATGGGGACTTGTTTACAGCCACATCTGAAGGGTCACCTGGATTGGGATAAAATCACCTGGGTCACATACTTTTGCCCTCTGGTGTAAAACTTGTGAAGTAAAAATCGATCTAGTTATGAACTACATGCTCTACTCCTAGAGGTCTAACCCTTTAACTTGCCTCCTACTCGCCATTAAATGCAAATATCCCATTGAAATGAGAGAAAAAATGGTGGCCATTTGTTTATGGTCCAGCCCTGCACATAACTTTATATGGGCATTGGACTGCAGCCGTAATATATTACAACAGACCAAAAAATGCACCACATGAACAGGAGTATGATACGAGCATGCTCCTAAAGATTAATTATACATTAAATGACAGCTTCTAATTTCATGTAGGATAATTACAATACACATTTATATGAAATAAGACTTGGTATATGAAGTCTGGTCAGTCGTGCCCTCGCGAAGAGTTCGGATCTGTTCATTGCCTTTCTCGGTTGCTTCATGCCGTCGGCCAGTGTTGAGAGTTTCTTGCAGTGTCAGTGTTTTGTCTTTATCCAGGAGTTCCCGCCGGAACTCTGCAATGGGAGTGCTCGCAATGACAAGCTCGATAATGCGCTCTTGCAACTCTGCGTCTGTAAACTCACAGCGCAAGCCCTGCGTTCGTGCACGTGTGACAAAAGCATCAAGTAACTCACTGCTCTTCTGTCGGTACTGCATCAAATTTAGTCGCTCAATACGAAAATTCACCGCAACTCTCAGCTGTTTCTCAAACAGATCCCATAATTTCTCCGGTTTCTTTTGATCTACTTCGCCAAGGCCAGATGCATTAATACGTCGTAAACCCTCTTCTCCTACACTTCCTTTTTTTCCACTTTTCTGGCTATCTTGGAGGCATCAGTGACTTCTTTATCTTCACATACCAAGAGTAGCCTCTGCTTAAAAAGTGTAAATGTCTCTGCTACATCAGAAGCATCCCAATTCATAGAAGGGTATTTGGCAGCCATTTTGATAACACTAGTTTTGGTATGTTGCACTGGAGCTATTTGTGTCAGTGGCACTAACTAGCACTTAACAATCACAGTTTTGGTATAGGCCTAAGTTGCATTGGACACTACACAACTTGTGTATATGACTGGCTCCACACTTGATTGGGTTTACTTGGCAGACTTGGGTGATATGAAGGCTTGGCTTTATGTGGCTGTAAACACACAAGGATAGCCTAGGACATGCAACACACAAAGATAGCACATGGTCTGATGTGGGGAAAAGAAAAGGTGCTCTACTCACAATTCTTGGTGTCCCACAACATCAAATATGTGGCACACAGTCTCTTCAAACATCCTTTTACCGCTAGCCACCATGAAGTGATATTGATAAGTAAAAGGAGGCAGTTTAGTTTGGTTTAAGATGACTTGTATTTATGAACCATGTGCGCCATCCCGCTCGTCGCCCAAGTGCCCCCAAGGTAGTGACGTCACAACATGTGTACGTCGGTATCACAACAGCACTTTTATCGTCAATCGCCAAGCATATTTTAGGCCGACAACGTCGGCAGGGCGAGTGTAATCCTTTAGTTGTTGGCTCAGTCCTCCTGGAGTGCTGTGGGCGGTTTAGTACGATAAACTGCCGCTCCTCCATCCCAGCAGCACTGTTGTCAGCCAAAAACGCCGGATTACACGCCCTGGAGCCGGATTACACGCCCTGGACGCCATTTTGACGTAGCGTGGGCGTACAGAGGCCGTATGCCCACTGAGTGGGCGTACAGACTCCCTATACCTACAACACTGATAGACCGTATGGGGGGTATAATAATGCCCCAGCCCCCACTTGTGAAATACAACAGAGACAGTATCAATGGGCGTTGGCATTTGTCTATTTATTTCATGGTGAATACGGACTGTCAAGCTTAAAGCAATGGGAGACCCGTTCCCCACAGGAGCGTGAAATAACCCTAGGTCGTATTGCAGGCTGTGGCCATATTTCACGTTCCCAAGGGAGGTGAGGGGGGGGGGGGTCACTATGGGGTCGCCATGGGGTCACCATGGGGTCGCTACGGTGCCAAGGGTAATGTGACCTGTGCGGAATTCAAAATGGCGATGGTGCAGAAGTAAACAAACTCCGCAGAAGTAAACAAACGCCGTGGAAGTAAGCAAACATGGACTTGTTATCTGTTTTAGATCGTAATACCCTGAAATAAATACATAGACAGAGCTGCACGCTAAAGTGACCGAGTCACTGGTTACTTCATGAGCAGTGCTTGGGCCGTATTGCACGCTGGCCGTATAACGCTCTTTATTCCATGTGGAGAAACAAAGTTACTATGCTTAAGTTCTAGAACGGCCGTTCTCCACGGTTCTAGGGTGAATAGCCCCCCTGATATTTAGCCCCCTGACATATAGCCACCCTGACATATGGCGCCCTGTCAAATAGCCACTGGACATTTGGCCAGTGGGACTCACAGCCATCGGGACAGTCGGCTCCCCCTTTCTCATGCCCGTCAGATTATCTCGATTCTATATACTAATGCCCGTCAGATTATCTCAATTCTTTTCCTATGTCCGCTAGATGTTGATGCCCGCTAGATTCTGGTGCCCGCCAGATTTTCATTCTGTGCCCGCTAGATTTCTGTCCTCTCATGGCTGTCAGATTTCCTCTATGCCCGTCAGATTTACATTCTATGCCCACTAGATTCTAGTGCCCGTCAGATTTAGATACCATGCTCGCTAGATTCTAGTGTCTGTCAGATTATAATCTATGCCCGCTAGATTCTGTTGCCTGTCAGTTTACATTCTATGCCCACTAGATTCTGTTGCCCGTCAGATTTTCATTCTATGCCCACTAGATTCTAGTGCCCGTCAGATTTACAATCTATGCCCGCTAGATTCTAGTGCCCGTCAGATTTACATTCTATGCCCGCTAGATTCTAGTGTCCGTCAGATTATAATCTATGCCCGCTAGATTCTGTTGCCTGTCAGTTGACATTCTATGCCCACTAGATTCTGTTGCCCGTCAGATTTTCATTCTATGTCCGCTAGATTCTAGTGTCTGTCAGATTTCATTCTATGCCCGCTTGATTCTAATGCCCGTCAGATTTCATTCTATGCCCGCTAGATTCTAGTGTCCGTCAGATTTACAATCTATGCCCGCTAGATTCTGTTGCCTGTCAGTTTACATTCTATGCCCGCTAGATTCTGTTGCCCGTCAGATTTTTATTCTATGCCCGCTAGATTCTAGTGTCCGTCAGATTTACAATCTATGCCCGCTTGATTCTAATGCCGATCAGATTTTCATTCTATGCCCGCTAGATTCTAGTGTCCGTCAGATTTACATTCTATCCCCGCTAGATTCTAGTGCCCGTCAGATTTAGATACTTTGCCCGCTAGATTCTGTTGTCTGTCAGATTTACAATCTATGCCCACTAGATTTTTTTTTGATTTGAGACAGTACAAAGTACAAATCCCGTTTATTCAG
The DNA here is from genome assembly GCA_947462335.1 of Harmothoe impar. Lineage (NCBI taxonomy): Eukaryota > Metazoa > Annelida > Polychaeta > Phyllodocida > Polynoidae > Harmothoe > Harmothoe impar. The sequence goes on along the minus strand of OX381705.1, from coordinate 37,707,398 downwards.
GCAGCTCCATGCAGGGCTGGGCAGCTGTCGCAATGTCGCAAAAAATGTGCGACAGGGGTCTTGAAAATGCGACAGGGACCTTAGGCAAAGGCTGGGCTCTCTAGAGCTGAAAGAATTTTGTAATTATTCCAATTAGAACCAAAGTTAGGAATACTTCTATAGATTTTGCAGCGTTCCCAGTGCACTATACTCTAATCTGGTTTTCAATTTTTTCTTACCCTCAGAATACCACAATCTCAAGGTGGAATTTCAATTTTTTGCAGGAGCAATATGCCCACAGAATGCACCAATCTGAAAGTAAAATGCCCATATTCTTTGGGGCAACATGCCCAGAAACTATACACCAATCTAAAAGTAAATTTTCTCAAATTTCTTGTAACATTGTCTCACGATTCTTTTCAAAATATACCAATCTGTCGATAGAATTTCTCCTGGAACAATATGCCCACAAAACATCACAAACTGCACCAATTGAAAGGAAGATTTTGAAAATTTTCCTGCAGATTCCAAATTGATCAGAATACATCTTAACTAGTTACCTACTAGGTGAAATTTCTAAATTTTGCTGCAACAACATGTTCCCCAAACCCTCATTATGTATACATCTATCTAAAGGATAGGAGTTCCAAATCTTGGGTGAACAGTATGCTCCCTAACACCCCAGAAAATACCATTCAAAAAATAGAAATCCAAAGTTTTCCTAGAGCAACATGCCCCCAGAGGTTCATAGAAAACACCAATCTAAACATAGAATTTCAAACATTTTCGAGAGCAATGTGCCACCTAATTCTCAGAATGCACTATTCTAAAGTTATTTTCCTAGGGGAATGTTCCCAAAACAGAATGCACAAATCTAAAGGTAGAATTTAGAGAATTCCTATTAGCAATGTCCCCTGAAACTCCTCAGAGCGCACCAAACTAAAGACAGAAATATTGAAATTCTCCTTTATTTCACACCCAAAATTCAGCTCAAGGACATAGTTGGAGGGGGGGGGGGGGTCCCCTGCCACACACATATCTAGTTAATGTGTTAACTTTAATTTGCTCCAAAGATTTCTAGGTTTGCTCCAGCATATCACAACATGCCCAGCCCTGACATGTGTTCTCCCTACCGAATAAAGACCGGCCCACATACGACAATTTTATGCAATAAACAGATTTACATATATGTTGTGTCTCTAATTCCTTGTGTTTAGGGAAAGAATTTACTATATGAGGACCAGAAATCATTTTCGCTGCAAAGATGGTGCAGACTAGTAACGAAAAACATGGGAAACAACAACGAATATCATGAATTGATGGGAATTGAGCGTGATCATACTCATAACATATACTCTCAGGGAGTACAACTAGGTGTCATCATATGACCCTAAGGATTCCAGCACGAGATGCGCTCCAGTTTTAGTGACTTGGTCACTTCAAGCGTCCCAAGTATTCACAATAATATACATTAGGGTGAGGTATTAGGAGGAGGGGTAGGGGTAGGGTATCAGTTTGGGATTAATGCCCGTCAGATTTTCATTCTATGCCCGCTAGATTCTAGTGTCCATCAGATTTACAATCTATGCCCACTAGATTCTGTTGCCCGTCAGATTTTCATTCTATGCCCGCTTGATCCTAATCCCCGTCAGATTTACAATCTATGCCCGCTTGATCCTAATCCCCGTCAGATTTTCATTCTATGCCCGCTAGATTCTAGTGTCCGTCAGATTTACAATCTATGCCCGCTAGATTCTGTTGCCTGTCAGTTTACATTCTATGCCCGCTAGATTCTGTTGCCCATCAGATTTACATTCTATGCCCGCTAGATTCTAGAGTCCGTCAGATTTACAATCTAAAGTGATTTGAAGTGAGATAATCTGACGGGCATTCAAATCGAATTGAGATAATGAGACTGACGGGCATTAGAAAATGTGGCCTCTTGTCCGGGTGCTGTAGGTCAGCTGGCTGAATGTCAGCTGGCCTTAAATCCTGAGGGCTAATTGTCAGTGGGCTGGTAGTCAGGGGGCCACAAGTCCGGGGGCTTTAAGTCCATGGGGCTATTTGCCCTGATACCGTTCTCCACACCCCGTGGAGAAACTGATGCTCATTCTCCACAGCTCAATTCTGCACGGTATAGTTGTGAAACCATGTCCCCCATCCACAACTAACCCGTTAAACCCTTATACCGGTAACCTTGCTCCCAGCCACAAGTGACCTATTAAACCCTTCAAATGTAACTACTAGGCCATAGCAAGAGTAAGAATTGCTGTTGAATCTATGTTAGTATGTATATATAGACTACATGTATATTTAACTTCTGTCTACACTTTTCATTCTATTGATATAGCTAGTAGGCTAGGCCTATTATGATTATGCACTTTTATTGGTACAGCTCTAGGAAGGATTCTACAATGTCTCTTGGCCCTTTAACACCGGATAACAGTGTCCAACATTGAATACCGTACATTTATATAGTAATATACCAAGAGGATTTCTGTTGTGCCAACACTTCATGTTGATTCAGAGAAAACAGATAACCTCTGTATGGCCTTCCTAAATGAACCCTTTTAGGATATAGGACATATTTTCATTGCAATCTTCATATTATTAACCACCGAAAATTCCAAAGAACATGAATCAAATACCGACCGGGTGTGGATCCGAGGTCGCCATTTTCCTACTAAACACCTTGTGCAACAAGAAGCCCTATTGGTTAGCACCATTGTAACGTTCGTTCTCATTGGTCATGATACCTTTAGTGCTGGCGTCTGTTGGGGAGTATGGGTACTACCCAGGTACAACGTATGGTAGGTTCCCACACTAATTCACCATACTGAACCTTATCACACGGCAGATGTTTTATCTATTTAGACTACCGGTAACGGTAACCATCTAAAAATGGCAGTCCTTCATTTATGCAGCATTGCTCAAAGAGTAAAACACTAACGCCACTTACATTTTAACGGCTTTATTCTTTCTTTTAATCTTATTTACAATATTACAATTATAATTTATTGATTGCATGTGATGCTTTGACTGTACAGCGTACCACTTTACTTTTGTCATTGTATGTCGTTGTACCTTAGTTGCCCATAATTTGTTCTTGGATGAATTAAACATAAACACCTAGGGATCAATACCTCCGATGGGTTTGTTTCCTATTCGACGTAATAAGCGCACAGTGCGTTTAAAGATGATTATATAGGCCCTACACATTTCAGTAGTTAAGAGTTTAATTGCGGTAACAAATTGAGATATTTTTGGTTATTTATAGTCTAAAAAATCGGCCAAAAACGGGTGTGTGCGCTTTTTAAGTCGAATATGGTACATCAATAACATCATACAACTAAAATATCTTGACAAAGGATTTTATATATACAAACAGTTGCACACTGTATTCGAGAGGCCAGCATACAAGTAGATGCAATTCTTCTATGTATGGTGTGGCTTCTTATTCATTTTGCAAGTTATATACATGTGGCTTTTTTATCATCCGTGTCTGTACCGTACATTTTCCGAACACAAAATAATGCAACTAAAGTGAACTCAGGTTATCCTGCCCAAGTGTAGCCATATACAGTATCAATTGGCACAATTCTACAAGTACTGTTATCTTTTATTTTAGCAACACTTGGTTACAATGAAATAATTTCTTGAACTTCACCATCAATTTCTCTTTTACAGTCAATATTATTGAGATGTGGATTGGAACCATATATATCTATATATCCCCTATTCAACGTAATAAGCGCCCTCCCCCTCCCCCTTTTTTTCGGTGCATTTCTGGACTATAACAAAGGCTCAGATTTCACGATTTTGGAGACAGTTATACTCTTAAGTACTAAAACGCCATAAAAATAATAGCCCAGGGCGCTTATTACGTTAAATACGGTATATACGACATTTTCCAACCATTTTAGGGTAGGTCGCTACCTAAATATATCAGTTAAAATTGAAACTAGACTGTTACAGAATATCCAAAAAAGACTATTGAAAATGCGTCCACTGGTTTATCCAGTCTTGTACATAAAACCTTGAGAATATCCATACATATACCGGCCCCGACAATGTTTAGTACGGGGAGAATTGTTAACATGCCTCAATGATAATTTGACTACAATGTTCATACGGTGAACACATTTTTGAAGTATAGTATTCAAGAGATATATATTGGAGGGGGATTGAGCAGTTTCTGTATTTAGGGACCGAATTATTTTTTAAGTCATATTACAATATTAATTATAACAATAGATGCCAAAATTCAAAGGACACAGTGAACAATGCCAAGAATACCTCAAAACTGAAAATGTTTAGTCCCTTTTGTAACACAATATCCAAGTGCAAACACTATTAGTATTTAGCTTGCTCCATACCAGCCGGTCTGACGATCACTGGCCATGTATATATAAGAAACTCACAGATCTTTGTATTGAACTACATGTATCTTTCATAATATCTGACTTATCTTTATAATATATTCATCTAAATTTCAGAATAACAGCTGTAACGTGTCCTCAGCAGTATAAAATGCTGTGATACCCTTTCTCTAGGGGCAGGTAATTAACAGTATTAACGTCAATACTAACAACGCCTTACTTGGCATACCCTGACCTGCCAATCTGTCCCTTCTAATGTACTTTACGCCGAACCAGTAGTCTTAAGTTGTAGAACATACACAACATAATGATATGTGTAAAGAGGATTAGAGGATACACTTTAGCTTATCTCATGCAGGTTTATCATGTTTGAGAGAACGGCCTGGAAGAAGTGACGTTTTCTTTTATAGTATTGCTACATTATCATCTCACACTTAAGGACATGCTTGCAACAGCCTATCTCTATGTTGCATCCTCATCACCAAAATGAACACGTTTATTGACGTAAAAAGACAAAATGACGAGAAGACTGTCAGAACCGTATCACTAACCTCCTTATAATTATTTCAGACATAGCTTTGTCATATGATGTGCTAGATTTACAAAACGATGCAGAAAGGTTGCAGTATAGTTTACAAATAAAATCCTTCAATCACAACAGTGATATTCTAGTTTTATATATATATATATACATATATGTATATATATGTATATATATGTATATATATATATATATATATATATATATATATATATATATATATATATATATATATATATATATATACACATATATATATATATATATATATATACATATATATATACACTCACAGAGAACGAAGTATCCATGTATCTTTCCTGTTACCGTCCACTATGTGTTTACGCTCACTACCATGTTATACTTCTCTTTTATAGCACCATCTGCTGCTCGTCATTTATATATAGTGATCGAAAAGCAGTACTATATCTTGTGTTAATGGAATATATGAAGTTTCTCTAACGCTCTTCCACTGTCCACACAGTGCAGATGTACAGCCTATGTTAATGAGAGACATAATATGCTTGGCGTATGTCCCACGTCTTAAATGTGGAAATAGGATTTACAGACATTTTTAAATCCTTAATACTTTCACGATAACAATGTATAAATAACAACATTCTAACAGGGGCATAATATCCTAGCCGACCCTTGGTAGTTATCATTACAAACAAAACAATATGTATAAAACCCTAGAGACTGGAAATACACCATATGGTTTGGGCTGACAACCAGACAGCTCCTATTCCGTCTGACTGACTCTGGCTTGACCACATCCCAATCACATCTCGCTTCATGTTGCGGCAGAGCCAAGATCAACTTAACTCGAAACCAGACTCTGACTCCAGAGCATAGAGTAGTTTGGCGCTTAGTGTCTCCTCGTCTTTGAACTCGGGCAGTTTGAGCAGGTTCATACAGGTACTGGCTGTGGGTAACCGGTCTACTTCCTGCCCTCCGTAGTGTACACAGAAGGCTGGGTGCAGCTCCTGAAGGTACACGACACCATTCAATATTCAAAACATGCAGAGTATTGTTATAATACAATGTATATGATATCTAAAGTACCTGCAATATAAGGCCACACCAAACACAACAGTTGGTCTACAGATTTCCCGTACCATATTTTCTGAAAAATTGGATTTAATTTTTTTTTTGGTGGCCTTTCCTGTCATCATTAGCCTGAAAATATCAGTTTGTAAAAATCAAAATCAGGAAAAAAATATCTTCGCCCGCCCCCCTAATTTAAGGTTGAAATCCAGACAAAAGAAATTATGAATTTATTTTTTTTAAATCGCCCTACCGCACCTATTTTTGAAAAAAAAATTCTGTAAACCAACTCTTTTTTTTTAGTGTGGCCTAATAAACCTATGTGTATCAAAGTCTTGTACTTTTCAGTCTAATAGCAACAATACCGTATTCAACGTAATAAGGGCTCAGGGCGCTTTTTAGATTATTTCAAGCGCGTTTTAGCTCCAAAAAAAGTCAACATTTAAAAATCGGCTGATTAATGAAATGGATTTCATCATCCCTAGCATAATGCTAGTCGTACTTACTCGGAATCCTAGAAGTGGTGGTCTCGAACAACTTGTGACAAATTTGAGCAATTTCCTCTTCTGCTCCTCTGTGAACTTCTCGACAGCTGACCACAATGCTTTGATGACTGGATGGTTGATATCATAGCCACCTGCAGAAAGTACATTCAAGTATACAGGTAAGGAAGGACCAATTTATGATTTACAGGAATGACAAAATGGTGAGGGTTAAAAAAAAAAGAGAAAGCAATATCATTTAAGACCCAACGATTTTAATGTTTTACAAGTCAATGAATAGGCATTTAAGTATAGGGTAGGTTCACCCTAAAGTCAAACAAAATACCTTGAGTCAACTACTTTTGACTTGAAGTATTTTAGAAGTTTATACTGCACATTGCATTCATATTATCCTTCTCTTTCATACTGTAAAATCAATCTCTTTTTTTTTGTTTGTTTGTGTAGTTTAACGTCCCATTGACTAATGCAGAGGATACTTCCTCAAGTTTAAGTTTTTCACAAGTAAAGGTAGGTCGAAGGTAGATTGTATCCAGGATGATCGAATCTAAAGACATAAACCCTGCTCCTACACATTTACCGAAGCAAGGGTTCTTTAACTTCCAACACCACATAGACATGGTGTGAGAGTCTACCGCAGCATGGGAAAGCGCAGGCATTGATTTAGTCAGGAAGCTATGAAGACTCCGAGCTCATACAATTTGGACTGGTCATCTATAACTAAAGCACTCTGCTTTGCCTCGTGCATTAGCCATGGATAACCAATCCCCATGCTAGCTTATCCATGTATTATTCCGTTAATATTGATAGCTCATGATGCAATTTGATTCACCTGAGGTATAGTACTGATTTTGTCTTGATTATTCCACATTGAATAAATCGTTTTCTTCCCTCCTGGTAATTGAATTAAAAAAAAAATATATATATATATACATATATATATACATACACACACACACACACACACACATACACACATACACACACACATACACACACACATACACACACACATACACACACACATACACACACACACACACACACACACACACACACACACACACACACACACACACACACACACACACACACACACACACACACACATACATACATATATATATATACATATATATATATATATACATATATATATATATATACATTATATATATATATATATATATATATATATATATATATATATATATATATATATATAATATTGCATTCATGCCAGTCAAGCCATTGATCAAATTTTTTTTTTGTTGGCTGTAAGATGGCTGACTCAAGGTGGATTTCGGCTGACTTAGGGTGAAAAGGGCCTATTCTGAAAGCTCTCATAAATCATGGAATTAAATATTATAGACTAATATATATGGCCTTGTAAGATATCATGGGTGTTATTCTCCAGAGCAATGCCTAAAGTTGGGTTAATCTGAAGGCTATGGACAAAATCTTCTAGGAGCAATCAAACCTTAAAAAAACATGGTTCAGACCGAATGAAAGTGGTGAATATACCCTACCAGGTAGTTCCATTATCTTTATTTAATTAATAAGTGCATTGCGTTCTAGTGGTATATACATTACACTTGGGTGTCCTCTTGCCCATCAACGTATTACATGGTTACCTGAGTAGTTGGTGTGCTGTTTGAGATCTTCTATGTCGATGGGCACATACGCTCCAGATACAAGAATCTGCAGCTCACGGTGGTCAAACATCCGCAGCCACTCGAGATTGATGACATCCGCTAGGCCTCGTCTGAATGCCATCACCTGTCGATGTATCTGTAACACCAACAGGCATTTCAATTCCCTAATCAATTTATGTAGGCCATAGGTGCCATTGATGTTGGATCAATCCACAGGTCAATCAATGTTTTCGGTTTTCATCTATCTGAACAAGCAACATAGTGGCTCAGAGCTTGTAAAATGCTTATTTGATTAGGTAGCGTCATGGTGGAAGGGAGTTCCCCCAACTCCGTCAAAATGTTTTTAAACAAGGGGCCATCCATTAATTACGTACGCACATTTTTGGCAAAAATAGACCCCCCCCACCCCCCCTGTTGCACTATGTACGCATTTGGACTACCCCCCATGCGTACATACGCATTTAACTTTACCCCCCCCCCCCCGATGAAATAAAGGAACCTTATGAAAAAAAAGAAGGAAATTTTGTGTTAATAGGTGCGTATGTAGGGGGAGGAACGAAGAGCAACTCCTTTTTGAGAATATGTATCGTTTAAACCTTGAAGGACGACATAATGTTTTAATGCATCATGCCCTTGGTGGGCATTCTTGGGAGTAGGAGGCCTCGTTGCTAAGGCCAAGCAAAGGGTCTAGCTACGTAGGCAATGTACTAGAAAAAGTCACCTTTTTGAAATTTTCTCTTCAAATATTGGTACTAGAACATAGTGCATCTCAATTATAGAGGATATTTTGAATATCTTTCAGATTTTGCAATGCATTTTGTTGTAGGTTAACTAGATCTCTTGCGATAAGGGTTCTAACACCTTTTTCTAGTACATTGCCTATGTATCTAGACCCCTTTGGGGAGGTGTTACCTTTGGGGAGATAAGCCTGATAAGGGCCACGCTGTACTGTGTGACGTACGTTCTGCTCCCGAGAATGATGCATTAATGCAGCCCTGGTGAGTAACTCGCCAGTGCCAGGGCTGGTCAATCATAGAGTCGAGTTATATATTGCCATCTAGGGGGGGGGGGGGGCATTGTAAAGATAGGAGCTTGGGGTCATAGTGAAAAAAGGTCCTCAGCAAAACTTGATAAGCCTCCCTGATGGGGTGATCAGAACCAAATTTATATGACCATTTAACCACCATTTGCGATTTGTTGGGAGAAGGGAAGGACATTTTGCAAAAGCAGAACCTAATGGCCGGGGGGGGGGGGGGGTACTTATGGCTAGTTGGTAGGAGAGGGGGTCAAAAAATATGTCATGTTTGGAAAATCTGTAAGAAAATGTTCTAAATGTTGTTGGATATTTGGACCAATTTTACCAGAAAATGACCAGAAAATCGGCCCCATGCGTACACAATGCGTATGCCAAAATGGGCCTGGACCCCCCCATCCCCCCCCCCCCTGTACGCATCTGTACGCATTTGGCCTAACCCCCCCCACCCCCTCTGTATTCAGCGATACTTTATCAAAGAAAAAATTGAGTGTGTGAGTGGCCTCACAGATGACTCAGGGTAAGCTGGATATGTAGCTTATGTACTTAGATATAGTACTCCCTTTTATAATCATTCATCGGTCAATTCTGGCATCAGAAATGAATTCGAATGAGTGATCTTATTTGAGTACAATACGTTATTTTTCATTTCTGACGGCAGAATCGTAATTGCCAGAAAAAGCTACCCTAATTTCATATATTGGAAGTCATATATAATCGAATTCCAGGTGGTGGCTGTAGGTGAGCAGGTGGCTGTGGGAAAGCAGGTGGCTGGGGGCGAGCAGGTGGCTGTGGGCGTCAGCGCCCAGCAGCGCGTTACCGCTGTTTTACGTCTCGGCCGAATAGCGAGTCCATCGGAGCGTCAGCAGCGACACCATCGCCGTTTCCGTTTCGCCGTGTCAGTCGGCTGCGGGGCGGCATGTGCTACGCATCCATGCCTTTGCCGTCGATCCCCTGTCCCCCTGCCCCCGCTCCCCCCTTCCCCTGTACACTTCCTAACCCTTACCCTCACCCTCACCCACAACAATTGTCCCCAAGTTGAAATGTTGAGTTACCACAGGACATGCCCAGTTTTTGCCCGGTTTGGCGGTAGAAGAGAGAATTAGCACCAGAATGGTTGAAAATCCCATTTCTATCTTCCACCCAAAAAATTAATGCCTTGGAGTCTATGGGCGCCCGGTCCTGGCGGTAGATTTTTTTTAGTACATTTACATAGTAGCGAAAGAGAGAAAAAAATTGTTAAAGATCGCAATTGAATATCTCAAAGAAAAAATGAGATTTAAAAAAAAATTGTGTCCTCCGATCTTGCCTATCTCTTCATTTTTTCCCCGTTTGTCTATCTCGAATAATAACTGAAAGACAACCATTCTCCCATGTCTCAAAATTGTCTTAAAATGCAAGATTGGTAGACGTATATTACTCAGGGATGATTTACCCTGAGTCAAAAATATAGCACTCAGCGTTATATCATTATCATAGTAACAGCTTTGTTTATTGGAAGATCGTGCCAAAAAAAGTGTTTGCAAGCAAGCAATGGTACCGTTAACCCAACCTATAACTGTTCCATATTGATGAAGGAAAAGTTCCATTATATAACGCCCCCCCCCCCCCTCCCTTTTTACTAAATAATCACTCCCCAACGGATGACAGCACTATTATCCGAACTGGTATCTTTTAAGAGATTGATAAAAACAAGAAGAACGTCAGGGTGCCTGTCTGTTGTAAACAAATGTGAAAATCATTCATGAGGTTTGATGCACTATACCCTAGCTTGTCATGATACATGTCTATGAAGGCCAACTTAGCCTATGCAATTCTATTTTAGCCTATGCAATTCCATTGGTGCCTATGTGACACCAAAGAGTAGTGACTACTCAAAAAAGGGAAATGTGTGAAATCAAAAATTTGCCTCTCTGTACAATCCAATACAGACAGGATCGCGGAGACCTGAAGGACTACATAAGATTTATACATAGATCCAAAGACATAGCAAAGATGGCACAACCCTGGTAGAGGGGGCAAAATCCCCCCCCCCCCCTTAGGGTCGAAAATCGGCTCGCGCGCGGGCCCTTTGAAGCATAGTAACGCGCTGGCTTTTTGGCTCAAAACAGGTTAAATTATTTTGCCCCCCCCCCCCCAGTCAAGGGGTCCAAATTATTTTGCCCCCCCCCCTGTTGTTAAAAAAATGATCACTCCCTAATTAAGACGTCCTTACATAACCTGCACCTCTGCCACCTGAGCACACCCACCTGTTTGTTGAGTCGGTAGTCTGCCATGAGATGAATGTACTCAATACGGTTGCTAGCATCTACAGCAATGTTTCGGCCGTTGGGTTTCAGCTCCACCACCGTAGCTTCGCCAAACTCATTTTCCACGACCGTGAAGTCCAGGTCCATATCGCTCACTGACTCGTCATATTTTAGGGAGACCAAATGCCTACGCAAGGGAAAGCATGTAAATTTTAATATCATGAGTCAAGTCACGAGTACTTGCAGTCAAAATTGTTGCACAGCGAGTAGGCAAAAGTATGCCAACAGCACACCAACGACGTACAATTATAAAAATCTAGCGTGTGATCCTAATCACAAAAGACTCAGGGATTTGTTTCTCCTTTGAATCATTTGTATATAATGCTTTGTGTAATGTGTGTGGTGTATTGTGAGTGATGTAATGTGAGTGATGTAATGTGAGTGATGTATTGTGAGTGATGTAATGTGAGTGGTGTAATGTGAGTGGTGTAATGTGAGTGGTGTAATGTGAGTGGTGTAATGTGAGTGGTGTAATGTGAGTGGTGTATTGTGAGTGATGTAATGTGAGTGGTGTAATGTGAGTGGTGTAATGTGTGTGGTGTATTGTGAGTGGTGTAATGTGAGTGGTGTAATGTGAGTGGTGTAATGTGAGTGATGTAATGTGAGTGGTGTAATGTGAGTGGTGTAATGTGAGTGATGTAATGTGTGTGGTGTAATGTGAGTGGTGTAATGTGTGTGGTGTAATGTGTGTGGTGTATTGTGTGTGGTGTACTAACCCCACTGTGATTTATGTCCACAGATGGCAAACTGGTCTGACAAAAAGCGTCTCACCCACCCAGAGTTCTGATTTTCCCATAGGCTTAGCACTAAATGCCGAAATCGACGAAATGTCTACAGCAGTACTTTGATGTTTGTCTACAGTGCCGAAAAAATTACCTTTTTTGGACAGGTCTAGTTTGACATAGAATTTCAGACAGAAGGAATGGACAGAAACTGTTGCGGTTTGTTGCACTAGGACAGTAAACACTTCAATTTTATGTGTGCATCACAGCAACATTGAATGTTGTTTTTTTCTGTGAGAAATATTGGTTTACTTTTTTTTCCAGAGATCGGGAGAAAGCGTCTCACAGAGGCGTCGCATAAGACTCTGGGAGCAGTAGCTCCCTGAGTCAATTATATTCATCAGTTACCACATAGCTGTTGTTATTCATAGTGACAAAGGGAGGCAGGATGACGGGATGAACGCTGATAAAGCGTCCATCTCTAGCCTAGAATTACAGTTGCCACAACAGTATAGTTTGGGTAAAAATTCACCCTGTAACATTCGGTACCCACCTGTACATTTCGGGATCCAGTGACTGGAGGTGGTGAATGTCGACGTTGCCGTGGGAACGGCTTAACAGTTTAGACATGAAGAAGCCGGCGAATGGCAGCTCTACGAGCATGTTCTCATAGATGGCCTGTGAGTGGGTAACAATGTATTTGCCAAATATTATGGACCATTATGCAATGATTTAATACAAGTACATGTACATCCTCATTTAATCCTCTAACTAAATAAAATCTTGAATGTGGCACTTTATACAAACAGTTATTGGAATATCTAACATTATTGTATTTGTGTTTGTGCCTTTAATAGTAGACTTTGTGAAGGACTTTGCCGGTAATAACAGACATATTACTGCAGTGCAAGTGCACATGTTGTCCGTATATCTTACCTTCCCCAATATCCGCCCACAGAAGAAGTAGTGGTCGGTGAAGTTGTCCATGAGCAGCTTAGATCCTGGGTTCGGGTAAAGCGTCCGTTCTAGTGTGTCTTTGAAAAGCCCCCGGTTAGCGTGGAATGCCTCTTTGATGAGTTCCGACACAAATTCTCTGAAGATGCCGCCGCCGTCAATACCCGCCTCATCCAGACCCGCAAAGTTCACCAGCTGAACCTGAGTCTTGAGTTTGAGGTTGGGTTCTGCAATGTACGGGTTGCGGATATGTGCAGAATTAGTTTAGGGTACTATTTGTGTTAGAATCATGGGAACTAGTCAAATCAAACGGGTGTGTAACCCTACTATATATACGAGTCCTTAATAGTATAGACTAACCATTTTCAGGGGATAGCTTTTCGAATGCATCTTCATAGAGGTAGCCGCGGCGAACCATGATAGAGATGTGTGGGCCTCCCATGAAGTGGCGCATATCGCCTTGATGCTCAGTCTTGTCCTGCTTGATTAATCGTTGGAAAATCTGGAAAATGGATATGAATTTAGCTTTGGTTGATTATACTTGTCGCAAGATAATCAGCTTTATTACTCTGAGCACTATTTATCGATCATATAGAGATTGGAAGATCCTAAAATGAAATGTCATGGAATTGTTTTACATCTCATTCCCTTTGTTTATATATGTATACAGAGGAAGTATATTTCCCGTGTAATTTTAATTTGATGTATTGAAATATAGCACCGTTAGTACCTTTACTCTTTCTTCAAATGGCACAATGAAGGGCATTTCCATCAAAACTGTAAGGTTCCTGACTTCGTTTGTTGATAACCGTGGGACATCTTCTTCTGCATAAAGTCAATGAACAGTAACAATAGAATACTATAATGCAGTACCAGACAAGGCTAACTCTTAGCTTTTGAAATCAAAGGAGATACACATGTCCGAACACATGATTGAATGTATGAAATGATTGCATAATTGGTGGAAACATAACATTTTCTAAAGGAGACTAACCGTTAACGTAATATTTTCGTGTGTTGAGAGTACTGAGAGCTCCAAATGGACGGCGTTCAAACACTCCACTGTCTGCTTTGAAGATTTGTGATGGCTGTGAAGAGAGAAGACTCATTGTACGTACTACCTCTATACATATTGATATCAAGTAAACCAATTGTTATCAAGACTGGATATAGTTTTGGCTGTTTCTCGGTAGAACACATCCTCTGCAGGTGCTGCCTTCAAGTCATCCCATTCCAATTACAATAAACTGTGCTATATGATCTTGGAAACAAACGTAATAAACCGGCTACTCCTGTTATACTTTCACAGTAGACATTATAATTCATGAACATCTATAGAAGGGACTTAATGCACAAAAGTCCAGTACAAGTGATGTTCTTGTGGCTCTCACCTTGTCAGCATGTATGTGGACTTGGTTCGTTAACCAGTGATTATCGGGACAGAACTGGCGGCGTGTGTTGCGGCTATGCAGCTGTCGAACTAACTGAACGATAACCTGTAAAACATTGAAATAATAGTGACGCTTCGTTATGGAAGGGTCTTAACACTAACTAGTTGGTCACTAAAGCTTATCTTAGTATATTTTTAGATGTGGTAGGATCGTTGAAACAGATAGTCGCCTCCTGAGCGCGACCAAGAACAGATTTCTACAATCTAAGATTTAAAACTATTTTTTCAAGAGCTGCTTCTTATACACATGTTCTGCACAAACTTCCTACCTTTTCCCTTCCCACCCATCGCACACCTTACTATGCATTACTCACCTTGAACAGATAAGCCCATGTGTCCATTTGCTGTTGGAGTTCGTCTATACTGAGCAGATTGTGAGTTGCTCCAACACTCTGGAAGGCTTTGCGATAGTCTTCTTTGAGGGTGGGTTTCGTGTCTGGATGAGCGAGCTCAATGATACCTAGGCATGCATCACGCAATGCCAGTGACATGGGAACCAGGTCGGCAATCTGGAAGGGCATGGTGGACGCACTTACATCTGGAAGACAGAAGGGTAAGTAAACTAAACAAGGTCTTCTGATGGTGCTAACCATTAATTCACTTAGGACATTAGATAACCTTAGGTCTTCAGGAAACACAGATTGTAAAGGAAATACAAGTCCTTAGATTGCTGCGCCTTACCTGTGCTGGAGATGTCGCCATAGAATTCAGCGTCGTGAAGTGTTATAAGTGAGTTACTGAAGAGCGAACAGAAGACTGAGAGAAGCGGCACGATGCGGCCAAGGTCACAAGACTCCAGCTGCATCCCACGCGAAAGCATCTTAAGTAACGTGACCTGCGTCCTGTAGGATAAGGTAAGGACATCCTGCTTACTAGCATTCAATATTTGACAAAATATTGCATGTAATTTCTCTTATTTTACAAAATATTGCATGTAATTTTTTTTTTTTACAAAATATTGCATGTAATTTCTTTGTCATCCTAATCAAGCATGGTTAATCACATAAACAAAATGTCATTTCACAATTACTTGGCTAATAAATGGAAAAGTGAAACGTACCCGGTAACTGAAGTAGTAGAGACTGAACAGCAGGCAAACCATAAACCTCGGATAAAGTGTGGGTTGAATGCTAATGAATAGAATAACCTGTGGAACAGAAAAGGGGTTACTTGTATTAGGATTTCCAACGTCAGTAAGATATTGTAACAAATCCAGTAGCATTTACCTAACTATAAGAGTCCAAACTTTATAACTGAACTGTCTAAATATTTCTGAAATGTTAAGCTATATATCTTCATTTTATATCATCGTCCTGTTTTATATGCATGTCTTTTGCAATGTGATACCGTTTGTAAAGTGTAATGTATGGGTCTAACCTTGTCCTTGGGATAACTAATTTGTTTTGTGTCATGAGAGTGTGGCAGACGGTGGAGACGGCGGTTAGCATGGCATTGTCAGCGCCCCGGCTTACAGCGCCTACAATGCCCTGTACTAAGGGTGGCCCGTCCAGTAGCCGAATACACTCCTGACGGATCTGGTTCACATTTCCTAAAGATTCGTCCTAAAATTAAATTCAAAAGTTAACAAATCTTGATGGCTAGTTTTGCTTGGATTATCTCCATTTCTTGTTGCGTTGTATTTAGTATTGGGGCATGAATCATAACCCGCCTAAATACCAGGTAAACTGCATCTGTCAAAGTGATTAAATCGTAAATAATAATCTACGATATAAAATGTTATCTGTTACGTATGAATACAGGCAATATAACACAAAGGAGTAACTGCTTCTTATTAACCTTTTGATCTATTTCCATGAGGCTGTCCTCTTCGTCAGAGTCTGAGTCTTCGTAGCGCCCCTTCTCCCGCGGGGCCCTGAGGTGTGGCACGAGCTGATGCAGCAGCAGTAGGAACCGCTGCAGGTCTTCTTTAGTTAACTCACCTGAAAAGAAGACATTCCATTCATTTTTTCATTCAAATAGCAAAGTCTGAGAGTATTTAACAAATAAGATCATTCATGCCCTTTCTCAAGTAATTCACAGATGAGATCAATCGATTGGGAGAGTCGTTGTTGGCTCAGATCTATTACCAGTTAGAGAAAGTGAATTTTAATACTCAAAATACAAGGAAGGTCTCACCTATTCTATCTTTGCTGAGGGTCAGGATACCATATAGTAGCCATGCAGAAGGTGTGACGGAAGACAATTCAGGCTCGGGATGTTGAGAGCCGTTGGCTCCGGTCATGGTGTGACAGACTGGGACGAGGATGTGTAACAACTCGACCAGCGGGAAGGGGTCCTTACTGTAGGCCAGTGCTGGCAGAACGTACTGACTGACCTGCTCCGAGTAGGCCGAGCAGAAGAGCTCCGCGCACAGTGTCGACAGACAGGATGATCTGGTGACACATAGAGGTATAAATACATATATGTAAAATGATTATCTGAAGCACTTACTAGTAGTTAAACTGATCATCTCTGATGATAATGTATACCCTCCTAGACGCGTTAAGATGGAAGATCAACATGCCAGATGATTGTACTCTAGTCTAGGCAAAATAAAAACTTAATGAACTTGAACTTGATATTTGAGTACAGAAATTTGAGTTGCCAATGTCAATTAGCTGAATGGACATTCAAGATAATTTATTCTATTTTGTTGTGAACTTTTTTTTCAAACATTAGAAACACTCACTTGTACACATTTTCCGAGCCTTCCTTGACATATGACAACGGTGTCATGACAAGATCAAAGATGCTGCCGGCCACGGGTGTAGGTGCACTAACGGTGTACTCCAGACTGTCCGGGATCTTGTGGTCTATCAGGGCCCGCATACACTGGTAATAACCTGCAACATTCACAATACATGTCACTATTTGCATGTGTTTAATCCTGTCTTTAATGTGCTTTAATAGATAAAGACCAAGGAGGAAAAGTCCCTAGGTCTAACTCAAAGTACTAGGATGACTACAGCAGGGTTCCCACAAAGATTTCAGATTGAAATTCCCTGACATTTCCATGACATTCCATGACAAAAATCTCAATTTTCCATGACTTTTTATAACATTCCTGTTGAGGTAGGGGGCTTGGCCCCCGAGAAAATTTCTAAAATCTCGAAAGCAAATGGCACATCCTAGGAAATTTTGTAATATCAATTCCATTATTTTCATATTCCATGACATTCCATGACACATGGCAAATTAAAAAAAAAAATCCATGACATTCCTGACAACTTTCAAATTCCATGACATTCCATGACACATGGGAACCCTGCTACAGCTATTTGCTGGGTACAAACACACCTCTATCAAGAAGGTTCCTTAATATGCGACGAACTAGGGTCTTTCTCTGCTCTAGCAACGGCACTACATGTTGATACGTCGCAACACTGCAAAACACTTCCAGCATTCTCATGGGGACAGCCAACGGACTGGAACCCTTGGCGATTTCTTTTAAATAACTGAAAATAGAGTAGATAGAATTTACATTGAGCACATATAAAGGAACGGCAATGTTCATTCTCGAAATCGCTATGGAAAAAGCTTACTAGTAATAATAGTAAAAATACAGCGTGTTTTAGTCTTAGGCTGTTTAAAGTCAAATATCAGCTATGCGGACACTTTTTAGGAAAAAAGGGTGCGGAGGGGCGCCTTTTTATTTTATTTTGTTTCACTTTTTTTGGAGATGCGGGAGGGCCTTTTTCTTTTTTTTTCTAGAATATTGATGGTCTGTACATGAAAACAAGGTCTAAAATGCCTTTTAAAGTACGTTTCTACTCTAATATTTAAAACGGCTGACATATTAATATTTTGTAAGTTGTACTATGAATTTTTTTAGGTGTCGCCTTTTTGGGTATTTTTTTCTCAAAAGATGAAAAAAACACCAATGTGGCCCTTTTTAAAGGATGTGCGGGGTATTCGCAAAGCTGATAATCGACTTTAAGTGGCCTAATACCAACTTAGAATAGAATTCACTTAGTATTGTAAAGGCGTGGTAACACCTGATGTGGCCAATGTTTTCTTGAGCCGCCTCTTTGCACTGGGTAGGATGAGGAATTTATCAAGGAGACAAGATGTAAAACATCAGTGAGTTGTGGGGCAATAATACTGCTCCGTGTACACCTAGATGTGTGCTGAGCAGGTACAGGACACTCACCTGGTGCACAAGTTGAGGATGGTGATGAGCTGGTACATGGCCCGCGTGTCTGAGCCGCACATGTACGCTGCCACAGCGCCATGTTGGCGCACCAGTATTTGACATACTGATGTCTGAAAGTTAGATTAAGAAAACATGAGTTTCAAGATAAAGTTGTATAACGATGAAATACTTGGTAGCTGGTTTGTATGAAGATGTCGATGAGCTCAGGATCTAAAGCCACTAGCCTGTTTTTAAGAATATGACTTTCTTGAAGCAGTAGTCCCAAATACTTCATATCCGATCTTATTGTTATTATCTACACCACATTAATGAGTCTACCACACAGAAAGCTACAATAGAACGGTTTGACTTACCAGTCGCTGACCATCACACTTGGGGCTATAACAGAAAACCAGTGGCCGTAAGAGGCTATTAAGAATGTTTGGTGTCAGCTCTAGACGCTGTTTTTCCACAGTCTGTAACACCTTGTCGAATTCCGCTCGGGCCTCACCTCGCTGTCAACAACAAAAGAGATATTTAACCGGAAGCAAGAAAACAATGACCATACAATTACCATTACATGCTAAATTATATGTAGACTTTTTTTGTGGCAGAATATACAGAGGTATGTTCAGTCAAGAGTCAGTCACACTTACTGGAAAAAAAACAATCAACAAACGTTTTTTTTTCTAATACATAAACGTGTATTTTTCTCATAAAAGATCAGGGATCGTGTTCTACTCACCAGTTTCTGTCTGACCCTGTGTCCTCTGTAAAAGGACTGAATAAGCGTGGCACTTTGGATTCTACGTCTTTGCTCCTGTAATAAAGAGCCATAGATATATGAATGATTCACTATCATCTATGGTACAACTCAGTGATTTCGGTGGTTTTTTTTCCTAACTTGTAAATGGGAAGGTGGATGTCAGGATTAACCCACTTCTCTTTAGTCATTAAAAGTCATTATTTAATGGTAGGAACGTCTATCTCTATGCATAGGCATTGACGCTCCTCAGGTGAGGCGTATACTTCACGCCCTGGCCATATTCAAAATGTTGAATGCTAACTCAGTATTTGCCATGTATTTAGGGAAATACCCTGAAATGAAATGAAGAGCTGCACTTTAAAGTGACCTAGACAGCAGCTTCTGCACTTGCAGTGCTGTATGCCGTACTGCACTTGGCCTATGGCTGTGTGAAGTACTATGCCTCTACCAGGGTTCTCCCTACACTGCAAGTATTCCGGCGTGCCGCCGGCGTCCTTTTCACTACCGCCGGTGTAAAATGGCATCAAAATCGCCGCCGGTGTGGTTTCAGCTCTCTATAGATGTTAAAATTGGGCAAATACTCCAATTATAACAGAAGTTAGGGTGATTTTAAGGAATTTCTGTCTTCTTTTCTTCAAAATCTATATTTTTTCAGCAATATCGACACTTTAATACCATTTTAAAACAGATTCCCCATGGGAAATATTTGTTGATCGCTTCAATATCTGGGAACTCTGACATTTGCGGTGTCATATTTCCTTCTGTGAAGAACCCTGTCTACAAGGGTCCCCCCAGTATTGGCTGTGTCGCCGTGTCGATCTTTAGCAAAAGGGCCGTGTCAGTGTGTCGATTTTTATGTGTGTACCATATATAAGGACCTCATGAAGATGTCTATGTCCATCGATTTTTAAAAGGGCCGTGTCGCCTGTGTCGATTTTTAAAAGGGCCGTGTCGCTGTGTCGGCCGTGTCAATTTTTACCCATGTAGAGGCACAGTACTGTCCACGGCACTGCGCAATCACTTTAGGTACAGCTTCGTCTATGAGTTAATTTAATTTAAAACCCTTTCCCCCTTGGATTCCCTTTAAACTAGCAGTTTCTGGCCGTTTTAAGGGGGAAAGGGTTTTAGGTATACACCAGGGTTCGATCAATTCTATTCTACAACAAGGGGACAAATTCAAGGATTTTACGGCAAAGCCGTAGTGGCTTTGGGTTTTTATAGGATTGTTATGAACTACTGGTGAGAAAACGAAGGGGCATAGATTTATGCTTTTTGGTGTGTCTAGGGTTCTAATGCAATTCATATGTGATGGTTTGCAGCAATACTGCATGGTCAGTTAACTTACATGCACTTAGCTAAATCTTTTTGATTTTTATTGGTTTTACTGCTGCTGGTATAGTTTTTGGAGGCCATCTTGGCAGCCATCTTGGAAATTTCCCGGATTGAAAATCTAAGCCTAAAAATGGATTCTACATCCTAGAAAACCCTATTATCCATGTATCACACAAGGAAATCAGACAATCTTGAGTTTTTGGCGGCCATCTTGGCAACCATCTTGGAAATTTCCCGGATTGAAAATCTGAGCATGAAAATGGATTCTGCATCCCAAAAAAACCCTACTATCCATGTATCACACAAGGAAATCAGACAATTTTGAGTTTTTGGTGGCCATCTTGGCAGCCATCTTGGAAATTTCCCGGATTGAAAATCTAAGCCTGAAAATGCATTCTACATCCTAGAAAACCCTATTATTCAATGTATCACACAAGGAAATCAGACAATCTTGAGTTTTTGGCGCCCATCTTGGCAGCCATCTTGGAAATTTCCCGGATTGAAAATCTGAGCATGAAAATGGATTCTGCATCCCAGAAAACCCTACTATCCATGTGTCACACAAGGAAATCAGACAATTTTGAGTTTTTGGTGGCCATCTTGGCAGCCATCTTGGAAATTTCCCGGACTGAAAATCTTAGCCTGAAAATGGATTCTACATCCTAGAAAACCCTATTATCCATTTATCACACAAGGAAATCAGACAATCTTGAGTTTTCGACAGCCATCTTGGCAGCCAGAGGGAGGGGCAGAGGGAGGAGGAGGGGGCAGAGGGAGAAGGGAGGGCAGAGGGAGGAGGAGGGGGCAGAGGGAGAAGGGAGGGCAGAGGGAGGAGGAGGGGACAGAGGGGGAGTAGGTAACAGGAAGGAGGAAAATGGGGTAGAGTGGGGAGGAGGGGAAAGATGGGGTAGTAGGAGAGGGCAGAGGAAGGAGGAGAGGGCAGAGGGAGGAGAGGGCAGAGGGAGCAGGAGGAGGAGAGGGCACAGGGAGGAGGAGGAGGGGGCACAGGGAGGAGAAGGAGGGGGCATAAGGAGGACTTGTGTTGGCAACATATTATTTTAGGGTTGTTGCATGTGGTTTCTTGCATGTGTGTGTTGGGTGGGGATGGGTAATCATGTTGGACTTCACAGTTTGTCTTTGGGCGGGCTTGAGCGATTTCAAGAGCCACCCTGGACCACTCAACTTCTAGTACAGGTCCTGTATGTGCATAGTATGGGAATTGGCATTGACATTGACAGCTTGGCTTGACATAGGAGTCAATAGTTATTAGGCTGGTACCTATCCTTGCCATTGACAGCCACATTAGAGAACTCAAAATATGGCTGTTCACAAGATGTCTAGGCCTTACCACAAGGTACACTGGTACTACATGCAGTAACTGAAAACCAGATCTAGGTTAAATTAGTCTTGCACACACCTGCAAGGACACATAGGGATACCAGTCCTAGGCAATGTTTAAGGGCCAGCTAGGGCTTAATTTAACAATGAACAAGGGGACCTATGCTAGTCATTTCTTGCTACTTTTTCCAACTCTCTCTGTGTGGTGTCAATGGCTTTGGGGACAAGGTCCCAAAGCCAATTAAAAGTGTCAGAGGGTTTGAACCTGGGACTTCCCGCCTATTGTGTGTGTTTTACTACAGTCTTTCCTTGGCAGTAAACCACATAATACCTAAATCATTGACATACACAATCCCGAAACATGAAGGATTCTGGTTCCCTCTACCAGATAGAGTTAATGCTGAACTAATCCGGATGGCTGGCAGGGTCGAGGAAAGTAAGATAACAAATTGAGTGTGTGAGTGAACTCACAGATGACTCAGGGTGAGGTAGTGGTATGAATGGATATGTATCATTTCTTATAGGGCATTCTCCTACTTTAAGTCGCTAGTTGATCATTCAAGTCGTGAAAAGGGTTCAAAATTGGATAAAAGTAGGGGTATATGGAAAAAGTGGAATGTTATATAGTGGAACCGAAAAGGCTATTATTTTCAAGGTAGTACATGTGTACATGAGTCAGAGGGAAGGGTATCTTTAACTGAATAAGCCTAATCTTTGTCTTGACAAATAGTCAGAGGGAAGGGTATCTTTAACTGAATAAGCCTCATCTTTGTCTTGACAAATAGCCAGAGGGAAGGGTATCTTTAACTGAATAAGCCTAATCTTTGTCTCGGCAAATAGTCAGAGGGAAGGGTATCTTTAACTGAATAAGCCTTATCTTTGTCTTGGCAAATAGTCAGAGGGAAGGGTATCTTTAACTGAATAAGCCTTATCTTTGTCTTGGCAAATAGTCAGAGGGAAGGGTATCTTTAACTTAATAAGCCTTATCTTTGTCTTGGCAAATAGTTTGACCTTTGACCTTGATTTTGACCTTGTTTCGACCTAGATTCTATACATAACAGATATGGATTCAGCACCCTTGATTTACCCTAGCTCACCATCCATTGGTCACCATATCATATCCTGGCTGCACCGTTTCAGATAGCATACCCAAATTGTGCGTCATGTGTTTAGCATATCAGGAACTGACAAGTCACTATAGGCCTACACCACACAACCTATAGGTCGCATGACGCAGGTGCCCCAAGAAAGTCACACCGGGTGAGGCAAGTCACGCAAAAAAGGGGTATACTTGTAAAAGACTTTTTTTTTGGGGGGGGGGCGGTACTTGAGCCCGAATTCAAATTTTTATGTCCCCCGATCTTGGCTATCTATGTGTAAGAGTTTACCGGAAAGAGAGAAATCAGTACTCAAAGATTACAGGTCAATATGACATGAAAGGAAAGACATTTAAAATTTCTTTTCGAAGGAGACATGTGTCTCCTGATCTTAGCTATCTATGCGTTTTCTCTCCACATCTTTATCTTTCACAGAAACTAAATGGAAACAGTTTCCCTGTGTAACAAAAACGTCTTAAAACTTAGTCTAGGTGGCATATACTACTCAGGGCAGTTACCCTGAGTCAAATACTGAAAATGAAGCTAAACGTTCTTGAAAAATAATCATGTAGGACAAGCCAGGACTTAACCCATCTCAACCTCAAGGGACAGCAACGCCCCCCCCCCCAACCCCCCCCCCCCACCCCCCCTCCACCCTTCCTTTTTTTTGGTTCCTTAATATGTGACGAGTTGTGGGTTATAGGATTCTCCCAAAGTTCAGGGTCCAGGTTATACGCGAGGCGCGGGTTATGGGAATTTATGCTAAGTGGAAACATCAAATGTTTAATAACTTTACCTGACGTTGTTGTCGTTCGTCATGTGTCCTTTGTATTAAGACATTTTTCTCCTCCTGCAATGCAAATGAGAAATTTTAACATTTTATTAGATAAAGACACCCTAAACAAAACTTCCGCCTTCATATTCCCACCCATCAAGCCTTGGAGTGGACAGTGTAAGTAAGGAACAGCCATTTAAGACCGACAATGCTGTTGTTAATGGTGGAACTGAATTAATTAGCTTTAAAAAAATCGCGACATAAACCCAATGTTTTTAAATTTCCTCCAACTATGAATATGCACCATTTTTTAAAAGTTATCTTCTAACTAGGGGGCAATTGTTAGGGGTGAGGGTGAGGGGTTAAGTTTTAGTGTTAGGAAAGGTACAGCATAGCTGTAGTGACGTTGAATTTTGCAATGTACAACGGGATAAACGGAGAACGGGATAAACGGAGAACGGGATAAACGGAGAACGGTATAAACGGAGAACGGGAGAAAGGGAGAACGGGAAACCGGGAGAACAGGATAAATGGAGAGCAGGATAAAGGGAGAGCGGGATAAAGGGAAAGCGGGATAAAGGGAGAGCGTGATAAAGGGAGAGCAGGATAAACTGAGAGCGGGATAAACGGAGAACGGGATAAACGGAGAGCGGGATAAACGGAGAACGGGATAAACGGAGAACGGGATAAACGGAGAACGGGATAAACAGAGAGCGAGAGAAAGGGAGAAAGGGAGAAGGGAAGAAAGGGATAAACGGAGAACGGGATAAACGGAGAACGGGATAAACGGAGAACGGGATAAACGGAGAGCGGGATAAACGGAGAGCGGGCTAAACGGAGAACGGGCTAAACGGAGAACGGGATAAATGGAGAACGGGCTAAACGGAGAACGGGCTAAACGGAGAACGGGCTAAACGGAGAACGGGCTAAACGGAGAACGGGATAAACGGAGAACAGGATAAACGGAGAGCGAGAGAAAGGGAAGAAAGGGAGAAGGGAAGAAAGGGATAAACGGAGAGCGGGATAAACGGAGAGCGGGATAAACGGAGAATGGGATGAACGGAGAACGGGAGAAAGGGAGAACGGGAAACCGGGAGAACAGGATAAATGGAGAGCAGGATAAAGGGAGAGCGGGATAAAGGGAAAGCGGGATAAAGGGAGAGCGGGATAAAGGGAGAGCGGGATAAACGGAGAGCGGGATAAACGGAGAGCGGGATAAACGGAGAACGGGATAAACGGAGAACGGGATAAACGGAGAACGGGCTAAACAGAGAGCGAGAGAAAGGGAGAAAGGGAGAAGGGAAGAAAGGGATAAACGGAGAGCGGGATAAACGGAGAACGGGATAAACGGAGAGCGGGATAAACAGAGAGCGGGCTAAACGGAGAACGGGCTAAACGGAGAACGGGATAAATGGAGAACGGGCTAAACGGAGAACGGGCTAAACAGAGAACGGGCTAAACGGAGAACGGGATAAACGGAGAACGGGATAAACGGAGAACAGGATAAACGGAGAGCGAGAGAAAGGGAAGAAAGGGAGAAGGGAAGAAAGGGATAAACGGAGAGCGGGATAAACGGAGAGCGGGATAAACGGAGAGCGGGATAAACGGAGAGCGGGATAAACGGAGAGCGGGATAAACGGAGAGCGGGATAAACGGAGAACGGGATAAACGGAGAACGGGAGAAAGGGAGAACGGGATAAAGGGAGAACGGGAGAAGGGGATAAACAGAGAACAGGATAAAGGGAGAGCGGGATAAAGGGAGAGCGGGATAAACGGAGAGCGGAATAAACTGAGAACGGGATAAACGGAGACAGGATAAACAGAGAACGGGCTAAACGGAGAACGGGAGAAACAGAGAACGGGAGAAAGGGAGAACGGGAGAAAGGGAGAAGGGGATAAACGGAGAACAGGATAAAGGGAGAGCGGGATAAAGGGAGAGCGGGATAAAGGGAGAGCAGGATAAACGGAGAGCGGGATAAACAGAGAACGGGATAAATGGAGAACGGGATAAACGGAGAAACAGAGAACGGGATAAACGGAGAACACATAGGTACCAATATAATCCGACAAAACAAAAATCACGAATATCTTCGCTGTTTACACTCCGATCGGCCCAATTTTCGGAAGGGTAGGAGAACTTCAAAATCGTTTTTGGGTCAAAATCATTTCGGGGCTCAAAATCGGTTTTGGATGTAAAACAGCGGTTACGCGCTGCCGGGCCCTGACGCCCACAGCCACCTGCTCGCCCCCAGCCACCTGCTTTCCCACAGCCACCTGCTCACCTACAGCCACCACCTGGAATTCGATTATATATGACTTCCAATATATGAAATAAGGGTAGCTTCTTCTGGCGATTACGATTCTGCTGTCAGAAATGAGAAATAATGTACTGTACTCAAATTAGATAATTCATTCGACTTTCTAATGACAAAAGCGGTATGTGTGAGGCTTGTTATGGCCTGTTAAGTAGCAGAGAGCTATATGGGAAATAGCAGACGACATTCACCATATAGTTAACCCTTTGAGGCCAACATTACCCATTACTATATTCGTATTACAAGGTGTACAGTGTGTTGGGGATGGGTGTATATAGAAGGCCTTAAAGGGTTATTATCCAGGTGTCACAAACATGTTGCCACTTCCCTTTAAGGGCCGCAATGTACAGATTAAGCCACCGCGGTGGTACTGGGGAGCTTCTATGGGAGGTGTGATAACCTTGGGCGTGCTCCTGTGAGTTTTCAAATGCCATTAGACTTGCCTTGTCCATCATTCCAATGATACATAAATATGCAAGGGGTTAAATCAGTATCTAGGGCTATGTGTTTATTGGAAATTATTCAACAAATTTTCAAGCTTAGGCCTTGGAGTAACGCCATCACGGTCTAGGTTGCTCACCATTGCTTCAGGGACAGGGCCTTAAACAAGGAAGTAGACCAGAGTTTTCTCTATTAAGATCCGTAGGGAAGTCCCCAGTATGGCCCCTAGGGTCCCATATGGACCCTAAGCGAAGCCAACGCGCTATTTTTCGTATTGTAATTGACAAGGAAAAAATCTAGGCTATAAACTCTTATGGGTCGTCTATTTTTGACCACATGTCCAGTGGGGCCCAACTTGACATGTCTCAACAAGAGTCAACTCTCATGTCAATTGTCATGTCGAATTTATGAAATTGGCATGTCATGGTCATGCCTCATGGATGATGTCACTTACTTTTTTCTTCATGTCGCTATTCCACGCTAAGCTCCATGTTGAATGTCGATTTTAAGAAATGGCCATGTCCCCATATAGGTATCTCATAAACACGGACTGACACTAGGCTAGTGACTAGGCTTAGTCTAGTGACAGAGATTCAGACTGACAGACTCATAGAGACAGTAGGTGAGTTCGGGGTGGGCCAAAATAATTACTTTCGTCATTACCAGGACCAGCGTGCCTGTACCTTCAGGACAGCCACTGCAAAGACCCAGCTTCAGCTGCTGAAGCTGGTGCTTTGTGAGAGTCTACCGGAAGGTACAGGCACGCTGGTTCTCGTAATCACGAAAGTAATTATTTTGGCCCACCCCGAACTCACCTAGTAGCGATGCAAGGCCAGCGCCCATTTCCGCCCCTACTATTCTGTCAGCACTGGAAACAGCCTATCTTACCGGGGTGTGTAGGGGGCTTATAATTTTTTTCTCAAAGTAGCTAATAGGCTTACTTGGGGAGAAATTCATGAGGACTAAGAATATGTCAATATCTTTTATCTGCAACCATGGGAAGGTACCTAAAACACTGCCAG
This sequence comes from Harmothoe impar, assembly GCA_947462335.1. Lineage (NCBI taxonomy): Eukaryota > Metazoa > Annelida > Polychaeta > Phyllodocida > Polynoidae > Harmothoe > Harmothoe impar. Next base: position 37,679,611 of record OX381705.1, on the reverse strand, counting down.
AATGGGAGCGGAAAACACTGCCAGAATGGGAGCGGCCGTTTCACCATAGATGCTGATTTGATACTAAATTATTTAGAGTAGGTTCACATAAACGGGCATTATTTAGTCAATTCTCAACCTATCAGGTTGATTTTTGGGGATGAATTTCACAGCACCCCATGCCATCTGCCCACACCTTTTTTATAATGTATAAACGAAGGGACTAATTTATATGTATTTCAAATATTATTCTGAATTCTGAAGGATTTTTCAGAGATTTTATTTAGTTCCTCAGAATTCCGCACAGATGTGGACCTTCATGAACATATTTTCTATAAATTTTACATGGTTTCAAACTGATTGGAACTAGCGCTTTTTTGCGCTTTTTGATTGCATAAGACCCTATATTTGGGTGGGGGCACCATACCCTCTATATAAGAAAGCCCCACACAAAGAATATCAAGCCTATCATGATTTATCCGCCTGAAACCTAAAGATAAAATGTGGGGGCTTCATTCTGAGTGATAAAAGATAATCTGTGTAGTAATTATTTGCATTTTCCTGTTTCTTATAAATGTCCTGTCATGCTATCACAGGTAGTCCTCAAAGTGGCTCATTTAAAACTATCAAAATTACACCATACTATAAAGGAAACTCACTTTACACACTCCTCCAATCCTATAGTGTCCATCTACACTGGTTTAGACATTTTCGAAAGTTATTTTTTATACCACCACCAGGCCTTATTTTGACAGAAAATAAATAAAATGGAAATATTTCAAAGGTTGATAATTTCCTTAATAGTTCACCATGTACCTGAATATTTTATTATATGTTTGCTCTTGCATAGCATTTCAGGAAATATGTTCAATTTTGGGGTGATGTGGTATTTTTCACTTGGCCTTTAATCGCTACACCTAGACTAGAGTCTAGAGAATGAATTTTGCAGAGTCAGTGCCACTGCCAGTGGTGACTGGGTCAAGAATTTTAACGCGCTCTACCTACCTTTCTACTTGCCCCGGAGAGGTTTTGGATAGGCCTACGCTTGAACTGGCCTTCAAAGCTATACATCCTTTAGGAATCGACGTTCGAAATATAATATTTCGTGAATTGTGTAAGGTGATATTAAAGCAAAACACGAAAACAACGAGAATATTCCCACCGGTGGAGACTTCCGGCTTTTTCGCTGGTTCTCTTCTTACCGGAGAGATATTACGGGCACCACTGACATGTGATTGGTCCAGGTATACCACCAATCACAGCAGAGTAAAGTCGCACTTCCGGTGACCTAAGGTCTGTCACAAATGTGTCCATGTCTATGCCTATACTTGTTTCTTCTTTAATACACCGCTTCTCTCTCTCTCATGACAGTTCTTATTAATAAGTCGTCTAGTTGCCGCCAGGCGGCAGTGGCTACTGAATCAGTGAATGGACGTCTTCTTGGAAATAGAGTACGGTAGAGGAAGTTTGTAAGTTTACCAACAACTTTCACACCACTTTGGACAGATAAACACCGTGGGGTACTGACGTTGGATGTGTCCATACAATAAGGTAAGCATTTCTCTCGAGTTTTATAGCAGTGAATGCCTTCTTAAACGCCTCGATCTCAACGGATCAGGCACGGATCAGACTGCTTCTCCGTGACCGTGGCCCTGGACGGGGGCCGACGCAGATATGGGCCAAGCCCAAGGGGGTCAGGGTAGGAAAGTCAGCCCTCTGAACTAGGAGGAGGGCAACCGTTGTGTAATTGGCAAAAAAATGTGGTGTCTAGAAACCTCTGTCAACATTTCAGTTATTAGAAGAGTATATATAAGGTAAATCGTCATCAACTTGGCATTTCTGGCCCCAAAACGTGGCCGAAATCCGTCCCCACGACCAGTGGCATTGCCCATGATTGGGGTAGGGAGTAGGCCTACCCACCGTAGCAGACGGCCGCACCCGTGTCGGCGGGGACGGGCGAGAGCAGCGGCCGCCGCCCGACTGACAGCGGTGGGACATGGCTGGGGGACGTGGTCCTGGTCGTGTGGCCTCTCGGGGTCTCTCGGGTGCATACTAGTGATTACTAGTGTAACTCTAACCTTCAAGGGACTGTTCATATACTAATTTTTTTTAAAAGGGGTTAGGGAAATCCCCCCCCCCCCTCTAGAGCGTGCGGAATTTTTCTCACACCCTTCGCGAAATTAAAATGTTTGATGGCCTAAGGGAGTGCTCATTTTTTTAACAACAGGGAGGGGGGTTATGGATTTGGGGGGGGGGGTTAAAAAATTTGGACCCCTTGACGGGGGGGGGGGGGTAAAAAATTTGGACCCCTCTTGGGGGGGGGGGGTAAAAAAAATTCAACCTGTTTTAGGGAAAAACCCCGTGCGTTAGGGAGGATTCATTATTTATGGCAGGGGGGGTGAGCGTTTGACAAATCTAATACGTCAAAAATGATTGCCCCCCCCCCTCGGAATAGGTTGAAAAAAAAGGCCCCCCCCCCCTTGGAATTAGGGATGTCATTGGTATCATAGGTATCGATACATCGCTATTTTTTATATATTGGATAACTGAATCGACAATCGATGGGTATCGATACACCACCATCTTGGATTCTTTTTGGGCTATATGTCAGTTTTTACAGCATGTAAATCGGACCATTATTAAGGTATTTGGGTAGTAAAAAGTCAGAGACAAAATGTTATCCTTAATATTACAAATTTTAGTGTTATATATTAAAATTTTCTTTCATTTCATTATCTGTGCTGTAATTTGTTACAGTGTCTGTAACCTAAAACTTAGAAAATGTGGCCTAATATATCTCTTTTTTTAATATGATTAATAACTGATATATAACCTAAATCGACACCAAAATAGTGAATAACTGATAACTCATAAAATTCGATACCAATGACATCCCTACTTGGAATAGGTTGAAAAAAAAGCACCCACCCCCCCCTCACCCTGGATCGTTTTCAACTTCATTACAAAAACGATGTTGGGGTCTACTAATTGTATGCAATTAATCTTGGGCACTTTTTTACCTACAATTTACTACCTTGCAACAAATACATCCATTCGTAAAGTGTTTTAGTGTAAACGTCTCATGATACTGGCTGGTGAGTGATAATAGTCAAACCTCAGACACTTGACTTACTTGCTTACATGAGGCCGGCACTTTTTTGAAGACTGACAAAACGGTGGGCTATTCTGAGTGTCAAAAGTGATGCAGTGAGAAATTTGCTAGGAGTTTGAGGAAAATTTTAGAAAATTGTGAAAATATTGACATACCCGGGTAATTTGGTAAAATATAACACAGGCTGTTACCAAAATTCGCCACATTTCAAAGTACTAAATTCGAGACATTTTTAGGAATACCCCTAAAAAAATTTGCCCCCCCCCCCCCCCTCAAATGCTCACCCCCCCCGGCCATAAATCAGTCTAACGTCTTACAGATTGAGAGTGGATAAATTTTATCCTCTTGTAAATAGATCAAATAGTGGCCGCTGGCTGATGATCGCCGGTCCGTCGTCGGCTTGACGCCTGACTAAAATAATGAACCCTCCCTTACTATGCTACAAAGGGGCGCAATTTTCGGCCTGCCGGGGAAGGGGGTAAAAAATTTCGACCCCTCTAGAATTATAACTCGCTAACCGGTACGCCAGACTAACCACTGTAACATTCAAACTGAAGGCAGCTTGAGATTTAACCCTCAAGCTGCCACTAGCTAGCTGGTTAGTGTGAGTATGGGCGATATGCTGGCTGGAGTGATATTTACCCATCACATCTGAATGTCATCCTATCACGCTGGGTTTTCGCTGGCATTCATGAAATTTTAATCAGATGGACTCTGACAACATTGCAGCATATAAGAGGCCATCAAAGCCATCAACGTCACAGCCCCATTGAACACAGCAAGATACAGTACTTTAACCCAATTTATACCGATTAAAATGTTATAGACCTAAGTATGGAATTCATTTTGAGTGACCGGTAACTGTTTATTATATAATATATAAACATATTAACAGAGATTACATGTCAATTATTTCATGAGCACTTAAATGGATTGTTTAGTTTTAGGATGGAGGATTTTCCCTCCCCCAAAAAATCTGCGGGCCTCCCGGGTGAGTTTATTTTAGGCCACCTGCTGGACCAGAAACAGATTCAGTGTTGCCAAAAACTTTTTTTGCACACAGGCCAATGTGGCCTGTGTCGCGAGATCTTACACAGGCCATTTGCCTTCTACACAGGCCACATTGGCCCTTTTTTTCGTATAAATGAATACAAATAATAAAAGTTCTGTAATAACACCTTAAAAACCCATTTAAAAATGCTTGAATTTATTTTTAAGATGTTTCTCAGTTGGAGGTACCTAACTTGGCTTCTATTAAATAGGAATATTTGATAAATTCTTTCACTGTTGGAAAGCTGAGATCATGGCCAGGCATTCTGGCTGATGTCTGATGGCCAGACCTCACATCGGCCATTATGATTCTACATCGGCAAAAGCCGATGTGCCGATGTCATTTCGGCAACACCGCAGATTCTTTTTTTTATGGATGGCCTTAAGACGCAGAGCGCCCAATTTCAGTATTTAAGAGGATCTAGCAAAATTCAAATGTTTTTCACAAAGTCCCATGGTGATGCATATTGAAAAATATCCACGGGAAATATCCTCCGTTTTGAAAGACCTAATATTGAGTTTTTATTCTTATTTTTTTGTCAAATTCTCAAAGGCAGAGGGTAAAAAAATCCTTAAAAAAAATCCCCGAGCTGATCCGTAATCCAAGTTATCAAAATAATCGGTGTAAATACCAGGAAGGCACATTTTTTTTAACCCTATGAGCCAGTACTAGGGTAATCGAAGTGTTCTTATTCGAGATTAACTTTCCAAATGTAGATGGCAGTGATTGATAGCTTCATATTAAAGATAATTTGTCCCAATCAGAGCGTGAAGTTCAAGACTAGTCTCTGCTCTTATTCACATGATTCAGACGTCCAAGCTCCATGTCAGGCCTATTACTGGTAGAGACCGGTTCGGTCCATCACCATCATTTAATTTTAAGAGCAATTAATATAGTCAAACACAGGTAAATGTGTGTTTCTGGCAAAATTGTCTGAAAATTATCGTACAAGGTACACGTCAGGGGTGATATATGGTTAGGCCACTGAAGTCTGGGCACCTTTTGAATATCTAAAATGATAATAAAATGCTAGGGGTGGCCCTCAAATATGAACGTAGGGTTGGGCTGCTTGAAACATATATTTCTTTTTAAAATTTGGCCTAACAAAGAATGTGATAGCCACATAATTTTTTTTTCCCCAATGCGATATAAATTGTTGCTTCTTGGCCGGTTGCCGAGGTTCATAATGAGCAAAGGGAAGGTGTATGACAGATGAGACATTTAATTTCATGATGCATAGAGAAAGAATGTACTATTCTATTCTATCAATCCCTCTGACGGTGCCACCCTCCCACTGTCCCATTAGATATTATTTCGCAACTACTGCAGACGCTCCTCGTATTTCCATGGACATTAGATATCGTATAGAAAGAATTATTACGTGAGGAGGGGTACTCTACGGAGGCAACTACTGTGGAAAAGGTCGGTAAAAGTCTTGAGGGATTAGGAGTAGAGATAGAAATGTAATGTTTAGAATACCCTCTGCCCTATCATGTATAGGGCTGTCTATCATGTATAGGGCTATTGGTACAATATGTACACACACTATATAGCCTTTAGCGGTGTATACGTTCTGACCTATGTGGTAATGGGCGGGATCCGCTCATTCAGTTCGGACTGCATCAATTTTATGTGACATAGAGTTATTTGAATACCAAGATCTGTTGAGCGATAACAATAATTTAACTGCTTGCGTCGTAGGTCTCATAGAATGATGAATTACTGAAACGCACTTGTATCATAAATAGTCCGGTTATCCCTTTATTTTATCCCGGAGTGTATCAATCTCTACGTGTTATATCACTGAAGCAGTGTACGTATTAGATACCCTACACCTCTACACGGTTATACCATATAGCGAGATTTTGTTTTTTTCTGTATGGGCGGCCATGTTAGTTCTGAGCTCGGAATCTCATGTGAGACTTGGGCGGTAAGTAGACACCAACACACCATAGCTTGGAAGGCACAATCTAAATGGCAAGAGCAGAACCGGAAGCGGAAATCATTGCCTGTGTCAGTGTACACCCAGTGGTTGCGGGAACAAATTGACACCATTTAGAACGCTTAATACTTAGCCTGGGTGTTGGGCCTATTGTTCTCACTGTAGGTTCTATTACACATTCTCCTACCTCAGAGCACCAGGAAGTTATGAGCAGCCTAATTAGCACAGGATTCAGAGGTGCTAAGTGGAGGGCTTTGCACATAACTTCCTGAGGAGCTTATGTGGATTTGTGGATTTGAACCTAGGAGCATAAACCCTCTAGCCTTCAGTCCTCTGCTCTACCAGGTGAGCTATCAGGACAGACCTATATAAAGGAATTTATAAGAACTACTGCTCTGTTAACTCATGTTTTATGTGTGAAGAAAGCATGTCCAAAATAGTGCCAGCATTTTGGTGATTTGAACTCACCACCTTCTGATCCATAATGCTTGGTGATGACCACTACATCATGGTGGCCTGCCTGTCAGGTATATGAGCAAACCTCCTACTTGCCAGGGATCCCTGGCAGAAATATTTAGAACTGTTATTGAGGCTGAATAGGACAAAAATACGATTATAATAACTAAATTATAATGAGTATCCTGTATGGTTGTACCTCTCGATGTGTTCTACTGTCCTTTGACACAATCTCAACTAACAAATTGCAATTTAAATTTATAGTTGCTAAAACATTGGGTTGGATGAGACGTCCACCCCAGACCCTTCAGCTATATGACACGGTTTGCTATCACCTGGGCCACTGGGCAGCTAGCAAAGTTGCAGCTTGATTTAGGTGCTTAATCACATCATTTCAAATGGTACCGGTATGGAAGTGTGGGTTCAAACCCCACGTTTCTCATTGACAAACAAATTTACAAATCATATAAATTCCTTATATAAGGATAGATATATACCATTGTATTGTTCTGCTATAGATAGGGGGCTGAGTATAAGTGAGAAAACCTCCTTGGAACATGGTACATAACCTCTTTGGCTGCACCTCAGAGGTTATGTACCATATTCTACAGCTCCACGGAGGGTTTCCATCACATAACCACTTGCTGCCCCAGGTATACTCCTGAAGAGGTGTATAGGGTATCTGACTTAACCTCTGGTTATGTCAGGGTATACGATATACCCAAAGGTGTGAGGTCCTTTGTCTTACCCGTCACCCGTGGGTTATCAAAATATTGTCGACGTTAAAAGCGTCGAGATAACTGGTACACATGGGGACTGCTGGGAAAGTCACTATTGTGATCTTGTCTCTGTCCTCGTCCGCCACTGGTGACAGGTTATTACAAGCGCGCGTTGGTAGCTCTGAGACAGCCTACCGGTATATATAGGCACCAAATATGTGTATACTAAATAGGTCAGGCGTAAAGTTTTACTTCTGCCATAACAGATTTGGCCCATTACTGAAAATGTATTATAATTGAAGGACGACATTCAAATGTTTATTATACATGAGTGCCTTTGTTTTGTCATTATCTTGTAGTATTACGTCTATGTCTCCCTCTATAAACCAGATACATTGGGTAGGAGGCAGGGGTTGACACGAGCAGCCTGTCTTTACAGAAGCCCATGTTACAGCTGTAGATTTAGTGTGTGGGCCTGGTCTCTTAGACACACACCTGGGCTGTATTATAGGACAGCTAGATACTGCAGATAGTGCTATATAGGCCGGTCCTGTCGGCGTAGATAAGCAGGGAAGCTAATTCAGGTGATTTACTCTCAACCCATAGATATCGCACTAGAGACACATACATATATGCTAGGCTCTACCATCTTCCTGTCTTAAAGCAACAGCACAGTGTTCCTAAATCCGAGACATAAACCAGCCACAAGAAGTAAACCTTACAGCCCGAGTAGCTCAGCAGCCCATGGGAGTACGCTGTGCGGCAATGAAATGAGCTGCTCAGATCCTTAAATTAAATCACATGAAGCTCTGGAATGTTGGCACTACCAGAGACCCGCCGAAGTGGAGAAAGGACAGGTCCGCTCCCCAACCAACACCCTCCCTACCCCCTCGTATGCTACAGTATTATAAATCTGGTACACTATACCACTAGATCCTTGAAATCTGGTCACTGGTGGCAAGCGCCGTGCCT